>CM060396.1:34853892-35336392 GCA_030545235.1 Helianthus tuberosus
TATGTATCCGTAAACAAGAATAATATCATCCCTACAAACTGGCCAATTTTTGGAATGCTACCAAAGACATTAATGAATTCCCACAGAATCTATGACTACATCACGGACATTCTGGCATGTACCGGCGGTACGTTCCAGTTCAAAAGCTCAGTGTTCCAAAAGACAAGTAAGTTTTGTACTGCGAATCCTTTGGACGTTCATCACATTTTGAGCAAAAACTTCAGTAATTATCCAAGAGGCAATGCATTTCGTGAGATATTCGATATCCTTGGAGATGGATTCTCTAATACTGATGGAGACATATGGCAATTTCACCATAATACAATCATGTCTCTCTTCAAGTGCCCTAGTTTTCACACCTTCTTGGAAGAAACTATTTGGAACAAAGTGGAGAAAGGGTTAATGCCTGTACTTGAATATGTTTCCAAGCAAGAAGTGGAGATAGATTTACAAGACATATTTCAGAGGTTTGCTTTTGACACAATATGTCTATTGCTTTTTGATAGCGATCCTGAAAGCATGTCTCGTGATTTTCCTTGTATTCCATGCGAGAAAGCTTTGTCAGAGATCGAAGAAGCGATCTTGCACAGGTACATCCTGCCCCCAAGGTTTTGGAAAATTCAAAATGTGCTTGGAATGGGGCATGAGAAGAAGTTAAGTAATGCATGGGAAATCGTTGATGAGTTTATATATAAGTGCTTAGCAGAAAAACGAAAAGAGTTCAGTAAATTAAACTCTGGAACTGAAGAGGAGGAGTTCAGATTATCTACAGCTCTTTTAAGATCATATAAAGGCCAAAGTGGGAGTTCTGGTGATCAAAATAAGTTTTTGAGGGACACTTTATTGAATTTATTGGTTGCAGGAAGAGATACCAACAGCAGCACTCTATCTTGGCTCTTTTATCTTCTTTCCAAAAATCCAATGGTAGTAAATAAGATCTTTGAAGAGCTTCAAACCCAACTTAAAGGGAAAGATATCCATGCAATAGAGTTAAACAAACTAGTTTATCTTCATGGTGCATTATGTGAATCCTTAAGGCTATTCCCTCCTGTTCCTTTTCAAATTAAAACTCCATCACAACCTGATGTCCTTCCAAGCGGCCAACGAGTTGATCACAACACCTCAGTTATCCTATCTTTTTATAGCATGGGAAGGATGAAATCGATATGGGGGGAGGATTGCATGGAGTTTAGGCCCGAAAGATGGATTTCAGTTGGGGGAGGGATCAACCATCAACCATCATACAAGTTCCCTGCATTTAATGCTGGGCCAAGAACTTGTTTGGGTAAGCACATGAGTTTCACTCAGATGAAGATAGTGGCAGCTACCATCATATATCATTACCATGTGGATATTGTAGAAGGGCAACTTGTGTTTCCAAGTGACTCCATCATACTCAAGATGAAGAATGGATTAAGAGCGAGGTTAACTAAAAGGAGTGAGGTAAAAGCCAGACATTAGATAGAAATATTCCAAATAAACCTTTGGCTAATGTATGAAGTGGTTTGCATGAATCGAGGATGCTCATGCAAATGCAAAATAACATGCTCTCATTATGTAATATTGTCAAGCAAGTTACTAATTAATTATGTGATTGTAATCTGTCTAAATAAAGAGATTCTTAGAAGTTATTCAATGTACCAAAAAAATCATTAATCAATATGGTATAAGAGCGTTATTGCTCTTATGACTGGATCATTATGCTTATTTGTGCACCAATACCCAATCTTATTAAAAAAACAGAATAACAAATTCAACAATGATATGTAGGAATCAGGCACTGACCCTGGATTTTAAAATCTGGAACATTTTACAAGGGTGTACATATTTACACACCTTAGTGCCTATTTTGACACCCTTCAGGACGCCTCGTATAGACCTATACAAGGCGTATAAGGTTACTTTTCCGACCAGCTCTGCACCAAAGCACAATGTCAAATCAGTCACATCATACGGGGAGTCTAGGTCTGTACGAGGAATGGATACGAGGCAACAAGGCGCCTCGTATAGGCCTATACGAGGCGTCTTGAGTGACTTAAAGGTGGCTGCTTTACTGTTCATTTGACAAGTGACTTAAAGGTATACGAGGGGTCTAGAGCTATACGAGGCGTCTACGACTTATGAAAAAGTGCAACATACAGTTTATGCTTTGTCCACCCCCGAGCATTCAACATTTAAACTGCTTCATCTTTCTTTCTGCTTCTTCTTCTTCTTTCATTACAGGTACTTAAATGTCATCATACTGGGACGGCAACTATGTCTTCGGGCAGTATTATAGCGAGAACTGGGTGCCCGAAAGCGATCTGGTAACAGTACAGGTACTTAAATGTTTTAATTAGTTTTTGTTTTAGTTTATTATTTACTAATGATGATAAGGTTCTTTATTTTGGAGGAGTCTTGCGTTCCCGATTCTAATGAGCAAGAGGAGGTTGTGTCTAGTATACAAGGAGAACAAAACAAACCGTTTCTAGATTTGAACAATCATCCCCCTGTTGATGAAACAACCCCTGTAGATGACTCATACCATGCTTGTCAAATTTTTTTTTCCGACGCAACAAGGGTATCCGGATTATAGATACGGGTGTGAATACGGAGGAGACGGTGGATACGAAGGAGACGGTGGATACGGAGGAGACGATGGATACGGAGGAGACGGTGGATACGGAGGAGACGGTGGATACAGAGGAGATGGTGGATACAGTGGATACGGAGGAGACGGTGGTTATGGTGGATATGGTAGATATAGTGGTGAGACACCTCCCATCCAGGACAGTCCGTACTTAAAAAAGCAGGTATTAATTACTATTTTTGTATTATTATTATTTATTTATTTATTTATTTATTAAAATTATTTATTATTATTGTCGATGTTACAGGTTTTCAACTCTTTAGATGAACTAAAGAATCGGATACAAGAAATAGCAAACGCGGATGGTTTCGTTATTGTCACCCGTCGATCAAAGAAAACCGGTGGAAGAATCGGGAGGGTATGGCTTGAATGTGATCATGGTGGTGAGCACCAGACTACACCAACACTTAGAAAAGCCGGAAGCAAAAAAACCGGTTGCCCGTTTTACCTGCTGGCTGTGCGAAACCACCCGTATGAAACCTGGGAGATTAAAGACGGAAAAATTGAACATAACCACGAACTTTGTGAGGACCTGTCGGCCCACGCGTTTGTGCGAAGGTTTACTCCAAGCGAAATGAAACTGATCGAGCAGCTGACAGCTCAAAACATGGAGTCGCGCAAAATATTTCAAACGATAAGGAAGCAGGACCCCGACAGGTTTCATGTTCTGAAAGACGTTCAAAATGTTGTGGCGAAGATTAGAGCCGAACAAAGACAAGGATTGACTCCCATGCAGTCACTAGAAAACAAGCTGATAAACAACGACTTTATTTACGAGACACGGGAGGAACCCGGAACAGAGATCGTAACAGAGATCTTCTTTCTTCATCGGTACTCGAGAGACATGTGGCGTGCATTCCCCCACGTCATCCTGATCGATGCGACGTACAAGACAAACATATACAATATGCCCTTTATCCAAATTGTTGGTATGACGCCTACCAACAAATCGTTTATTATCGCGCATGCCGTTGTTAGTAAAGAACGGGGTGATAACTTTGTGTGGGTGCTTGAGAGGGTAAAGTCAATGTTGGATGAATGCATGGAGCCACGTGTGATTTTAACCGATAGAGACCTAGCCCTTATGGGCGCGTGTGCTAAAGTATTTCCAAACGCCTCCAGGCTTCTTTACAGGTGGCACATACAACAGAATGTTATGAAGCACTGCAAGGGTGCCTTCACAGACGAAGACTGGAAGAAATTTTTGTCATTCTGGGGGACATTGATTGAGTCTCCATCCATACTCATCTACGAGTACCACTTGCGCAACATGCGACAACGACTTGTGGAGTGCAAACGTTCCAGTAAGTTTTTATAATAACATACGACTCACATATGCAAATTTCATTAAATTATTTTTACGTTTTAGGAGTCTTCAAATACGTGTACGATAACTGGCTAAAAGACTATAAGGAGATGTTCGTCTTTGCGTGGACTGATAAGAGGCACAACTTTGGTAATCGTACCACAAACAGAGTTGAGAGCCAACACGCCAACTTAAAGAGATACGTTGAAGATAGGAGCTCGCTGGACCGTGTAGTTGGTTGTGTCCATGATATAGTTGAGACACAGTTCGGTGCAATAAGGAAGACTTTTCGAGATAGCATCGAAAAAAGAATGACCCACCACAAACACCCGTTGTTTCAACACCTACTTGGAAAAGTATCCCATACAGCCCTTGACTTGTTGAGGGGCGAGGCAATTAGGAAGGTAGATGTCTTGGAGCGCTTTCATTCATCATGTGGTTGCCAAATTTGGCACAGTTGTGGGTTGCCCTGTGCTTGTAGGATAGAAAAGTACATTCTTGAAGGTAATAATTGTTAAACGTACAACACTTGTGTGATATATTTCCGTTAATCATGTGACTTAAACAATGTTGTTTTTAACCGTGCAGAGCGTCCGATTCAACTCGAAGACGTGGACGTCTTCTGGCGGAAACTTAACTTCCAAAGTTGTATATTGATAGACGATGACGTGGACGTGGTCGAAGAGCTAAATATTGTTAGACAACAATTACAGTCGCACCCCCCAGCTCAGCAAAAAAGCCTGATGTCAAAGATTAAAGTGGTGTTGACTCCAAAGAAATCTACCAAGAAACCACCGGTTGTCCAACAAAATACTCGTGGCCGACCAACAACAAAGCAGGTACAACAAAGGTTGGACGAGGCCTCTCGTATAGATGAAGAATTGAGGAGAAGCTCATTCGGTGATGCAAACACGTGCTTTGAAGGTTCCCGACAAAGTAAGTACGATAAACCTCGCCACAGCTCGTACGTTCCGTCACAGGCCTCTCAACAGTCGGTTATAAGGTCCCAAAAACCCAAAGCTAGCCTAAGCCGTTCAAAGAGTTCTAAGAAGAAAGAGACACGAGATGCTCACGGTTTCCCGTTAATCATTGGGGACGAGTACGTGGGAATCATCGAACAGTTTCAGGATGACATTCCGCTAGTGTTCCATCCGTACGTCTCGTGCATACGAGATGTGATGTCGGACGGTCATTGTGGGTTTCGGTCTGTGGCTGTGGGCTTAGGTATGGAACAGAGTTCATGGGGGGCTCATTCGAAGGTACCTTGTCCAAGAAATGGATCAGAACAAATCGATCTGGTTCCCAATATTTGAAGCATGGGATGAAGGTTATTTTTACACGCATCGTCAGGGCCTAATTTGGGATTCAGTGTCCGGTTGTGGGGGGATCACTGGATGGACTTCCCCTTTGCAGGACTTCTTATTGCACAAACGTACGGTATCGGCGTGCACCTGTTAACGACAACCATGGGTGCGAGTTCCACTTTCTTCCCGATACTAAGTCCTCCGGCTAATCAACAAACGTTGTTCATAACGCTTACACATGTAAACGAGAACCACTTCATACATGTTAAGCTGGAAGGGGATTATCCAATTCCACCAGCACACGAGCTATGGTTGAACCACCGAACACCCCATACGGAACAATAGGAAGATATGTACTTGCCACGTCTACAATGGTATACATCGATAATGAATCCTCCGCCAAGATCAAACCCCAGTCTTAATTACATCGATAGTGATACGGAAGAATGATTTTTGTAATTTGAATGTATTTTTTTTATTAATTCCTATAATTTTCTTCAATTTCTATAAATTTTTTTTATAATTTGTATCATTTTTCTATAATTAAAACAGGTTAATATCATTTTTTTTATAACTTGTATCATTTTTCTATAATTAAAACAGGTTAATATCATTTTTTTTTAAATTATACATATACGACGCGTATAGAGCTATACGTGTCGTATAGGTTTGCCCAAAAGACCATTTTGCCCCTGGTATGCCCCCAATTTAGGCTTATTTCAGGGGCTAAAAGGTCATTCTATAATCAATAGACGCCTCGTATAGATCTATACGAGTCGTCTATTTGAGCGGGTTTTTGAAATTTTGAATATTTGAAAATCAAAATTTGAATTTTTTGAATTAGGACGCCTCGTATAGAGCTATACGAGTCGTCAATAGTGTCTGCACCAATTCTTTTTTTTTAAATTTGAATTTTGAAAATATTTTATGTTAATTACCATTTTGCCTCTGAAAGTCCCCAGTATAGGCCTTTAACAGGGGCTTAAAGGTAATTTTGAAATACTAGACGACGCGTATAGAGCTATACGTGTCGTCTATCGAGGCGGCAACTTTTAACAGGTTTTATTTTTTAATTATAAAAAATGGTTTATTAAAATACCATTTTGCCCCTGTAAAGCCTCCAGTATAGTCTTTAGTCAGGGGCAAAATGGTAATTAACCATTACAGAAATATCTTTTTGTATTGGTTAATTACTATTTTGCCCCTGAATAATGCCTATACTGGGGGCTTAACAGGGGCAAAATGGTAATTTTGAAAAAGGTAGGACGACTCGTATAGCGCTATACGAGGCGTCTATGCCTCGTATAAGGCAGGGGGGGTCTAGACGAGGCTGCTTATAACCCCAAACAAAAAACAAACACACATACGGAGAATACACCTCTATGCGCTTCGGATACGTATTTCGACCGGATTTTCGAAGATTTGAAGCATCACCGGTACGTATTTCGCCCCGTAGTTTAGTATTTTTGCCACGTTTTTGCCTTTAGACCGTAGGGTTGCCCTGAAATTTGATTTTTGTGGGGTTTGGGGGTTTGAGTTTTGAGGTTGAAGATGAATGTGGAAGAACAGGACGCCGAGTATAGCCCTATACAAGGGCTATACGAGGCTCTGTGTGTTTTTTTTATTAATTATTATTATTAGTTTTATTATTATTGTTATTATTAATGTTGTTATTATTATTGTTAATGTTATTATTATTATTATTATTATTATTATTATTATTATTATTATTATTTATTATTATTATTTATTATTATTGTTATTGTTATTTATTATTATTATTATTTATTATTATTGTTATTGTTATTTATTATTATTTTTATTTATTATTGTTATTGTTATTATTTATTATTGTTATTTATTATTATTAATATTATTATTTATTATTATTGTTATTGTTATTATTATTATTATTATTATTATTTAGTATTATTATTAGTATTATTATTGTTATTTATTATTATTATTATTATTATTATTTATTATTATTGTTATTGTTATTATTATTATTTTTATTTATTATTATTATTATTATTATTTATTATTATTATTAGTATTATTATTGTTATTATTATTATTTATTATTATTATTATTATTATTATTATTTATTATTATTATTTATTATTATTGTTATTGTTATTATTATTATTTTTATTTATTATTTATTATTATTGTTTATTATTATTATTTATTATTATTGTTATTATTATTATTTATTATTATTATTATTATTATTTATTATTATTATTTATTATTATTGTTATTGTTATTATTATTATTTTATTTATTATTTATTATTTGAGATAGAGATTGAGGGGGGTCAGCCGGCTCAGCAGATTCAGCCGGTTCAGCAGGGTCAGCCGGTTCAGGAGGGTCCACGACGGAGACGGCGGCCGCCTCTGTATACGCTGCAGGGTTGTCCGTATCTAGAGTTTCCCGCGGGCACCGATGCCGCCCGCCATTGCCAGAAGCTTCGGAGGATGTACATTGGATCGCATGCATCGATCGACTGGGATGCGATGGACCAGCTTGCTGAGACGGATAGAGTGCGTCGGTTTGTACCTCTCGAATCGTCGTGGCATCGTCTTTTCGATTTGGCACACACGCCGACCTACAGGGAGCTGCTGGTCGAGTTCTTTTCGTCATTCACATTTCACCCTCCTGGGGTCCCAGTGCCGCCGCCCTACCCAGGTGCTCCCCCTCCGCCTGAGATTTCTTTCAGGCTCGCTGGCGTTTTGCGTACGATGACGCTAGCAGACTTTGCGGTGCGTTCTGGTTTATACATGCAGGGGGAGATCAAGACTGAGGTTTACACAGCGGGGCTAGTGGTGGTTGAAAAACCCATTCTTCTAGGGTTTTGGCAGGTGATTGCGGGGCCAGATCATTGGGAGCACGATAAGTCGAAGGGGAGGGTGTCGTTTGTTGCGGACCCACTGTACAGGTACGTACGTTTATTACGGCAATTATTGTGATTATGTGCATTGTTTATTAATCTCTGTTTCTGTATTTCGCTAACACTAACACTATCTGCAGGTATCTGCACCATTTGCTCGCTACTTCTATCTCAGCGCGCGGGTACAGCCGTGAGTGGTGTACGACCACAGATCTTTTTTTCCTTTATTGTTTGTTGTATAGGAGGCCGTGCGCTCTAGCACACGGTCTAGCCCAGTACTACGCCTCCGCCCATCACCGGCAGGAGCGCGGATTTTTGTATGGCGGGGCGTACGTGACCGTCATTGCCCATTCATTTGGGCTCGTGCTGCACGAGGACCCACATCTACAGACGCCGCCAGTCATGCCGACGCGGATGGGCATGCAATCGCTGTGGGGGATGAAGGTAATCAGGAGGTTTGCAGTTGGCCCGCGGTTTAAAAACCGCGAGACCGGGGGCATATGGACAGAGGAGGCACTACCAGAGCATTTCGAGCCCATTTATCCTCCTGTAGATCCTGCTGATGTAGTGCCTGTGGAGGAGCCTCCGGAGGATGTAGACGGTGCAGCGGTGCCACAGCCACCGCCACCTGCCGGGGCGCCTCAGTTTCCACGTCACGCTATTCCAGGTCGTGCCCCAGGAGCTGCGTTACATCCGGATGTATGAGCCGAGCTTGACAGGCTCAACGATTTGGTAGGTTGGCTGGTACGAGAGGCTCAGGATAGACGAGAGAGAGAGGGATTACCACCGATACCGCTTCCACCAGCTCGAGCACCACATCAGCAGCAGCAGCCGCAGCAGCCAGATTCGGATTCGGATTTAGATGCATAGACCTGTTGTTGTTTTTATTTTTATTATGGATGTACAAACTTATCTCATATATTTTTGTTATGGATGTACAAAGTTATCTTATATATGTGATATTTATGTTTGTTTTCAGTTATTCGGTTACTTAATGATTGTTGTGTTAAATTGAGATACTACGGAAACAAAATATGTTTTGAATATATTACGGAAACAATATATCCCCTGAATATAATACGGAAACAATATTTGAACGAGATAAAATTTTAATCGGAAGAATAATATTTAAAAAAGTAAAATGTTAAAAACATTATAATATTTAATCGATTACCATTTTTAAAATAGTTGATTTTTAAAAAACAATTTTTTTTTTAAAACCAAAAAAATTTTCAACCACAAAACACATCTTTAAAAAACTATCAAAAAACCATACCAAAACACCCCTCATTTCAGCCAAAAAAAAAAAACCCAAGCCTAGACGCCTCGTATAGACCTATACGAGGCGTCTAGGGTTCCTTAAACTTTGTGTCTGACACCCTCTCAGACCCCCTTGAATTCAGTGCTTAGACGCCTCGTATAGACCTATACGAGACGTCTAGGGCACAAAAGGTGTGAAAATAGGCGCGATGGGTGTCCAAATATCTCCAGCCTTTTACAATCGCTAGTGGAAGAATAATCCGTAGAAAAAGCATACATGAGAATTAATTAACCACCGTATATTAAACAAGAAAAAAAACATGTAAATTTAGACTTGATAAAAGTTGTGCAACTTAATGTTAAATCATGTCTAGATAAACCTTCACACACACCGCTTGTCCCACTCCTTCACCCCCAAAGTTTTGGCAAGACATTAATACCTTTTAGCAGACACCGTGTAGTTCCAAGTACTATTTTGTTCTTGCGTTCCACCACTTAGTTTTGCTATGGAGTGTAAGGGGTTGATAATTGTCGAAGTATGCCATGAGTTTTACAAAATATCTTGAATTGATTTGAGGTAAACCCTCCTTCTCTATCGACTCTTAAGGTCTTAATTTTATGATTTGTCATCGTCCACCAGAAGAAACACATACTTTTTACCACTCTGTGTTGTTGTGAGATAGGTCCACATATCGATTTGAGGTAAACCCTCCTCATAGTATTCGTTTTTTGATGCCTTTTTATCATATCATACTATGAAAGAAGGATGAATTCTCATCCCCCTCTTGCACCCATATAACCTTCATCCTTTGTTTTAAGTCATTTGAATCTTCTAAATCATTGGTTGCCTTCAGCCATGACTCCCTTTCTTTCACCTCCTGTAACACCCCGCCCCGATTAGGGCTGACGTGTTACATAATTCGGTAATCAGAGATAATTAATAACTTAATTAAAACATAAATTCCATAGGTTTAAAAACAAAAATCCCCAAAATGACAGAACGGTCTCAACAGAAAAAAAAACATAAGTGTCTAAACTTATTGAATATAAGGTTTTATTAAACTCCTTATTCCAACTCTTGCTTTTTATTATCACTCTTCACACATTTTCCCGATTTCCCTGAGTACCTGTTTAAGACATAATAAAAGAAAACAAGAAAAAGAAACGGTTGAGCCAAAAATTGCCCAGTAACGGAGAAACAATAGCACTAACACATAAATGATAGAAGCAATACACTAAACACTTTAACGATGCAAACAATACAATACGCTGAATGATCACTGATGAATACCATAAAGGTATATTAGAAATACCCATGTGAGCCACTAACAATAAACACTAACACTTTGTACATTAGCTGCAGTTCCGATGCACCATTATGTAGAGGGGATGTGGACACTCACACCTATCCCACTACCACTAACACTTACACGTACACTCCTAGGATCGATCCATACGCCTCTCAATAATCAATAAGTGCAATCACTTAGCACACAATACAATATAGAGACGCCGTGGGCCTTTCGCACCGCCACGGATGGTGCACGTCAACTGTGCCTATGATGACGCCCTATGTCCCCATAGGTGTATATGCTCGGGTATTGAGGTCAATAAAACGATTCACTCAAGTCAAGGCAAATAACTAACGATACACTAAGGCTATATCACATCTAGCCAATGATCAATAATAAATAATAAAAAGTCATGGGAACATGCGACAATGAGTATAAATGGGTAACTTATCGCATGCGTGGCAAGGAAAATAACTCGATACGATGTATGTAAGGATAATTAGAGAACGTAGAACACTCAACGGTTCAAGTAGCAATCACGAACGAATACGATATCATGAATTAAAACAATTATGCTAAGATCAAGAGACCACAAAATCCGTACCTTAATCAATTAGCAATGACCGTAGCAAATCCTAAGCTTGAATCAAATGTCACGAAGCCCTACAATATTATTACATAATATTAATTATTATACTTTGTTGTGTTGTTGTTTAAATAGGATTTCTATAAGAATACCTTGTGTGGTTATAAATAGTGGTATTAATTCTTTTCTATAGTATTCTGGGTATAAAACAGATGGTTATATTTATTTATTTATTTATTTACTTATACATTTTTGTAAATGCTTTTACATTAACGTAAATAAAAAGAATCAAGAGTTAATTTATTCACTCTCAAAACAATCAACACTAGTTTATATGAGTTCCCTGGTAATCAAGTTTCCCAAAAAAAAAGTAAAGAACTATAAAAAAAAAAAAATCAACAGCATGTTGTCTTTTTCTCTAATCCGAGAACTGAGTTTCTCGTCCTCCCCCAAATATAAAATTTGCAGATTGTGCTTACAATCGAAATCTTAATTATAGTTTCTTATTAAATTGTTGGCTTCAATAACTATAAGTCAAGCGAGTAGGGTGGATTCTAAAAAAAAATGACAAAATCGAACTTGAAGACCAAAATCAAAACGAACAGAAAACTTCCTTTTTTCTCAAATGTTGGCGTGCTATGTTCAGTTCAAACATAGTGATTGCCAAAAAAATATTAGCTATAGATCCTTTAATTTAGACAACTTAAGGATGGCGAAACAACTACAATCAGCGGAGGTTTCAACATCGTTACCTTAGTCGCCAAGCGAGATGGATACGAGAGCAATGGGTGAGCTTGCTGCAATCGGACACGAACGGAAACGGGTGTGTGATGGGGCTGTGCAGACTAGCGGAACGAAAACGGGTTTGTAAATTAGAACCATCACAACACATGATTTAATACAATGACTTGGGTTACCTGGTTCAAACAAGTCAATCGCTGGTCGGCGGGAATCAGAAACCGGCGTCTTCTCCGACACTGCTGCGTTTTTCCACGGTGGTCGATGACTGTAGAATCAACGATGACGCGACCTGAATTGAAGCCAGCGACAGAACAACAACTCCTCGGCAACGTAGCGGCGGTGATTTTGGGTTGGCTCTAAGTTTGATTATGCTCGTATACGTTTGTCTTGAAAGGCTAATATTGTGATTCGAAACATACATTTGGAAAGGATTACACGAGGTTGTGATTGAATAGGAAAAAGGAAAGTCGCTTCATGATTGACCGGAGGTTGAGAAAGGGTCGGATGGTGATAGCTGTGCAACTTAATTCCTTATCAAATCATTCTTATTTGGTTATTATTTATTTCATTTAGTTTAGGCTTTTTTTTTTTTTTTTTTGTCGGTTATACAAGTTCTACTACCTAAACACAATTTAAAAACTATATGATAGTTCATATTATAATAGTTCATATGGTCATTTTATTTCCTCTCTTCGTAGGAAGAGATATACAACAATCTTAACTATTAATATTATTATTATTATTATTATTATTATTATTATTATACCATAATTAAGTGTGGTTGAAAGTTGACCAACGTTCTAGGCATTGAATATCCGACAAAGTAATATGCCATAATACTTATGACATTTATTTCATTAGGGTTTTGAAAGTTTCGTATATTACACCTCCACTTTAGTTAACACCATTTTTTCAGCTTTTAGTCCCAGGATTTTTGACCTTGCTTTTTAAATTAGTTAACAACCCAAAGTTCTAGCCTTAATATCCTCGCACCATGGTTTTATAGTTGCTTTAAGTCATGCAGCCAACAATTTATTGGGTGGATGGAATGGAAGCACACCTTCATACGCATCACGAACTAATTCGGTTAGGCCAATCTTCAACCGGGGCGCGCCAAAACTTACGTCTGAACAGTGTAAAAGAATAGGCATGTGGTCAGACCTATATCTTGGAAGCCCGATAATTAAGTTTTGCCGATGGCCATAGATATAAAAACGAGCTACACACAAAAATCTATGGATATAGCAAAGCTTTTTACCATCGTCTTTCATGTAGATGAACGTACATCCCATCAGAGAGTATTCGTTTAATCCCGCATTTTTTATGAAAACATTAAAGTCGCCAGTAGATTTTTGACAAAACTTTGAATTTTTTCTTTCACGGGGAATACGCACACAGTTAAAATCTCCCATAAAAAATCCATGAACCCAAGTAAGACCACCCGTAGTGGGCGTCTTCCCCCCCCCCCCCCCCAAACACGCCCAAAAACGCTACCACCCCCACCCCCGCCGGCGTGTTTGGGCGTTTTCTTTCAAACACCCCCCCCCCCCCCCCCGGCGTGTTTTGAATCACGCTTTGAACAATTTTGTTTGGCCAATAACATTTAATCTTCCTTTTTTTAGTCCAATAGCTTTTTTGTTAGTTTTTTTATTTAATTATTTACACCCTTTAACATAATGTCCACATCCCCACTACACCCATTTTAGAAAAACGTCCAATAATGCCCCTTGCTGACTGTATTACCAGTCTGACACATGGCGGAAAACGCCCAAGGGTGGGGGCATTATTCACCCTTACCACTACGCATCGTCTAAGAATTCATTAAAGATTACATGCCTGCCGTTTCAGAGCTTTGTCTTGTGGCACGTAGACATTAACCACAATCAGATCTCCCACCATATTACACAAACTACCAACAGTGGCGAGAAAAAATATATTGTGTACTGACAATTAACTGTGAAGCCACAAGAATAATACGTTGAAAACTACGAACCCGACTTTTTATTGTAAAAGGTTCTCAATTTTTATTTGCTTTGCGCCCTGAAAATGATAGGGCCGCTCCTATTGTTACATCATTCTCAAAAGTTTCAACAAAAGTTTCTTCAGACTCTCGTCTACCCATATTTAATAATTGCTTTAATTTAACAGGGAACACAAGCAATAAACAAAAAGTTAAAAATCTAAATACAGAAATAACATATAATAATAGTAAAGAAAAACTGTTAATAAAGTTTCTTAACAATTCCAGTCAAATTACTTAAACTTTTTTGTAATATTAAATCTACTCAAATTTTCATATTGTTTTATTGTAATATATCTATACACAATTGATTGAAAACTAGTTTGCTAATTGAAAAAGTTAGTAAATATGGTTACTATTTTGTGTCTTTTTTTTCTTTAAATGTTTACGGAAGGCTACACCTATCCACACACCTTATCTGCCTATTTAGTCACTCATTGCCTCGTATATGCCTCGTATAGGCCTATACGAGGCGTATAGAGTTACATCAAATTCAGTGTCTGACTCATGTCAGTTCTATTTTGACTGCTCCTATATGCATCGTATAGGCCTATACTGGGCGTATAGGACCCCTCGTATAGGCCTCATATATGACCCATGCCCCATATATGTCACGTATAGGCCTTTATGGGGCGTATATAAGGTTTT
This sequence comes from Helianthus tuberosus, assembly GCA_030545235.1. Lineage (NCBI taxonomy): Eukaryota > Viridiplantae > Streptophyta > Magnoliopsida > Asterales > Asteraceae > Helianthus > Helianthus tuberosus. The sequence goes on from CM060396.1 coordinate 34,868,573, forward strand.
TTTTTTAACAAACATTTTATACAATATTAATTGTTTTTCTTTTAACAAACATTTTATACAATATTAATCGTTTTATCAAACTTTTATACAAAAACAAGTTTTCAATTTTAAACAAATAAAAATAACAAGTATATGATATGATACAACACTTGTATAGGCCTATACGAGACCTAAACCACACCTATAGTCCTATGCGAGACCTATACTACACCTACAGGCCTATACGAGTTATTAAAATTAATATGAGTTTTTTATAATTAATATTAGAGTTATTATAATTAATATGGGTTTTTTTATAATTAATATTAGAGTTATTATAATTAATATGAGTTTTTATAATTAATATTAGTGTTATTGATATTAATATAAGTTTTTTTAATTAATATTAGTGTTATTTTAATTAATATCAGTTTTTCATAATTAATATTAGTGTTATTGATATTAATATGAGTTTTTTATAATTAATATGAGTGTTATTATAATTAATATGAGTTTTTCATAATTAATATTAGTGTTATTGATATTAATATGAGTTTTTTATAATTAATATTAGTGTTATGGATATTAAAAAGAGAACAAAAAAAATTTAAAAATATATGCCGCATATAGGGCTATACTGGGCGTATAGTGGGGTCCAAAAGACCATTATAGCCTTGTTTTGCCCCCAGTCTAGGCCTAACTCAGGGGTAAAATGGTAATTTGCATTATATACATACGCCTCATACAGGCCTATACTAGGCATATAAGAGAGGCAAAAAAGACCAATTTACCCCCAGTCTAGGCCTAACTCAGGGGTAAAATGGTCTTTTTCGTCTATACGCCCCATATAGGCCTATACGAGGCATATACAAGGCATATAAGACAAAATATGACATAATCAGAGATTCTCTTGGAAATTGAAAAAGGTTATACGCGACGTATAGACCTATACGAGGCGTATACGAGGGTGTCTAAATAGGGACTAGGGTGTGAAGAAAAAAAACTAACTATTAAGGGTTATTCAGATATCTTACAACATTACAAGACCAAAAACATATATTGTAACATGATTTGTAGAGTTAAGTTGAAGAATAATCTACCAAACTAATGGGTGGTAGTCCATTAGTAAAACCTAAGCCTTTAAACACCTAATAAGGGGGAGGTCTTAGGTTCAAGTCCCACAGACAACAGGAATTAAAAAAGATGTCGTTAAAAAAAGTAGAAAATTCTAAGGGCATGTTTGGCTAAGCTTTTTGAAACAAATTATTGACTTATTGGCTTTTCCCTCTCACATACACCGTCATTGCCATTATTCGTGAATGTCGGGATGTCTTGTCACACCCCCAAAATCCACCCGCGGAGTATCACCGCTTGGAGGCGTGACTGACCAGGATCCAGCCACCAATCATATTGAACAAGCATATAAGTAAATATAGAAATCCAACCAATACAATTGGTGTCCAAACAAAACATAGTTTAAGTTGCAAAGCGGAAGCATAATGTTTAAAACCAAAACTTGAATTTAAATATTTCAAAGTTTAACATGGCACACAGCTGTACATGTCCCACAACGACTCTTCCCCATGCAAGCTCCAGCTAAGTACCTATTGACCTGCAAAGCATGTAGTAACGAGTCAACAACAATGTTGAGTGAGTTCACAGTTGGGTGTTTGTTTTAAGTTGTTTCGAAAACAGTTTCCTTTAACTGGCATCCCTGCCGTGGGGGTTACCCCATAGTTGAAAACGTGTTCTGGTTAAATCCCGTTTACTTTGGCTATCCAGCCGTGGGGGCTACCCCATGTTTAGTTATCTGGCTTTTCGGCCGTGGGGGCTACCCCATGTTTAGTTATCTGGTTTTTCGGCCGTGGGGGCTACCCCATGTATATGCTACTAGACTCGTTACCATATCGACTGCTGACTGTAGTCATGTTTATGTGCCCTGAACTGTCAATTTCTATCATCATTGACGTGCCATAGTCCATTAGTTCACGTCCGTCCTCTGCGGCACGGTGTGAGGTTTGTCAAACCTAAATAGCGCTATCTAACTAATGACCCGCTCGCCATTGGCCCGGCGATTAAGTCGATATAAAAAGGAGGGACTTCGTGATAGAGTTTTGGTCTAGTGATAGTTAACTGTCCATGAGGACGAGGAATTATATTCCTGAACCCGTACTGTCCTACCCAAGAAAGGACGAGGAATCCATGTTCCTTAACCCATTCCCAACCCCTAGGAATCCCATGCTTTGTAGAAAGTGTGAACTCACCTTAGTTTAGCTCGGCAGATAAACGAAAGGTCAATCGAGCTGCTAGAGGTCAACCACGTCCTAACATGGTTACCATACAAGTCAGGTCTAGGTTCAAATAGTGCACGTATGTTTACACAGAGATAGCAAGTTACGAACACATACTGATCATGGCAAATACATATCATCACGTTTAACAGTCATAACATATCCGAACTTGCGCGATTAAAAGATTGGGCTCGCACAAGTTCATTAACCCAAAAGCCTTGTGCGATTCACTAAATGAAGCCCAATAGAATAACCCGACCCAATAATCAATCCCAACAGAATACGGCCCAATAAATAAACATAGGTCTTGTGCGATCTGGACGGCTTGTACGATCCGGTCGACTTGTGCGATCCATTTTGGGTTGTGCGATTGGAAACTAGCCCAGCCCAACATGTTATACACGGCCCAACAGTCAAACAAACATTACAACTTGTGCGATTCATTCACTCTTGTGCGACTCAGAATATCTTGTGCGATCAGATCATCTTGTGCGATCAGTTTTACCATCCGAATTTTATGTTAATCAGTTTCAATGTTTCCATTTTCCGATTTTGTCAATAATCAATCAATTATGTGGTTTCCATTTATGAGATTATCAATCAACACACCAACAGTTTCAATCATGCACAATCTCGATCAAACCAAGCAATTTTTATCTAGTTCATATAAACCCTAATTACATTCAAAGCATAAACAATAACTTATCAAATCACATTATTTGGTCCGATTAAATGAACATACAACCGATTACATACATTCGATCCTAAATCATCATGCAACCAATCCGTAAACAAGACATGATAGCCGATTAACATCTTATTCGGTTCTAAATCTTCAACCCTAAGCCAATCCAAACGTAAACACATCATAGCCGAGTAACTATGCATTCTGTTCTTGATTTATATCGTGCAATATGAACATTATCGTTTGTACATGTGAGCCGATTTTAAGAACATCAATATTAACAGTTTACATCATCATCAATCATATATTATTCCCACATCATCATGTAAAGCATGTATAGCACAACATCATACAATCATGTAAACAATAGTTGAAACACTAACCGATTAGAGTAAAGAACAATGATTGATCCGAACACAAAGGCTTCAAGGAATGGGGATGATGCCGTCGGCTTCGAGAGAGAGAAAGAGATAGTAGGGTTTGTGTGTGTGGGTGTTTTGCAAATTATGAGGAGTATACCCTATCTCCTAAGTGTTATGCGACATAAGGGTGTGGGCCGAACCCTCACTTGGGCTGCCCATTGGTCCGAATACAAGAGTGTAGCTCGAATGGGATTGTGCGATTGGGATTGTGTTGTGCGATCCGAGTTGTCATATATGTATATACATTTAAAGATTCACATAATGCAATATCAAACATAACATTTCATTTAATCAACCAAGTTCATATAATCACATAAGTTCAAAACATGCTACACTTAGCACAAAGATAGGTTCTGAAATACGAGTTGTCACATTATCCCCAAGTTGAAAGAAATTTCGTCCCGAAATTTAGCACGTACTCACTGAGGAAGCTAGTTAAGTTGCATGGTTTTCCTGGGGTGTCACATCCTCCCCCCGTTGATCTGGAATTTCGTCCCGAAATTCCGTAGCTTCAGCCTCAGTAGTGGTTGTACTGTTTGCGAATAGTTGGGGATACTTTTGTTTCATTTGATCTTCGCGTTCCCAGGTGAACTCTGGGCCACGACGGGAGTTCCAACGAACTCGAACGAGAGGTATTCTAGTGCGTTTGAGGACCTTAACATCCCGGTCCGTGATTTCAACTGGTTCCTCGACGAATCGCAACTGTTCGTCGATAGTGAGCTCCTTCAAAGGAACTTTGAGGGTCTCATCTGACAGACACTTCTTCAGATTCGACACGTGAAAAACGTTGTGAACTGCACTGAGTTCTGCTGGTAGGTTTAGTTTGTAGGCCACCCTGCATATTTTCTCTATGATTTCGAAAGGTCCGACGTACCGCGGGTTAAGTTTGCCTCGTTTGCCAAAACGAACCACACCCTTCCAGGGTGAAACCTTGAGTAGCACTCGCTCCCCAACCTGGAGCTCGAGTGGTTTCCTGCCCTTATCGGCGTAGCTTTTCTGACGGTCACGCGCTGCCGCCATTCGTTGTTGTATTTGAGCAATACTTTCTGTTGTGTCTACCACGAGTTCTGGGCCAGTGATCTGACTATCCCCCACCTCTGCCCAACAAAGAGGTGACCGGCATTTACGCCCGTACAATGCCTCAAACGGTGCAGCTTTAATGCTGGTGTGGTAGCTGTTATTGTACGAGAATTCCACTAGTGGCAGATGTTTTTCCCAACCATTGCCAAAGTCAATCACACATGCCCTAAGCATGTCTTCGAGGGTCTGGATGGTGCGTTCAGACTGCCCATCCGTTTGCGGGTGATAAGCTGTGCTCATATCAAACGTGAGCCAAAGGATTTATGCATCGCTTGCCACAGTTCTGAAGTAAAACGTGCATCGCGGTCAGAGATAATAGAGGTGGGCACCCCGTGCCTCGAGACAACTTCCTTAAGGTATACGTCTGCTAGAGTGGAGAACTTATCCGTTTCCTTGATAGCCAAGAAGTGAGCAGACTTTGTGAGTCGATCCACGATCACCCAAATAGTGCCATAGAGATCTAGGCAGGCCAGTAACGAAATCCATGGAGATTTGCTCCCATTTCCATTGTGGTATCTCAGGTTGTTGGAGTAGGCCTGAAGGTTTTTGGTATTCGACTTTGACTCTCGCACAAGTCAAACACTTACTGACGTAAGTTGCTATGTGGGCCTTCATGCTAGGCCACCAATACGTAGTTTTGATATCGTGGTACATCTTATCTGAACCAGGATGTACTGAGTAGCGAGACTTGTGTGCTTCATCCATCACAAGCTCTCGCAGGTTGCCATAAAGTGGGACCCAAATGCGTCCTGTTACGTAGTAAGCACCGTCTTCCTTTTGTTCCAATCGTTGCCTTGAGCCGCGTAGGGCTTCAGCCCTGATGTTTTCTAGTTTCAATGCTTCTACCTGAGCGTCTCGTATCTGTGCAGGAAGACTAGATTGGATAGTGAGTTGTAAAGCTCGTACGCGCTTAGGCGTAGTATCCTTTCGACTGAGGGCGTCAGCCACAACATTGGCTTTGCCCGGGTGGTACCTGATCGAGCATTCGTAGTCATTCAGTAGCTCGACCCATCGTCGTTGTCGCATATTCAGTTCCTTCTGTTTGAAGATATGCTCGAGACTCCTGTGATCGGTGTAGATGGCGCACTTGGTACCGTACAGGTAATGTCTCCATATCTTAAGTGCAAAAACAACATCTCCCAGCTCTAAATCGTGAGTTGTGTAGTTCCTTTCATGAACTTTGAGTTGGCGTGAGGCGTAGGCTGTGACCTTGTCACGTTGCATCAATACACATCCAAGACCCTGAATGGATGCGTCACAATAGACCACAAAATCGTCGGTGCCCTCTGGCAATGAAAGAATAGGTGCGCTGCAAAGTCTATCCTTTAAGTGTTGAAACGCAGTATCCTGTGCATCACCCCATCGATAAGTAACGCCCTTCTGCGTTAGTGAGGTGAGAGGTTGTGCAATCTTGGAGAAATCCTTGATAAACCTTCTGTAATAACCTGCCAAGCCCAAGAATTGGCGAATTTCCGTTGGTGTACGAGGTGCAGGCCAGTTCTTAATCGAGTCTACCTTGGATGGATCAACATGGATCCCATCCTTGTTTACCACATGGCCTAGGAAATGGACTTCACGAAGCCAGAAGTCACATTTCGAAAACTTAGCATAAAGCTGTTCTGTTCGAAGGAGTTCCAAAATGAGTCGTAGATGTTGTTCATGTTCTTCCTGACTCTTAGAATAGATCAGGATGTCGTCGATGAAAACTATAACGAACGTGTCCAGGTAAGGCTTGCACACTCGATTCATCAAGTCCATGAAGACCGCAGGTGCGTTTGTCAGCCCAAAAGGCATGACCAAAAACTCAGAGTGTTCATAACGAGTTCTAAAGGCTGTTTTGGAGACGTCCTCTTCTCGGACTCTCAGCTGGTGATATCCTGATCTCAAATCAATCTTCGAGTAAAAGCTCGACCCTTGCAGCTGGTCGAATAGGTCGTTGATGCGTGGAAGAGGATAGCGATTCTTCACAGTCACCTTGTTGAGTTCTCGATAGTTGATACACATACGGAAGGTACCGTCCTTCTTCTTCACAAACAAGACTGGAGCTCCCCAGGGCGAAGAGCTAGGACGAATAAAACCCTTATCCAAGAGTTCTTGTAGTTGCGTAGAGAGTTCTTCCAACTCTAATGGGGCTAAACGATAAGGTGCTCGAGCTATAGGCGCTGCTCCAGGAGCTAGCTCGATTTGAAACTTAACCTGGCGATGAGGTGGAAGACCTGGTAATTCCTCAAAAAACACCTCAGGATAGTCGCGTACAATCGGAAAATCTTCTATCTTCTTCTCTTTCTTCGAGGTGTCTGTACCGAGAGCTAAAATAGCAGTGTGGCCCTTTCGCAAACACTTCTGGGCCTTAAGGAAAGAGATGATGCTCACAACAGCACCACTTTTGTCGCCACAAATCATAAGTGGTTCATCACCTGAACGAGGAATACGGACAATCTTCTCGTTACAAAGAATCTCTGCTTGGTGTTGGGATAACCAGTCCATCCCAATGACAACGTCGAAACTACCCAGAGTGATAGGAAGGAGGTCGATAGAGAAAGTGTGACCAGCAAGAACAAGATTACAACCCTTGACTATGTGGGTGACCTCTAAACTTTTACCATTAGCTAACTCTACAGTGTGCTTGGTGTTCAATAGTGTTGGGGTACGCTTAAGCATTTGCCTAACTTTTAGGGATACGTAGCTAGTATCAGCACCCGAATCAAATAAGACAGTAACATAAAAGTCGTCCGGTAGGAACTTACCCGTCACAACATTGGGATCATTCCTTGCTTCACCCTGGCCAATAACGAATACACGACCCCTTGCACCATTTCCGTTGTTACCCCCATTGTTTCCATTCCCCTGGTTGTTTTTGTTGTTGTTGTTGTTCTGGTTTCTGTTCAGTTGGGGATAATCTCTCTTGAAGTGGCCTTCAGCTCCACACTGAAAGCACCCTTTGTTGTTACCTTGCTGCTGCTGCTGCTGGCGTTGATTTTGTGGGGCTTGTTGTTGACGATTCTGGTTTGCGGGGTATAAACTTCTGCAATCCTTTGCGGCGTGGCCTGGCTTGTTGCACCGATGACAGTTACTCCTGGAGCATGGCCCGCTGTGGTGTAGGTTACAGCGATTGCATTTGGGGTGATTTCCCTTGTACTCACCATGACTTTGACTGCCAGATGGTTGCTGACTAGGGCACTTGTAGTCGTCAGTCCTTCTCTGCTGAGACTGAGCCAATTGTACAACGTATACGCTTTGGTAACCTGTTCTGCTCCACCGCCTGATCAGTGAGGCGATGAGCCAATTGTACAACTTGCTGGATGGTGGCGAGGTTAGCCAAAGTCACATGACTTTGAATCTCGGGCACTAAACCCTTAAGATATAGTTCGATGCGTTTGATGGGAGGATCCACCATAGTAGGACACAGAATAGCAAGTTCATTCGATCTTTTCGTGTACGCTTCAATTTCTGACCCCGTTATCTTGAGGTTGAAAAACTCGACTTCCAGTTTGTGAATTTCATCACGATTGTAGTACTCTTCCTTGATCATTTCCTTAAAATTATTCCATGGGGTGGCGTTAGCAGCAACCAACCCCAGCATTTGAACCTGAGCGTTCCACCACGTGAGCGCTAAACCCTCGAGAGTACCGGTAGCATACTTCACCCTGCGAGCCTCAGGGCATTCACACATCTCGAAAACAGATTCGAGCTTTTCAAACCAGTGGAGGAGGCCTACGGCTCCTTCAGTGCCGCTGAAAGTAGTGGGTCGGCAGTCTATAAAAGTTTTGAATGTGCACACTGGAGGCTGTGCAGGTTGACCTGTCGTGGGTGTAAGAAAGGACAAAGTTTAACACAAAGGTTGGTTCACGAGAGTAGGACCTAAAGATCCTAGAATGTGTTTAGACTGCAGGGTATACCTCCTGCTTGTACGGCTGCAAGTGCCGCAGCAACTTGTTGGTTAATCAAAGCCGTCAACTGGGCTTGAGTCATGTTAACGCGTCCAGACATGATCTTCACATCAAGAGAAACATGAGTGAGAGAGGTTCGTGAAAGTGCGATGACAGAAGAGAGTAAGCACACATGTGTTTTCAAACTATAGTTGCTACATTCATCTAGGCATATCATAAGCAAAGTTCTATGTAATCTAGCAAGTAGGCAATAAAACATAAACCATATCACCTAGAACATCGAGCCTTGCACGTGGAGTGAAGCGTCGTTGTGGACCGTTGAGCACTGCACAGGTTATAGTCTGGTTTTAACAAAAAAACATTTTCCCTTATTAAAACCAAGTTCTCTATAACCAATGGCTCTGATACCAATCTGTCACACCCCCAAAATCCATCCGCGGAGTATCACCGCTTGGAGGCGTGACTGACCAGGATCCAGCCACCAATCATATTGAACAAGCATATAAGTAAATATAGAAATCCAACCAATACAATTGGTGTCCAAACAAAACATAGTTTAAGTTGCAAAGCGGAAGCATAATGTTTAAAACCAAAACTTGAATTTAAATATTTCAAAGTTTAAAATGGCATACAGCTGTCCATGTCCCACAACGACTCTTCCCCATGCAAACTCCAGCTAAGTACCTATTGACCTGCAAAGCATGTAGTAACGAGTCAACAACAATGTTGAGCGAGTTCACAGTTGGGTGTTTGTTTTAAGTTGTTTCGAAAACGGTTTCCTTTAACTGGCATCCCTGCCGTAGGGGTTACCCCATAGTTGAAAACGTGTTCTGGTTAAATCCCGTTTACTCTGGCTATCCAGCCGTGGGGGCTACCCCATGTTTAGTTATCTGGTTTTTCGGCCGTGGGGGCTACCCCATGTTTAGTTATCTGGCTTTTCGGCCGTGGGGGCTACCCCATGTATATGCTACTAGACTCGTTACCATATCGACTGCTGACTGTAGTCATGTTTATGTGCCCTGAACTGTCAATGTCTATCATCATTGACGTGCCATAGTCCATTAGTTCACGTCCGTCCTCTGCGGCACGGTGTGAGGTTTGTCAAACCTAAATAGCGCTATCTAACTAATGACCCGCTCGCCATTGGCCCGACGATTAAGTCGATATAAAAAGGAGGGACTTCGTGATAGAGTTTTGGTCTAGTGATAGTTAACTGTCCATGAGGACGAGGAATTATATTCCTGAACCCGTACTGTCCTACCCAAGAAAGGACGAGGAATCCATGTTCCTTAACCCATTCCAAACCCCTAGGAATCCCATGCTTTGGTAGAAAGTGTGAACTCACCTTAGGTTAGCTCGACAGAGTCAATCGAGCTTCTAGAGGTCAACCACGTCCTAACATGGTTACCATACAAGTCAGGTCTAGGTTCAAATAGTGCACGTATGTTTACACAGAGATAGCAAGTTACGAACACATACTGATCATGGCAAATACATATCATCACGTTTAACAGTCATAACATATCCGAACTTGCGCGATTAAAAGATTGGGCTCGCACAAGTTCATTAACCCAAAAGCCTTGTGCGATTCACTAAATGAAGCCCAATAGAATAACCCGACCCAATAATCAATCCCAACAGAATACGGCCCAATAAATAAACATAGGTCTTGTGCGATCCGGACGGCTTGTACGATCTGGTCGACTTGTGCGATCCATTTTGGGTTGTGCGATTGGAAACTAGCCCAGCCCAACATGTTATACACGGCCCAACAGTCAAAGGTTTAGAATCAGAATTTAAGAGTTAAATGCCATTTTAGTCCCTGTGGTTTGGGCCATTTTGCCAGTTTAGTCCAAAGGTTTCATTTTTAACCTGTGGGTCCAAAAAGGTTTCACAGTTGCCATTTTAGTCCACTGTATTAACTTTATCCATTTTTTCTGTTAACGAGAAGGCCAATTCGGTCATTTTATATGGCTGAATTGCCCTTTTAGTTAACAAAATTATATACAAAATGACCAAATTGGCCTTCTCGTTAACAGAAAAAATGGATGAAGTTAACCAAGTGGACTAAAATGGCAACTGTGAAACCTTTTTGGACCCACATGCTAAAAATGAAACTTTTGGACTAAACTGGCAAAATTAGCCCAAACCACAAGGACTAAAATGACATTTAACTCAGAATTTAATATGATTCAAAATATAAAAAGTTAAAACAATTAGTATATAATGGATTGCTGTCGTTTGGGAAATTGTGTGGGTGAACCACATGATAAAAGATTGGTGGGTCCAACTAGAGGTGCACAAACCGGTTAATTTTAATAACCGGTTCGGTTAACCAGTTATACCGGTTAATTTGACTTTTTCACTTTAACCGGTTAATGCTTTAACCGGTTATTACTTTAACCGGTTATTTTTTTAACTGGTCCGGTTAATTACTTTAACCGGTTCGGTTAATTAACCGGTTATTTTCGGTTAATTAACCGGTTATTTTCGGTTATTAACCGGTTTTTTTTGCCTTTTTTTTGAATTTTTCGGTTATTTTTTCGGTTAACCAGTCTATCGGTTAAAAAACCGGTTTAAAAAAACCGGTTAATAACCGGTTATTATACTAAACACTTATAACCGGTTACTAACCTACGGTTAAAAATAACCACTAACCGGTTATTCCTAAATCGGTTATTAACCGGTTACGGTTTCGGTTAATAACCGGTTACGGTTAATTAACCGGTTATTTTGTGCACCTCTAGGTCCAACTAAAACTGCACTAAACCTAATCAGTGTCTCTCTCTAGCGAAGACCTGAAAGCCCAATGGAGGGACATAAAAGCTGGAATGGGCCGGTTCTACTTTGGGGGTCAGCCTGGGGAAATTAATGAAGAGGTGGGCCACTCATGTGGGCCTATTACTCAACCTAAACATGGGAAAGCTAAATCTACAGCCCATCGCAGGAGACCATTGGGCCTGAGCCTGAATATAAGTGCCATGAATCCTTTTGATATGGAGAACATTACCTTCTCTCCGGGTTCCACCATTTTCGAAAAACGCAAAAAAAAAAAAAAGGAAAAGAAAAAAAAAAGGGCAGGCTTTGCAAAACAGGAATGGTTAAGGGCTCGTTGAATGACAAGGTCTCTAAGCAAATCCCGACAAGTTTTTCAGGTGATGTTTAAGGGTGTCAAGTGTCGGTTGCGCCAGAGGAGTGTTCGACAGACACTAAAGTAAATGGAGCGGCAAAGGGGCAAAAAACAGCAGGGGAGAGGCTGTGGAGAAGAATCTAAAGGATCCTAAGTGCATAGATTGGCAAAGGGGTTTGAGTCACAAACACTAGGCAAAAGGGTTAATTATAGGTCCTATATGGAGTCACTTGGTGGTGTTCCTCGTAACCAGCCGTTCCTCGTAACCAGCCGAACTTGAAACACATCGAACTTAATCCTAATCCTAAATCTATTGAAGCTAGGAAAGAATGGGATAACAAGTCGCTAATTGGGAATGTTCGTAGTTGGGAGATCCTACTTAATCTCATGAGCTTTCTTAAGTCTCCGGGGCTTATCGGGCGGAGGCAATTAAAATCATTTTTTTTAATATGAAGCTCATTGTAATTAAAATACAACATTAAAAAAAGAATTTACTCTTTAAATAATTTATCTCTACTCTCAAAATCACTCTTAATAATTTTTTTTACACATTTGTAAATACAACCAATTTACACGTGTAAATGTGTAAATGACAACTTTTCACAAGTATGATTTTTTTTATTTACGAATGCATGTAAACTTAAGCGTGTAAATTTATTTTCTAATATTATATTTGAATAATAAAATAATGATAAATGTAAAATAAAGTTAATTTTATTTGTTTTTAATCATGTTCTCACGGTTCTCATAAGATACGCATACATGCGTTCTGAAGACAACCCTCACATACACACATTCATTTACACTACATACACATAATTATATATATATTTTTTAAACTACATACTCGTGTATATCCAAACACCCACAATAAATCACCCACAATTCAAACACAATATATCCAAACATGAAAAAGATCGATTTTTTAACAAGAATTATAAATACCTCATCTCACTGTTGCCTAAGAATACATTGAATAGCTTGCGAAACACTTGACCCATGGGTTCCAAGATTCAATCAGCTTTCTTTTGATTGTTTCGATTGTTGTTCACTTTTGAGATGAAAGTGGCTCAACGATCAAAACCCTTTTGTATAGTTGATGACAGAGATCAGATGAATGGTTGAGTGGATCGAGAATTGCATAAGAAAAATGAAGAATTCGACCCCCCGCCCTTGCGTTGTGCCACCGGAGGACGTTGGGAAAGCCAATTATGTTGGCTCCTTACTTACACATTGGTTTTGAAGAAGATGTTTAGAGGCGGTGGTGGTGGTTGATGGTTGAAGAGAAGAAGTGGGGGTTGTGGTGGGTGGTTGTTAATAGAAAAGTGAGGAGTAGGGAAGAAGAAGAAGAAGGGTGGGATGGGGTGGGGGCCACTTAATTCTATTTGTTATTTTGTTTTTTTAATTTTAGGGGTAAAATAGACATTTCACACACACTTAACTGGAAAATTTAATACAGGTTAGTGATAAGGACCACACGAGTGCAAAAATTACAACTAGTATGACCAACTCTGTAATTATTAAAGCCTGGGAACCGAGTCTGCAATATCTGCAAACCAAAGGGACCAAGCAGGCATTTAACTCTAATCCCACCTTGAAAAACTTCACTGGCGGTCCCACCTTTTAATTTTTTTTCTCACTGGACCTGCATTACCGAATTTCAAATTGATGTTTTAGGGCTTTTGATTAGAACGAGTATACGAGTCGATTGATGTAAAACTTACATGGAAGCGATGCTTTAAACGGCTTGATTTTTGTTAATTGTAAGTTTAAACACCCGAATTGAAGCACCGTTTCTTCGTTTGGAGCACAATTTCGAGATAAGTTTTACATCAATCGACTTGTATCCTCATTTTGATCAAAAGCCCAAAAACATAAGTTTGAAATTCCGGAATAAAAACTTATCTGAGTTGACTTTTTTAAGGGAGGTCCAGTGAGCTTAATAAAATACAATTTCCAATTATTAAATTTTTTTACTAAATGGTGCGGTGGAGCAGGAGAACGCACCTTTTAGTATTTCCTAGTCGCACCTTTTGCTCTCTTGTATTTGTTTACTAGTAAAATAAAACAACATTGAAGGTTATAGTTTCGAACACTTGTTCTAGATATGTACTGAATGTAATTCAAACATGTAGATCAGGATGGGTGTTAGTCTTTTCTGTTTTCAAAGGACATATCTTTTAGTCAAGACAAGAATTGCATAAATCAACCTTTATGTTATACCCAAACTGCACTTCGTACCTTTCACTATGAAATCGGCAAAAACCAACCTTTACGTTCATGTTTTGTGACACCTTTGTTGGGTCCAGAGTTTTACGCTTATCTTTATTACAGTCTTTTATGTTTATTTGGTTTAGATTATGACTTGGGCTTGGGCTAGGCCATGTGGGCCAATGGGGTAGAGGCTCCTATAAATAGTCATAATTAGATTATTGTAGTTAGAGCTCTCCATTGTAATGATGTAGCCCTAAATAGAGAGCCTTGTACCAGACAATCCTAGGGATTGTGTGCAAGGTTCTCGGAGATCGTACAAGACAGTCTTTGAGACTGTGTGCGATCTAAGCAGCGGCACTGAGTTCTTTAATAAAATATTTCTTTTTGTTCTTGTCGGTTTGATCTTACTTTCCGCATTCGCTCGAACCGTAGAGTGATGTCACAGGTTTTTCGGGACTAACAATTGGTATCAGAGCCAATTTGATATCAAACTTTCAAGAAATTCTGCATTTTTGTTGAAAATCTTCATCGTGTTCTTCGCGTTCTTCATCGTGTTCTTCGCGGTCTTCAAAAATCACTATATTTTGCTTGTTGATCTCCTTGAAAAGTGTTAAAATATTCATATTCATCATCATCAACAGCCGACAACAACGTCTGACTTCAACATCAGCATTTCATCATCATCATCGTACATCACTGTTGACTTTTGGCTTCATTCGAAATCAATCGTTTTCGTCCGTAATTCATCCGCAATCAGACATTATCATACATAATCATCCGTAATCAATCCGTAGTCAACAACATTCATCCGGAATCGTCAACAACATTCATCCGCAATCATCCGACATTGTTTTCTTTTCATCCGGAATCATATCATCATTCATCCGGAATCGTCAACAACATCATCCGGAATCATATCATCATTCATCCGGAATCGTCAACAACATCATCCGGAATCATATAATCATCACGGATCAAACAACTTCACAACCCGACATCATCCGCAATCGTCCGCAATCTTACATCATCTCGGATCGTAATCATCTTTCTTTCATCCGTGATCATCATTCCTCATCCGTAATCATCCGCAATCAACTAGTTTCATCCAAGTAGCACCTTCATCATCTTCAAGTTAATCCGTCATCAACAACCTGCTTCGACATCTTGTCATCATAATCCTTCCCTCGATCACCGTCTTCAACTTCCAGTCATCATCGGACACACTCAGTCACCCTCCGCACACTCCGACGTCCACCATAACTCCAATTATCTTCTCCGGCGACCGTAAACGACGTCCGCCGAACCTGCAACTCCACTCCATCTTCATCACTCCGTCATCACCCTCTTCACCGACGACCCGCCACCATCTTCATCAATCATCATCATCAACAAAAACCTGCAACAACTGTTCATCGTCGTTCATCACCGGCCACCTCCTTCACAGTTCCGTAAACCGTCCCTCGATACCACTCACCGCCGTTCACCGTACAACTTCTCCGACGTACACCAACCATTTCATCTCCTGTAAACCTCTGCCGTCGAACCACCTCCTTCAATCACCATCTCCGGTCATCTTCGTCTCCGTCAACCTTCATAACCTTCATCTCCGTTTCTTCTCCGTTCATCGCTGCAACTTGTTCTCGTCATCTTCTCCGATCACTCATCTACATCCATCACTGTTATTCTCCGACGGCATCGATCACCTTCATCTTTATCTCCGGCAGACATAACGAAGAAGAAGACGGCGGCTGGTTAACGATTTAGGGTTTGGTTTGGGTTAAACGAAGAAGACATAAACGACATATCTTTTGTCGTTTAGGATTTTTAAATATTTTATAATAATAATAATCAATCAATCATTAAGTAATGATTACTCTATCATTAATATTAAATTAAAAAGTTTTATTAAAATATATAATTAAAATATTAGTTTATTTTAAAATTAAACTATATTAAAAAAGGTTTTATATAAAATATTAAAAAAAAAAAAACAAAAGGGGTTATAAATTAAAAAAAAAAAATGGGAGTTTGTTTTGTTTCAGTGAAACGGTTTTGACAGGTTTTTGAGCTGTGGTAAAGGAAACTGGTTCGTACATTTGCGACGTCCTCGACTTAGTGTGTGCATTGTTTCTTGCCTTGGCTTGTGTTTTACGATAACTTGGTTCAACAATGGATTCCTCAAGTATTGATTCACAACGTCAGTTGCTCTCGGAACAACTCAATAATTTCAGTTTCATTGAGGGTGAAAGCGTAGAAGACGTAATCAGAAGGTTTACACTGCTGCTTTCTGAAATCGAGAAGAGCGGATTGTATGTGACACTTGGTAGGGTTAACAGAGCCTTTTTGTATGGATTGCCTCGAAGCAAGACATGGGACTATCGTGTTGCAGTTATCATGGGGACATACAATCATGCTACAATGAAAACAAAAGATGTGATCTCCTTAGTCAATGAATATGTCCAGAAAGACAAACAGAGGAGTCAGAATCTCGCAAACACATCGTCGTCTATGTCAATCTGTCAGAAGGCCTTGCTACTTCACCACTTGTTACTGATCCCAACATCGCTCAGATTCCCTCATCTTCACCTGAGACTGTTGCATCATCTGATGAGAAGGCCCCACAATCAACAGGATCTCATCCCGATAAAGTGGCCCAGACTGAAAAGCCGAAATCACTTTCTGAAACGCTAAATTCTCTTTTATGTTCCGAGCACTGCAGAAAGAAAGTTGCTTTGCTGAGATCCCAAAATTCAGCTTTGATCACCGATTATAACACTGTGATGGGAAAGTACATCAGTCTTCGAGAGAATAATAAAATTCTCTATGAAAAGATTGAGGCACTTAAGAAGGACATAGCTCAACTTCACAGAGACGTGAATCAACAGCAATGTTGGGTTCACGACTACAAACATAGACTCACAGTTAAAACTCTTGAATGTGACTCTGTGAAGGGTGAGCTAGAGCTCATCACTGGAAAGTACAAACAGAACGAGTTAAACATCAAAAAGTTTGACACTTCCAGTGCCACAGTTCAAAATCTGTGTAAAGTGCAACTTGCTTATCAAGAAAACAAGGGAAAGGGTTTGGGGTATAAACAGGCTCCGCCACCATACAATCATAATTATTCTAGATTGCCAATCACTGAGCAGGAAATGTAAAATTATGACACTATGATGTATGGCAAACCTAGTGACTATGTTCCATGGGAGCCCTTCAGACCAAAGAATGCCAGACCAGCTGATTTTCAAAAACCAATGAATTTTGTTAAAAATGCGGATAAAAATTGCTCAAACGAATCAGCTGGCGAATCTGAAAAGGAAAATGAACCAGAGAATGAAACAGAACCAGTGAAAACATCCGCAAATGAGCCACAAGAAATTTTGTCAAATTCTGATTGTGATTCTGTAGAAAATAATAACTGTTCTAGTTCATGTGCAGAATCAATGACAGTTGAAGAACAGTCTGCAGTGGATGATGAACCACATTTAATCGTTGCTGATGTTGCTGATGATTCGGATGCTACCAAACCCGATCATTATGCTTGGAACTGTGTTATGTCTTGGTATGCTGAGAGTCGGGGTATTCCAATTAAAACTGATAATTCAGGTGTTGTGGTTTTAGATTATGATCGTGACGAAAATGCTTTAACAGGGAAATCTGATGTATCGACTGATAAACTTGAAACACCTGTTTCAAGTGACTCAGAAATGTGTTCTGGTGATTCAGACAACTATTCTAGTATGCCTGAAATATCAACCGATACATCAGAAACTCATGAACAAGAGAGAAATGAGAAAATTGATATGTTTGATTGTGTTAGTAAAGAAGTCGATGAACAGGGATCATCTGATGAATCTGACATTCAAGTTGCAGATTCTGGTACGTCAGATAATTGTAGCACTTCTGAGAATTCTGAATGTGACAAACACTCAGAACCAAGTAGTGCAACGCCCGAAGAGAGTCATACAGTTTCAAACATAGATTGCTCTTCGTGTGAGAAACCAGAATCAGCTGATGTCAGAAACTCAGAGGTTGATGAAGCTGAAGAAGAGATATTCGTAGAAACCAATTCTGAGGAAACTCATGAGATCTTGGAGCCTGAAGATAATGGATCCACAGAAATCAATTCAACAGTTGATTCAACTGATGAAACTGAAGAAGAGATATCTGTGGAAACCAATTCTGCAGAAACTCCTGAGAACATAGTTTCTGGGGAAAAGGAATCTGTGGAAGTCAATTCAACAGATGATTCAACTCTCGATCCCAAAGGATCAGATTCGGAAGAAAGCATTTCAAATAAAGCAAAGTCTACCGAATCTTCTCCTTCAAAGAAGAAACGATCACGTAAAAACAGAAGACCACGGAAAAAGGAAATTCAAAAGGAAAACCCGTCTCTTATGCAAACTGAACCTAAGCTGAAGGGTAAAGCTGTCGATACTTTCTCTTGTGCTGATAACTGTAAGCAGGGTTCTTCCAAGACCAAACATACGCACAAGCAATCAGCATCAAAGGAAAAGAAAGGACTTGATCAGTTCCCTAGAATAACACAAGCAGAACTGAATGTCTTTTTCTCAAAAAGACAGACGTGTTTTAATTGTGGAATTCCGGGACACATTGCAAGAAATTGTGTTCATCGTCCCTACTACTCTAGGAACATGTACCATCAGAAGGCCATGCACTCAAATTTCATCAAAAATAGACATCCCAAAGCAAGGCCTTCTGACAGAGACTGGAATCTTGCCAAACAGGAAAGTCAAAAATTTTCAAACATAAATAGGTTTCAAAGAAAAACAAAAGTTTTTCCAGCAAATGAAAGTGTTTCAGACACTAGGAATTGGAAACCTAAAACTCCTGTTGGATCCCAGTCTCCGTGTTCGCAACCATCAACATCTACTCCATCGCCAAAATCCACCGGCGATGTTAAGAGTTGTATGATTTTTCGTGAAGTTTCTTACACTGATAGCGATGGTCACCTCAGGTCAACAATGGCCTGGGTTCCAGTTTCTAATTAATCCCGCTAAGTGTGCAGGAACGGCTATGGAGGGCGATCGTTAGACTTCGGTTTTTCGATAGTAGTTGTTCCAGACACGTGACAGAAGACTTATCCCAGTTGAATTACAAAAAAAAATAATGTTCGATGGTGGATTTGTCAACTTCGCGGGAAGGGAAACTGGAAGAATAACCATGAAGGGCACTGTCAGAAACGGGGTTCTCACCTTCTCAGACGTCAATTATGTCCCTGATCTGTAGCACAACCTTTTGAACGTATCTCAGAAGCACGACATAGGAATGGAGGTTTTCTTCACCGAGAGTGAATCGCAATTTCGTTCTTCCACCGATTCAGAAGCCGATTTCTGAACCCGCTGTAGCTATCCCTGATGGTGTAGTCCGTAACATTGAAGTCTCCTCAGGACTCTCAAATGCTCAAGGAACTTCTCTGTTTCTGGGAGCAATTCCCTCATATTGCACTGTAGATCCACCGGTGATCAACAACACTACTGCATCAAGTGAGGGGGAGCAATCTGGTATAATATCTAGAAGTTTCTTAATCTCAAGCTGCTGGTGTGCAATCCCACAGCCATGACTATTCAAAAAAACAAACAAGATGATCCCGACGTGATAGTGAGAAACAAGGCACGATTGGCAGTCAAGGTTTGAACAAGTTGAAGGTCTGGATCTTGGAGAGACGCACGCATAGATGGCACATCTGGAGGCCATTCGTATTGTCGTATGATGAGAATGAAGTTTGAAATGAGCTCGTTGGGAGAAGTGAAAATGTTTATGGGCACACAAGTCCGTCAAAACAGGGATATGAGGTGTACATCAGCTGGATGCCAATTCTTGGGGGACAGTCTCATCTCATGGCAGTGTAAGAAGCAACAGCTCACTTTTGCAGCGGAAGCAAAGTGCGTTGCAGCATCTGCTGCCTGCTGCTCTCAGGTTCTTTGGATGCAACACCAGCTCAAGGATTACGGTTTGACTTATCTAAACTCTACTACTTATTTTGATAATGATGCCGTTATTCAGATTATCAAAAACCCTGTCTTTTACTCTAAAACCAAGCACATTGATATCAAGGTGCACTCTATTCAAGATTGCTATGACAAAGAATTGTTTAAACTTGAACAAATCCACACTAATTCAGTGAATCTTTTTACAAAATCTGTCAGCAACTCGAGATTCAATGTGCTTGTAGATCTTTTGAAAATGATACGTATCACCGACTGAGTGACCACAAAAAAATGTTTTAATACTTATGTAAATAAATAAGTAAATTTGCGCATAAAGTGTGATGCACAAATTTAGGGGGGGAGAGGACATATATGTACATATGCATAGTTTGAGGGAGAGAAAAGCAAAAAACAAAAAACAAAAAAAAAATATATATGTACATACGTATCGTTTGAGGGGGAGAAATAGTTGCTTGGGAAATGAAATGAATTTTCGTGATAAAGAACTTGATTAACACACGTAAGGTTTCAATGTTAAACAGGTTCGGCTCCACTGCGATGTGTTGATAGGTCTGCCGCTCGAAAAGCAAAAGAAGCAAAAGTGATACAAACATAATGGACTGGACATCTCGTGGGTAACAGACCAACGGTATATGATTTCATGGTCTTAAATCCTGCGTTGATAGATAGCCAACATCTGAAGTTTTGGGTCTTTATGCTGATGATTCATCCGGGATATCAGGGCTGTCCCTCTGCTGTACGAAAGTACTGACCTGGACACAGTCAGGATATCCTGCTAAAAAGAACCCTTGTCAGATCTTCCTTGGTCTCTCTGCTGTACGGAAGTACTGACCTGTTCACCAGGAAGTCTGACATTAAAAAAAAAAAGGGCCCTCGTCAGATCTTCCTTGGTCTCTCTGCTGTACGGAAGTACTGACCTGTTCACCAGGAAGTCTGGCGTTGAAAAAAAATAGAATAAAAGGATAATCTCAGTATACTCACCTGCTACGATGAACTGTTGTGCTTACCTTGATCGCGGGGGTATGCCTTGGAATGGGACACACAGATGTCACAGTATAACACTACCTAAAAGCGTATCACAAAGCAAAAAGTTGAAGTTTGAGCGGTGGATTTAAGAGGACAAACATATCAACAATTGCATGGACCGGCCTAAGTAAACGAAGGGCTGAAAAGTGTCCCTTAATCAGTTCGAGAACGACTTTGATCCCATGGCAGGTTCTCCCTATATTACTCCATTAGTTTTCTATTATTAATTTCTTTTGTTTTGATTATCTCTTTGCCCAAAAAAAAAAAGGGTTGCTCGGTTGGTTGAATCGTTGATTTTGAGAAATATTTTTTTTTGTCATGAAAAAGCAAATCATTAAAAAAAAAAGGATGTCTTTTTTTGTCTGACACCCTGTTTCGGATTAGGGCCCACTCTCGTGGATCACGCGAATCAGATCCGGCCCATTGTTCCGAGTTGGGGCTTGGCCGTTTGATCTCAGGCCCAATCCAAAACACTATTAATTGGCAATCATTTTCTCTTTCGAGTCACGTTTCAAACTAATCTCATCTCCTAATCATTTCGGAACCTTTCATTATCTTCTCGGACCACTTATTCGAATTACGAGGTTTGCAGGTCCGTCTACTTTTCAAACCAAAGCCTTTGAATGCCACAATTTCTGAAGAGCATGACGTGCAACAGACACTTGCTGATGAGAAAGCTGAGATAGAAACAGAAATTCTAGATTCATACGAAGAAGAATCTGACGAAGACAGTGATGTGGAAGTATTTGTCTCTGAGAATGTTGAGGAACCCGTTCAAGAATCAATGTAAATGACGACTGAAGATGTTCAAGCCCTGATTGAATCCTTGAAGGATAGTATCGGAAACCCTCCTTCCGTATCTATTCCTGAGATTGAAGACGCGACAGATGATGCTGAAAAAGCATCCAACAAGAAACGAAGAACCGAAACAGCTCCTGATTTTCATTCTACTAGCCCAAGCTCAGAACCAAAGCCTACTATGCCCACTGATCCACAAGTCACTGCTGCTACTCAAGAAACAAGCACGCAAGATCTCGATTTTGATTTAAAATTCGATTTCGATCTCGATCTCGATCTGCCTGAAACAACTCATTTGCAACCAGAAAGCTCAAGCGGCATCAGGTTCAATGTAGGAAGTTCAGTGGTGCCGATTTCTCTGAGCATGATAAAGCAGCCATGCACTTTGCAGCCAACAAAATGAAATTTGTTGAAGAAAGAGATAGTGATGACGATACGACTGTTGATGTAGCGAAGCTGCAAAGCGGAGTGTTTGTGTTGGAACAAGACGCTACCCTGAATGAAGTTCAGATCTCATCTTTGCAAGCTCAAATATCAAGCAAAGATCAGGCGATCGAACAACTACAGAGTGATGCGGGTATGCTGATATCTATTGAAAGTTAGGCTGAAGCAGAAGTTCAAGAATCGTGTGTTTGCTGATCCAGCTCCATTTCCTGGTGGTCCTAGACCTGACGGATTCAGCAACTAATCCAGTAAACCTAGGGGGAGATTGTTAGGCCCTATAGGTTTATGGATTAGTAGATTAATTGCTTAATGGATCAAGTTCTAGAAGTGGGGGTATTAGAGTGGGCTTTGTGTGACAACCCGTAATTTACGGCTCATAATTACGTGATTAGCAGATGATTAACGCAATAATAATTAGTGTTTACAGCGCGAATTAACTTAATTAGGCCTTTGGAGTGCCTGGGAGTGCCTATTCGACTTGACAGTGCGTGAACGGTGGTTTACAGAGAAACCTGTGAAACGTTAAACGGCAAAGGATCGAAACCGAACAGAATACTGACAACGCCGACAAATATTGAATTTTTACGATATATTTTAGTTTTGTAGTTAAACTTTAGTAACTACAGTCGAAACCGGATTGAAAAACGGATTAAAGACGGCAACGATGCAATTTTTCGCGATTATTACCGTAGTCAACGAACGGGCGTTCAAACAACGACTACCGACCGTATTTTTGTGTATTTTAATTTTTGACGTTAAACGGAGTCTGGATTTGACAACGGGTCTCGTAGGAATTACGGGCCGCTTACGCACGAGATGGACTTGTAGGCCCTGGGCCCAAGCCTAAACCTACACATAATATATTAACCTTTATTACTAGATTTTGCTTGAAAGATTTTGCTTGAAAAATCTGCACAAGAATCTCACGAAATCTATACAAAATATTTTAACCAGATTTCACAAGATTCTTCAAATCTTTAAACCACTATATATGACCATATCCCTACTCTTTGATTTGTCTGCACATTTCACACACAAGAAAAGAGGGTCTTTCCCCTCTCTCTCTCGGTTCTATATAACAGACAACAACCCAACCCAGCCGACCACCCTCCACCTCTCTTGATCACACTTCAACACACATCTCTTGGTCACCTCCACTCCCTCTCCCTCTGATTTCTGTCCGGCGAACAACCACCAGGAACCGGTGGCTGCCGGTGGTCCTTTCAGGCGGAGACACCCCCCTGCTCCCTTTCTTCTTCGTTTCACAATCACCACCACTGTCCGGTGGTGGTGCGGTGGCTACAATCAGGGAGAGAGAGACTCGAGAGGAGAGAGAGACGGAGGCAGTAGCAGCGACGGCAGTAGCGGCGCGGTGGTGGTGAGCTCCGACGAGACTTCTCCGGTAAACCCCCCCTCTTGTTCTCTTTCTCGATTTTTGGTCAGGCAGGCTCCGGCCGTGTTTCTGTTGATTATGATGATGATATTGTTGTTGCTGTTTTGATCGATGATGATGATGATGATGGTGCTGGTGGCCGACACCACGGCCGACGGCCGCTAACGTCTGTGGCGGTGGTGGTGGAAGGTTATGACTGGTCTAGGATTGGTGAAGGTGTTTCAAGAATCAGATGTTTGGTTCGAGATTCGAGTCTCAGTTTAGGCACGGGTCAGATTTGGTCAAGTTTTTGGTACGGTCAACAAAAGTCAACAGAGCAGTTCGGGTGATGTCTCGGGTTCGGGTCAGTAGGTTCGAGTTTGTTTTATGCTCGGTTCAGGCTCGGTGGAGTCTCGGCTTAGTTGGTTCAGCTACGGGTTTAGTTTCGGGTCAACTCAGTCAAACCCGAGTCAACTCAGTTGACTCGGTCAACTCAGTCAAGCGACTCGACAGAAGGACTTGGTAAAATTTACGGCGCGTTTATTTTGTTATCTTTATTATTATGATTCAGTACGTGATAAACGAGCTCGAAGCGATCTATTATAGTTTACGTTTTTGGAAATATTTAGCAAAATTGATATATTATGATTGAATCTTGTTGAACATTGATTGAATTTTGTTAAAATAACGACAACTTGGTTGTCCGGGGCGTCCAAAAATAGAGGAAACTCTGCCCGTTTTTCGAGAAAATCAAAGTTTTATTATAAAACAAAACGTGCTTTTTGAGCGACTTTTATAAAACGAGATACGAATATAAAGTTTCTTTCGACCACAACTTACAACTTACGAGAACCGCGCTACGAAAAATATTTCGATAACAAAATAAATATAGTTATTATATTTATTTCAAACGAACTCGAATTCTTTTTATAAATAAATATAGTTTATATTTATTTCAAATATCAAACGACGCGACGATTGTTTTGCTAAAATAAATATGGTTTATTTATTAGATATAGTTTATCTATTTATTTCAAACTTCAAACAAACTTGATAATACTTTCGCAAAATAAATATAACTTTTTATATTTATTACAAACGCCGAAACGGCATATACGTATATTTTTGGTAAATATACACAAGACGCTATATATAATACAAGTTTATTATATATTACTTTCGTACGAATATTCCTATATACACAAGCGACTTCTCGGAACTTAACAAGTTTAACTTAACCATTATTATTAAGTTAACAATTTACCGTTGAATCGTTCGATTAACGATTCGGTAGAGCTCGATGACACGTAATTTAGATACTGCGGTTATTTAGAAACTTATTAGATATTCCGTGTTAGGAATATTGTAGAATGCACGCTAGCGAGTCTCGTCTTGGAAACGACATCGTATATAGCTAGCTTTGCACAGGAATATTCAGGTGAGTTCATAACCCCCACTTTTTACTGTTTACATTTTTGTAAATGTTTTCGGGGTGGAAAGACATGCACGTTTTGCAAGAACATACAAAGTTTTTGAACGAACGAAAACTCATATTTCTAAATCATGTTACGAATGGATTTTCGAGGAACTCAAATGGTTTACGAATGGATTATACTAAATATACCGGTCTTTACAAAACAATTGCGTATTATCGAAACGTGAATGATTTTCATGACTAGGGATGGATCGTCTGGTGATAATATAGAGAGACTGGGGAGGTTCAGCCTTAGAGGCTGGGGAGGTTCAGCCTTAGAGGCTGGGGTAAAGTAAAATACATGTTAAAATTATTACAGACACTTACAGACGCTTTTATACATGGTATGGTTAGTTTAAGGAGGGTTTAATACAGACGCTTAGATCATGTGAAAGGTGGGTACAACACTTAAGGCCATTAATCCTCATTGTAGGACCGAGGGACATGAGTGATAGATCTATTTGGGTGTAGCGAGCCCACACCCGTGAGGCCAGGGTGGCCCATAGTGGTGACTGTGTCTTACAGCCGGAGGCCCGGTAACAAATTTGCTAGGTTTGAGTACTTCCTGCACCGTTTCACACATACCAGTGGCTTTGCAACCCATTGGTGATCTCTTTTATTTCCTTAATTGCTACATACCAGGGATTTTCATACGAACAGACACATTAAAAAGGTTTATACATACAAGACATACTCTAAAGGTTTTATACAAATTCAAAGCATAGGATTTATGCGGGAGTGGAGTCAAAGTCAGGGTGGGCATTGACGGTTATGCGAACATTACAAATACATGGTTTTTATGAACATACTGTGTTACGAACACAACGTTTCCATATAACTTGGCAAGAAAATGACTTTTGATTCGTTTTCTCAATACTATTTCAAAAACCGGTTACTCCAAAGATTTATTTCAAATCTTTCACAACTCAAAAGATTTATTTCAAATCTTTCATAACTCAAAAGATTTATTTCAAATCTTTCATAACTCAAAAGATTTATTTCAAATCTTTTACAAACAAACTATGGACTCGCTCAACTTTATGTTGATTTTTTCGCATGTTTCTTTCTCAGGTTGCATTTCTAAGACAAGGCACGGTTGGAATAGGAGAACCATTGGAGAGTCGAGTACTTAGCAGGCGTTCAGTCTCTAGAAAGTCTTAGCTTATTTTGCTTCCGCTGTGCAATGAAGATACCAGTCCAGTCACGCCAAGCTCTGATAATTTCGGGGTGTGACAGATTGGTATCAGAGCTATAGGTTACAGCGAATTAGGTTTCTGTTGTGATACCTAGGCTCTAACCTCACTTTCCTCTGGGAACTTAGACTATTAATACGTTGAATACATACCGAACGCCTAGTACTCGAATATGGTCTCCAACCGTTGCCGAAAAGCAAACAGTCAAAATTTTGTTTTCAAACATACGCTATTGTGATGTTTTATACACGGTACACAAAACGATTACATACAATACACGACACTCTGAGAGTTTAGGAAACATGCATTTAAGACCTTCGGAAAAGGGTAGTCTGAGAGACTAGGAGATTCAGTCTGAGAGGCTGGGAGGCTAGTGGGACTAGGAAGAACAGTCTGGGAGGCTGGGAGGCTAGTGGGACTAGGAAGAGCAGTCTGGAAGGCTGGGAGGATAGTCTAGTGGGACTAGGGAGTCAGTCTGGGAGGCTGGGAAAATTGTCTAGTGGGACTAGGGAGTCAGTCTGGGAGGCTGGGAGGCTAGTGGGACTATTTGATTGCTTATTGGTTATTTGTGCATGTGTGTGTTTATTAAAGGTCATCACGTAGGAACCGCGAATATTAACTCGGGCACACACTATTATCCATATTGTCTATGATATTTTAACTTCCCGAGCAGGCATCCTACGCATAACAAAACGCTAGCGCATGAGAATACATAGAACTCAAATTTTACGCCAAGGATGTCGGGGTACATCACGTTCTACGCGGAACGAAACGCTAGTGCACAGGTATACGCGAAACTTCAGCTGTACATCAACGGAGGTTGAAGTACGACACATACGACTATCGAGGCGAGGCCTTTGAGAAGGAACGATGACGCAATCTAACGACGACGCTAGATTCCTGTCAGCAGGAGAACTAACAATCAGGAAACGACAACTTGTCACGCGATCCTGCAACGACACGAATCACGCCAGGGAGAAGACGATTGTCTCCGCATTCCCCCCCCCCCCCCCCCCTTCTACCTAACTAACGACGAATACGCTATGTTCGACATTCCATGGTAATGTCACCTAACAATTGGTCGTCACACGAAACCCCAGGTAAAGTCCTCAAATTTCTTTTATTGAAATTTCGAATTTCACACTTACTGAGTAGATTTTCGTATCTCTACTCCTCTTAATGGTCATTGTATCACGATCATTTCTTTACAAGTTACATACATGGTTTTTCGTTGTGACCATGCCGAAAGTTTTCTTGTCGATACATATGTTTATTGTCGGATTGCGCTAAAACCAAGTTCGACTGTTTGAACTTGTCCATTACACATGTTCACTTCAGAACATCATATGATGTATTGGGAGCATCATATTCAAAATTCGTTTTAACAAGTGTTTCATTTGTTCCGAGTCGAAGTAAAATTGTTTGGCATTCGACTCCATTAAAATTGTCTGTTGATTTCGACACCATGTGATGGTGATTTTCATTAGTTTGAAGCTTGCGCTAAACTCGTTTACACATCTCATACACAGATTTAATTATTGAATTGCTTTAAATCCGCTTTGGTTTATCACATTACAACAGTCTTAATACAATAGTGTGTTAAGACAATGGTACACAAATCCATTTTATATTCCGGTGTACCTACTAACGTTTCTTTCATTATCAATCGAAAGTCTTGCAATATTCATTGCTCCTTCCTCTTCGATCGAAACAGTAATTCTTTGGTGTTCCATCTTCAATTGAAAAATCTTTCGATGTTTGTTGGAACAAACATTCATATTTACTTCATGGCGCTTTCATTTGACTTCAAACACGGTGGATTTGTTTGATCACCGCTATTATTGAATTATTTCACTCACTACGACACCTTGTGGTGTCAGTACAAACTTGTGGCTTGGGCTAATTATGATTGAGCATTTTATGCAAAACACAGGTGATACTTGTTCGATCACCTCTATTATTAAATTGTTTCATTTATTGCGACACCTTGTGGCGTCGGTATAACTTGCAGCTTGTGCTGATCACGATCGAGCGTTTCGTGCATACTGGTACATTTGAGATTGTTGCTTCTAAGCTCATCCAGTGGATGATATTGCTTCTAGAACTCATTGTGAACGTTCATATGAAATTCGATTGGTCGAAGTTCCTGTTCATTGTTGGATCCTTGTTAACTTAGTCGCACTGGTGACTGTATCATTACGTCTCGTTTCCTTTGACATCAATTACTGATACACATTTCTTTTAAACTGTTGGGGTTCCTATTGTGGAGGAATGTCCTTAAAATTACATGAATCGAATAAGTCTTGTTTCGATTACGCGGTCATTCACTTTGTTATTATTCGGACTTACCTACGAATAACACAATTATGGGGGAATAACATAGTCTAAATTTCGAGGACGAAATTTCTGTAACAGGGGGAGAATGTGACAACCCGTAATTTACGGCTCATAATTACGTGATTAGCAGATGATTAACGCAATAATAATTAGTGTTTACAGCGCGAATTAACTTAATTAGGCCTTTGGAGTGCCTGGGAGTGCCTATTCGACTTGACAGTGCGTGAACGGTGGTTTACAGAGAAACCTGTGAAACGTTAAACGGCAAAGGATCGAAACCGAACAGAATACTGACAACGCCGACAAATATTGAATTTTTACGATATATTTTAGTTTTGTAGTTAAACTTTAGTAACTACAGTCGAAACCGGATTGAAAAACGGATTAAAGACGGCAACGATGCAATTTTTCGCGATTATTACCGTAGTCAACGAACGGGCGTTCAAACAACGACTACCGACCGTATTTTTGTGTATTTTAATTTTTGACGTTAAACGGAGTCTGGATTTGACAACGGGTCTCGTAGGAATTACGGGCCGCTTACGCACGAGATGGGCTTGTGGGCCCTGGGCCCAAGCCTAAACCTACACATAATATATTAACCTTTATTACTAGATTTTGCTTGAAAGATTTTGCTTGAAAAATCTGCACAAGAATCTCACGAAATCTATACAAAATATTTTAACCAGATTTCACAAGATTCTTCAAATCTTTAAACCACTATATATGACCATATCCCTACTCTTTGATTTGTTTGCACATTTCACACACAAGGAGCCCCGCTTGCGGTCTGCTCATATAATGTAATATATGTGTGGGCGCTCGGGGGGGCAAAAGCAAAAGTGCACTAATTTTTAACGTTATTTTAATAATTTCGTGAAAATAACGTTAAAAAGAGGGGATCGTTAATCAGGCATCATGTGGTGGCGTTGATAGCCGAAAGACAAGGGGGTACATGCACCAATTGGCGTTTGTCTCAATTGCTGAGTGTTATGTGCCTTATGTCCAAGGCTTGATGCAAAACCACAATCGAGCCGGGGGTCTCATTGGAAGCAGCCTCTCTATTTCTACGGGGTAGAGGTAAGGCTGTCTACATCCCACCCTCCTCAGACCCTACCTTAGCTTTGCTATAGGTGGGATATACTGAGTACGATGATGATGATGATGATGATGATTTCACACAGAAGAAAAGAGGGTCTTTCCCCTCTCTCTCTCGGTTCTATATAACAGACAACAACCCAACCCAGCCGACCACCCTCCACCTCTCTTGATCACACTTCAACACACATCTCTTGGTCACCTCCACTCCCTCTCCCTCTGATTTCTGTCCGGCGAACAACCACCAGGAACCGGTGGCTGCCGGTGGTCCTTTCAGGCGGAGACACCCCCCTGCTCCCTTTCTTCTTCGTTTCACAATCACCACCACTGTCCGGTGGTGGTGCGGTGGCTACAATCAGGGAGAGAGAGACTCGAGAGGAGAGAGAGACGGAGGCAGTAGCAGCGACGGCAGTAGCGGCGCGGTGGTGGTGAGCTCCGACGAGACGTCTCCGGTAAACCCCCCCTCTTGTTCTCTTTCTCGATTTTTGGTCAGGCAGGCTCCGGCCGTGTTTCTGTTGATTATGATGATGATATTGTTGTTGCTGTTTTGATCGATGATGATGATGATGGTGCTGGTGGCCGACACCACGGCCGACGGCCGCTAACGTCTGTGGCGGTGGTGGTGGAAGGTTATGACTGGTCTAGGATTGGTGAAGGTGTTTCAAGAATCAGATGTTTGGTTCGAGATTCGAGTCTCAGTTTAGGCACGGGTCAGATTTGGTCAAGTTTTTGGTACGGTCAACAAAAGTCAACAGAGCAGTTCGGGTGATGTCTCGGGTTCGGGTCAGTAGGTTCGAGTTTGTTTTATGCTCGGTTCAGGCTCGGTGGAGTCTCGGCTTAGTTGGTTCAGCTACGGGTTTAGTTTCGGGTCAACTCAGTCAAACCCGAGTCAACTCAGTTGACTCGGTCAACTCAGTCAAGCGACTCGACAGAAGGACTTGGTAAAATTTACGGCGCGTTTATTTTGTTATCTTTATTATTATGATTCAGTACGTGATAAACGAGCTCGAAGCGATCTATTATAGTTTACGTTTTTGGAAATATTTAGCAAAATTGATATATTATGATTGAATCTTGTTGAACATTGATTGAATTTTGTTAAAATAACGACAGCTTGGTTGTCCGGGGCGTCCAAAAATAGAGGAAACTCTGCCCGTTTTTCGAGAAAATCAAAGTTTTATTATAAAACAAAACGTGCTTTTTGAGCGACTTTTATAAAACGAGATACGAATATAAAGTTTCTTTCGACCACAACTTACAACTTACGAGAACCGCGCTACGAAAAATATTTCGATAACAAAATAAATATAGTTATTATATTTATTTCAAACGAACTCGAATTCTTTTTATAAATAAATATAGTTTATATTTATTTCAAATATCAAACGACGCGACGATTGTTTTGCTAAAATAAATATGGTTTATGTATTAGATATAGTTTATCTATTTATTTCAAACTTCAAACAAACTTGATAATACTTTCGCAAAATAAATATAACTTTTTATATTTATTACAAACGCCGAAACGGCATATACGTATATTTTTGGTAAATATACACAAGACGCTATATATAATACAAGTTTATTATATATTACTTTCGTACGAATATTCCTATATACACAAGCGACTTCTCGGAACTTAACAAGTTTAACTTAACCATTATTATTAAGTTAACAATTTACCGTTGAATCGTTCGATTAACGATTCGGTAGAGCTCGATGACACGTAATTTAGATACTGCGGTTATTTAGAAACTTATTAGATATTCCGTGTTAGGAATATTGTAGAATGCACGCTAGCGAGTCTCGTCTTGGAAACGACATCGTATATAGCTAGCTTTGCACAGGAATATTCAGGTGAGTTCATAACCCCCACTTTTTACTGTTTACATTTTTGTAAATGTTTTCGGGGTGGAAAGACATGCACGTTTTGCAAGAACATACAAAGTTTTTGAACGAACGAAAACTCATATTTCTAAATCATGTTACGAATGGATTTTCGAGGAACTCAAATGGTTTACGAATGGATTATACTAAATATACCGGTCTTTACAAAACAATTGCGTATTATCGAAACGTGAATGATTTTCATGACTAGGGATGGATCGTCTGGTGATAATATAGAGAGACTGGGGAGGTTCAGCCTTAGAGGCTGGGGAGGTTCAGCCTTAGAGGCTGGGGTAAAGTAAAATACATGTTAAAATTATTACAGACACTTACAGACGCTTTTATACATGGTATGGTTAGTTTAAGGAGGGTTTAATACAGACGCTTAGATCATGTGAAAGGTGGGTACAACACTTAAGGCCATTAATCCTCATTGTAGGACCGAGGGACATGAGTGATAGATCTATTTGGGTGTAGCGAGCCCACACCCGTGAGGCCAGGGTGGCCCATAGTGGTGACTGTGTCTTACAGCCGGAGGCCCGGTAACAAATTTGCTAGGTTTGAGTACTTCCTGCACCGTTTCACACATACCAGTGGCTTTGCAACCCATTGGTGATCTCTTTTATTTCCTTAATTGCTACATACCAGGGATTTTCATACGAACAGACACATTAAAAAGGTTTATACATACAAGACATACTCTAAAGGTTTTATACAAATTCAAAGCATAGGATTTATGCGGGAGTGGAGTCAAAGTCAGGGTGGGCATTGACGGTTATGCGAACATTACAAATACATGGTTTTTATGAACATACTGTGTTACGAACACAACGTTTCCATATAACTTGGCAAGAAAATGACTTTTGATTCGTTTTCTCAATACTATTTCAAAAACCGGTTACTCCAAAGATTTATTTCAAATCTTTCACAACTCAAAAGATTTATTTCAAATCTTTCATAACTCAAAAGATTTATTTCAAATCTTTTACAAACAAACTATGGACTCGCTCAACTTTATGTTGACTTTTTCGCATGTTTCTTTCTCAGGTTGTATTTCTAAGACAAGGCACGGTTGGAATAGGAGAACCATTGGAGAGTCGAGTACTTAGCAGGCGTTCAGTCTCTAGAAAGTCTTAGCTTATTTTGCTTCCGCTGTGCAATGAAGATACCAGTCCAGTCACGCCAAGCTCTGATAATTTCGGGGTGTGACACTTTGGCGGAATTATGGGCCTAGGGTTTTGGGGGAAACCCCTTACTATAAATAGAAGTTAGAAATTAGGAGCATGGTTGGTTGGTTCAATTGGTTTTAGAAACTTGTATTAGACAAACAAGATTTGTATGCAAGTTTAAGCCTTTGAATATTCAAATCTTCAAATCTTCATATTGTTCTTGATTATTTCTTGAAGATCATCAAGTTTGGATTCCGCCCATCCTTGGTGATTGTTTGATATCGTTGTTTGATCCGGATTTTCGGGACTTACAACCTTATAACCTTACAACCAAACTAC
The DNA here is from genome assembly GCA_030545235.1 of Helianthus tuberosus. Classification (NCBI taxonomy): domain Eukaryota; kingdom Viridiplantae; phylum Streptophyta; class Magnoliopsida; order Asterales; family Asteraceae; genus Helianthus; species Helianthus tuberosus. Next base: position 34,901,373 of record CM060396.1, read on the forward strand.
AAGCTTAACTCGCACCGACAAATTATATAAAGACAAAACTAAACGAATAATGCCGCTAGACCGCAAGTTTAATACAAAGTGCAACCAAACCTCAGCTAAATCTCGTTCAAATAACTCATAGAACACCAATGAATCTTAATCAGTAACCAAATGACATCGCTCCGGCTGCCGCCGGTGACAGCTGGACTTCCGTCACCAATGCCACCCATTTCCGCCCCTCAGTGAAATACAAAACCACCACACCACTGCCACCATCGTTCACCTCCACAACCACCCATCTCCACCCCTCCCTGAAATACAACTACCACTGTTCACCACCAGTGTCACCCATCCCCACCCCTCTCTAAAATACAAAACCACCACACCGCTTCCACCACCCGTTCACCACCTATCTCCGCCCCCACCAACCACCGTTTACCACCACAACCACCTCTTAGATCTGAAACTGATTCTCTTTCCCTAACCTTTTATCTCACACATTAGAGATTTTGGTTGATGACGATGATGATGGTGGAGTTTTGTTGAAGAAGATGGTGGCCAGTGGTTGTGGTCAACTTGTAATAGAAGGTTGAAGGTGGTGTTCGGTGAGGTGGTTGTAGTCGTGTAATGTTTCTGTAAAGTGAAGAATAAGATATAGTAGAGAGAGATTAAAGAGAGACAAAGATAGAGTGAAAGAGTTGGGTGGGTTTTATTGTAACGCCCTGCTTTTTCATGCTTTCCATTTTTAGAAAGTTCATCTTGTAATTCTATTTTCGGAAACTTGTTTCCCCTTGTAATCGTATTTCGTTTCGAGTCATTGTAAATACGAAGACTTTGATCGTAATGAAATGAATCTTTTATACATCGGTTATACATGTTTATACATTGATACGTGCATTCGTTTGATACATGATTCGTAATTCACATAAACGTAAATTTAAATCATAAACAACTAGCGTATATTCGTAATTCTAAAACGTTCCATGCAAACAAAACATTTGGTTATTCAATTTCGAGACTCATACACATTCACCACTTCATTCGTTCTTACAACACCGAATCCATGTTCAATTACCTGATTAAACCCTCACTTCATGTTTGATTATGTAAGTTAGGACATGATACTTGACACATATACAATTGATACACCTTAAATACATAAAATACACAACGATTTATCATCTAATATGTTACATATACTTGTCACTTACAATCATGTTACATACTTATACATCACACTCTTTTGTCTAGTTAAATCGCGTTTTATTTCAAGTTATACCTTGTTACAAGTTAGGGGAACATTGTTACATATTAATTACATAACTTAATCAGCAAAAATTACACATTTTAATGTTTAAAAAAAATAAAAAGGAAATATGCGGCTGAATTCAACACCCAAAACAGCCCACTTGGGCTGAGTTTTGTGGGCTTGTTTCAATGTGTAACCCCTTCTAAACACTTTCAAAGCCCAACCCATTGAAACCCTAATCCACTCCCTATATAATAAACACTTCCCCATCCTTTATCCCACTTTTACAAGCCTCCAAACACTTCAAAAACTCACCCAAACTCAGCTGAGTTTCAGCCACGTTTTTTAAAGTTCCAGCCATAAATAGTGAGTTTTAACTCACTTCCACTTCAATTTTCTTCTTGTTTCTTCTTCTACATCACTTGGATAACCTCTAGAAAGGTTCTCACAAGTTTACTTGGGCAAACTAAGGTGAAACCTCACCATTTTTGAGGTCCAAAGTGCACCTAAATTCTGCTCATTTTTATCTTCATGTTTTGGAAGAAAACTCGTGTTTTCTTCATACATTCCTATGTCCTAATGCTCATAATCAAGTCTATGGTTAGTTGGGCTTAAAAATAAGGTTGTGACATGTAAAATAAGAGGTTTAAACCTTATAAACATTCTATTTTTGTTAGGGTTTTAACCCACAAGTGATGTACAAGCTTAAAGTTTGAAGATTGTGTGATTACAAGGTTAGCTTGGGCTATCCTACCTGAAAATCCACACATCACTTGATGTTTTCTTAGATTAGTTGTAATTATTTCATTCCTTATTGTATGTTCATGACCCTCCTTGTTGTCTAAGACAACAAGTGTAGTGGTGAACACTAAAGAGGTTCCTAAATGGAAGACTTGTCTTTCCTACCTCATGCATGACTTAAATGATACAAAAGAGGTTCCTAAATGGATGATTCATCCTCCTACCTCATGCTTGACTAATATGAATTATGATAACTATATATAACTTATATGATAACATTCAAGTAACCAAACTCTTGATGATGAACTAGTGGTCATTTGTCAAGATAGTAGGTCGCATCATCCATGACTTTAATAACTTGTTATGATTCTAATGGGTATTTTGACCCATGAAAAACATTCTAATCCTTTTGGGTTCATAGTGTCAAAACAAGTATTATAAGCCTAGATGATTATTTTCCTCATATGTCTACTTTTATACATTTTAAACTACGAATCCTTAAACCCGAATGTAAACATTCCTTAAACTCTAAATCAAACACCTTCATTCTTCTAGTCTCGACAACTTCATCAAATTGGATAATCGGAAAGCATATGCAATTTTGTGAGTATACTCGAACCCATTTTTACTTTTAAACACTTTTGGGTGCAACATGTATTCTATATAAAAACACGAAACACTTGAAACTATTTGAATCACTCTCTATCCGTGTTTGAACATGAAACTATATGATGCTTGTTAATCTCGTATGTTATGTAAACTTTTCGTGTCTATATGCTCATTAACTTCGTACAAGCCTACCTTAACAATTATAGCGCTATAGGAGTAATGCACCGCCCACGAGTCTTGGGGTATTGTTAAGTTAAACATGTTAACCTCCCGTTATTCTTTGGGATAGGCTATATTAACGCATTGGATTCTTGGGTTTGAACATATAGCTTACACCGTTTCAACATACTAGTAACTTGCATATTGTGATTCATGTTGGATATGATCCGTTAAACTATTTTAATCTATTTTATGCTATGCATCAAGCTTGTATATTCGCCAACTTTTTGTTGATCATATTTTAATACATGTTGCAGGTTTGATAGACAAGATGATGCTAAGTGAAGAAACAAGATTTAGGTGGACTTAGAAACACACTTAGATTAATCTATTTTGTAATGTATGTTTGAAACAGTGTTGTTCATATTTGATTCTTGTATGACATTTTTAGCAATTTATGAAATTCAATTTAAATTCATATTGTCACATAGTGTTATGAAGTTTTGAGCAATTTGTTCGTCTCATCCCGATGTTTTCGCCATCGGTTGGGGTGTGACATTTATAATAACAAAGGTGAAATGACTGTAATGCCCTCACGTGCAACACATGTTGGGGCATTTAACCAAGATAACAAACGAGGTTAGTGGTAAAGGTTGACCCTGTAGCAAAATATGAACATAAAGGTTGGTTTTTTCCGATTTCATAGTGAAAGGTACGAAGTACAGTTTAGGTATAACATAAAGGTTGATTTCTTCAATTTTGTCTTTAGTCAAAGTAGGTGCTAACGGTTCCTGCTTAATTTCTTGCTAAAAAACAAAATAATTTAAGTAGTTTGTTATTTTTAAGTATTCAAGCCCCTTACGTCTGTAAGCTGTGACTCATTTTTCATCAATATGACTACTTTTCTTTATTTAACAACAGTACTACTGGTAGTAATGGCGAATGGCAGGAAAATTGAATGAATGTACTACATCAAATTAATATACAGTTGTATCATGCTAAAAAATATTTTTTGGGAAAATTACGGCAGTAGCTTGGTTGACCAGGCCTTTTACCAAAATAGTCATTTGACCAGGCTTTATGCACCTTCAATCCAAGCGAACTCTCATTTTTATGCACCTTCAATCCAGCCACAACCAAGCGGACACGTGTCCCTCTTACCTGAACCGGCTTTATGCCGCTACACGTCAGCCGAGCCGCTACAAGTACAAGCCGAGCCGCTTCGCCCAATCTCTGATTTATGCCGCTTTGTGGTACTGCCAAGAGTTTTGAAACGGCACGGCTTGGCCTTGAAAGGTCATGGCTTGTACTTGTAGCGGCTCGGCTTGTACTTGTGGGGCAGGGGGCGAAGCGGCTCGGCTTGTACTTGTAGCGGCTCGGCTTGTACTTGTAGCGGCTCGGCTGACATGTGTAGCGGCATAAAGCCGGTTCAGGCTGACATGTGTAGCGGCTCGGCTGACATGGGCAGAGGGACACGTGTCCGCTTGGTTGTGGCTGGATTGAAGGTGCATAAAAATGAGAGTTCACTTGGATTGAAGGTGCATAAAGACTGGTCAAATGGCTATTTTGGTAAAAGGCCTGGTCAAGCGACTACTGCCGTAATTTTCCCATATTTTTTTCATCAATATAACTACTTTTCTCTATTTAATAATAGTAATGATAGTAATGACGAATAGTAGGAAAATTGAATGAATGTACTACATCAAATTAAGATACAGCTGTAGCATGCCAAAAAATCATTTTTCATCAAAAAAAAAAAAAAAAAAAAAAAAAATCAATATGACTACTTTTTAACAACAGTACTAATAGTAATAGCGAATGACAGGAAAATTGAATGAATGTACTGTCGTTTTGACAAAAAAAAAAAATTTCCAAAGGTATATTTCATAAAACAACACTCAACCCGCACAACCAGAAGAGCCAAAAACACAATACATTAAATTCCTTTATCAGCTAGCCATGAGGTTGCCATAATGCATTAAATTCCTTTATGGTTGTCATAAATATATTAAAATCCTTTCAAAATGGAAATAAATGTACCTATTATATGAGATCATTTTTTCAGAACGACTTTTTTTTTATTAAAACCGGCCCAGCTAGCAAGCAACTAACAAAAGCCAAAAAAAAAAAAACTACAGCAAATAAGTGGACAAAACTAACAAATTACACATTTAAGAACATTAATATTAATTGAATAAAAAACATAATTTTAGAAAATCACAAAAACTTAAAATTATATAAACTTAAAAAAAATTACATAAACTTAAAAAAAATTACATAAACTTTAATCTTCGTCTTCGATAAGGTCGTCTCATGGAACGCTCCAAATGTGTTTAACCAAATCCGCTCGAAGGTTGTGATGTGTTGTATTATGTTTAATTTGAGCCTTCCATTTTTATAAATTTTTTTTAAAAACTGGAAGAGAATATATAGTTGGGAAGAGATAAATGGATGTTTGGGTGTATGGTTTTAGAAAAAATGGGGTGAGTATGTGATTATATATAGGGTTAGTTAAAAAAAATTATAAGGTCAAACACGGCTAGTTTAAACCGAACTTGAAACACATCGAACTTAATCCTAATCCTAAATCTATTGAAGCTAGGAAAGAATGGGATAACAAGTCGCTAATTGGGAATGTTCGTAGTTGGGAGATCCTTCTTAATCTCATGAGCTTTCTTAAGTCTCCTGGGCTTATCGGGCGGAGGTAATTAAAATCATTTTTTTTATTATGAAGCTCATTGTAATTAAAATACAACATTAAAAAAAGAATTTACTCTTTAAGTAATTTATCTCTATTCTCAAAATCACTCTTAATAATTTTTTTACACATTTGTAAATACAACCAATTTACACATGTGTAAATGTGTAAATGACAAATTTGCACAAGTATAATTTTTTTTATTTACGAATGCATGTAAACTTAAGCGTGTAAATTTATTTTCTAATATTATATTTGAATAATAAAATAATGATAAATGTAAAATAAAGTTAATTTTATTTGTTTTTAATCAAGTTCTCACGGTTCTCATAAGATACATGCGTTCTGAAGACAACCCTCACATACACATTCATTTACACTACATACACATAATTATATATATATTTTTTAAACTACATACTCATGTATATCCAAACACCCACAATTCAAACACAATATATCCAAACATGAAAAAGATCGAATTTTTAACAAGAATTATAAATACCTCATCTCACTGTTGCCTAAGAATACATTGAATAGCTTGCGAAACACTTGACCCATGGGTTCCAAGATTCAATCAGCTTTCTTTTGATTGTTTCGATTGTTGTTCACTTTTGAGATGAAAGTGGCTCAACGATCAAAACCCTTTTGTATAGTTGATGACAGAGATCAGATGAATGGTTGAGTGGATCGAGAATTGCATAAGAAAAATGAAGAATTCGACCCCCCGCCCTTGCGTTGTGCCACCGGAGGACGTTGGGAAAGCCAATTATGTTGGCTCCTTACTTACACATTGGTTTTGAAGAAGATGTTTAGAGGCGGTGGTGGTGGTTGATGGTTGAAGAGAAGAAGTGGGGGTTGTGGTGGGTGGTTGTTAATAGAAAAGTGAGGAGTAGGGAAGAAGAAGAAGAAGGGTGGGATGGGGTGGGGGCCACTTAATTCTATTTGTTATTTTGTTTTTTTAATCTTAGGGGTAAAGAACAGAGGGGAAAATGCCAGATCGGGGAAAATGCCAGATCAATGGAGGAATAGTGTAGTAGTACCTGTGTATAAGAACAGAGGGGACGCCCAATGTTGTGGGAATTACAGGGGGATTAAGCTGCTAGGACACACTATGAAATTATGGGAGAGAATAATTGAGACGAGAATCAGAAGAGAAACTCAAGTCACAGTAAACCAATTTGGTTTCATGCCAGGGCGATCGACTACGGAAGCAATACATATCCTAAGGAGATTGATGGAGAAGTATAGGGAGAAGAAACGGGACCTACACATGGTGTTCATTGATCTTGAAAAGGCATATGACAGTGTGCCACGTAGACTGATTTGGGATAGTCTGGAGAGTAGAGGGGTTTCTGGGAAGTATATAGACTTAATTAGGGACATGTATGTTAGGACCGAGACTACTGTCCGAGCGCCTGTAGGGGATACTGAGTCTTTCCCGGTGGAGGTAGGACTACACCAAGGGTCTGCTTTGAGCCCTTTTCTATTTGCAGTTATCCTAGATGAGTTGACTAAGTCAATTCAGGAGGCTCTTCCGTGGTGCCTGCTTTTCGCAGATGATATTGTGTTAGTTGCTGATAGTAAACATAGCCTGAATGCGAGGTTAGAACAGTGGCGAGCAGCTTTAGAGGGCAGAGGTTTAAGGATTAGTCGTTCTAAGACTGAGTACCTATATTGTGACTTTAGTGGAGTAGACAACGTTGAGGACATCCAGATCACCATTGACGGTCAAGTGGTTCCGCAGGTTAATAAGTTCAAGTATCTAGGATCGTTTGTTCAGAGGGATGGGGAGATAGATAGTGACGTTGCCCACCGCATCCAAGTTGGATGGTGTAGGTGGAGAGCTGCCACTGGGGTATTGTGCGATAGAAGGTTCCCAACAAAATTGAAAGGGAAATTTTATAGAGTTGCAATTAGACCTGCTATGTTATACGGAACCGACTGTTGGGCCATTAAGGAAGTACAAGCACGCAAGATGGAGGTGGCAGAGATGAGAATGCTAAGATGGATGTGTGGGCACACAAGGTTAGACCGGATAAGAAATGATGTTTTTAGGGAGAGGTTAGAAGTAGCTAGTATATCAGATAAGATAAAGGAGGGAAGATTGAGATGGTTTGGGCATGTGAAGAGGAGGCAGACAATAGAGCCAGTTAGAGTAGTTGAAACTCTCGTGGTGGAGGGGAGGAGGAGTAGGGGCAGACCCAAAATCACTTGGGATGAGCGGATTAGGCAGGATTTGCAAAAATTGCACCTCTCTGAGAACATGGTCCATGATAGGAGCTCGTGGAGACGGAGGATTAAGGTTAAAGATTTCTAGGAGAGGGTTCAATTGTGTTTTTAGGGGTGGTGTATAGTCGTAGATATGTATCTATCTGTATAGGCTGTTTGTGTTGTTATATTTGTCTTGTTTACCATGCACTCTTTTTACTACTCATGTTATATTGGTAGCTCCATACACACACACACATACATCTCATGTTCTATATATATATATTTTTTTTTTCTCTTTCTTTCCTGGATGTTTTGGAGCCGAGGGTCTCACTGGAAGCAGCCTCTCTATCCCTAGGGATAGGGGCAAGGTGTGCCTACATCCCACCCTCCCCAGACCCTACCAATAGCTCTGCTATTTGTGGGATTTTACTGGGTATGATTGATTGATTGATTGATTGAATCTTAGGGGTAAAATAGACATTTCACACACACTTAATTGGAAAATTTAATACAGGTTAGTGATAAGGACCACACGAGTGCAAAAATTACAACTAGTAGGACCGACTCTGTAATTATTAAAGCCTGGGGACCGAGTCTGCAATATCTGCAAACCAAAGGGACCAAGCAGGCATTTAACTCTAATCCCACCTTGAAAAACTTCACTGGCGGTCCCACCTTTTAATTTTTTTTCTCACTGGACCTGCATTACCGAATTTCAAATTGATGTTTTAGGGCTTTTGATTAGAACGAGTATACGAGTCGATTGATGTAAAACTTACATGGAAGCGATGCTTTAAACGGCTTGATTTTTGTTAATTGTAAGTTTAAACACCCGAATTGAAGCACCGTTTCTTCGTTTGGAGCACAATTTCGAGATAAGTTTTACATCAATCGACTTGTATCCTCATTTTGATCAAAAGCCCAAAAACATAAGTTTGAAATTCCGGAATAAAAACTTATCTGAGTTGACTTTTTTAAGGGAGGTCCAGTGAGCTTAATAAAATACAATTTCCAATTATTAAATTTTTTTACTAAATGGTGCGGTGGAGCAGGAGAACGCACCTTTTAGTATTTCCTAGTCGCACCTTTTGCTCTCTTGTATTTGTTTACTAGTAAAATAAAACAATATTGAAGGTTATAGTTTCGAACACTTGTTCTAGATTTGTACTGAATGTAATTCAAACATGTAGATCAGGATGGGTGTTAGTCTTTTCTATTTTCAAAGGACATATCTTTTAGTCAAGACAAAAATTGCATAAATCAACCTTTATGTTATACCCAAACTGCACTTCGTACCTTTCACTATGAAATCGGCAAAAACCAACCTTTACGTTCATGTTTTGTGACACCTTATAACCTTACAACCAAACTACAAGCTCAACTCGCACCGACAAATTATATAAAGACAAAACTAAACGAATAATGCCGCTAGACCCCAAGTTTAATACAAACTGCAACCAAACCTCATCTAAATCTCGTTCAAATAACTCATAGAACACCAATGAATCTTAATCAATAACCAAATGACATTGCTCCGGCTGCCGGCGGTGACAGCTGGACTTCCGTCACCAATGCCACCCATTTCCGCCCCTCTGTGAAATACAAAACCACCACACCGCGGCGACCATCGTTCACCTCCACAACCACCCATCTCCACCCCTCCCTGAAATACAACCACCAGTGTCACCCATCCCCACCCCTCTCTAAAATACAAAACCACCACACCGCTTCCACCACCCGTTCACCAACTATCTCCGCCCCCACCAACCACCGTTTACCACCACAACCACCTCTTAGATTTGAAACTGATTCTCTTTCCCTAACCTTTTATCTCACACATTAGGGATTTTGGTTGATGATGATGATGATGGTGGAGTTTTTTTGAAGAAGATGGCGGCCAGTGGTTGTGATCAACTTGTAATAGAAGGTTGAAGGTAGTGTTCGGTGAGGTGGTTGTAGTCGTGTAATGTTTCTGTAAAGTGAAGAATAAGATATAGTAGAGAGAGATTAAAGAGAGACATAGATAGAATGAAAGAGTTGGGTGGGTTTTATTGTAACGCCCTGCTTTTTCTTGCTTTCCATTTTTAGAAAGTTCATCTTGTAATTCTATTTTCGGAAACTTGTTTCCCCTTGTAATCGTATTTCGTTTTGTGCCATTGTAAATCCGAGACTTTGATCGTAATGAAATGAATCTTTTATACATCGTTTATACATGTTTATACATTGATACGTGCATTCGTTTGATGCATGATTCGTAATTCACATAAACGTAAATTTAAATCATAAACAACTAGCGTATATTCATAATTCTTAAACGTTCCATGCAAACAAAAAATTTGGTTATTCAATTTCGAGACTCATACACATTCACCACTTCATTACTTGCTACATATAGTTGTTGCATCATTTCAACACTTCATTCGTTCTTACAACACCGAATCCATGTTCAATTACCTGATTAAACCCTCACTTCATGTTTGATTATGTATGTTAGGACATGATACTTGACACATATACAATTGATACACCTTAAATACATAAAACACACAACGATTTATCATCTAATATGTTACATATACTTGTCACTTACAATCATGTTACATAATTATACATCACAATATCTTGTCTAGTTAAATCGCGTTTTATTTCATGTTATACCTTGTTACAAGTTAGGGGAACATTGTTACATATTAATTACATAACTTAATCAGCAAAAATTACACATTTTAATGTTTAAAAAAAATAAAAAGGAAATATGCGGCTGAATTTAGCACCCAAAACAGCCCACTTGGGCTGAGTTTTTTGGTCTTCTTTCAATGTGTAACCCCTTCTAAACACTTCCAAAGCCCAACCCATTGAAACCCTAATCCCTTCCCTATATAATAAACACTTCCCCATCCTTTATCCCACTTTTACAAGCCTCCAAACACTTCAAAAACTCTCCCAAACTCAGCTGAGTTTCAGCCACGTTTTTGAAAGTTCCAGCCATAAAAAGTGAGTTTTAACTCACTTCCACTTCAATTTTCTTCTTGTTTCTTCTTCTACATCACTTGGATAAACTCTAGGAAGGTTCTCACAAGTTTACTTGGGCAAACTAAGGTGAAACCTCACCATTTTTGAGGTCCAAAGTGCACCTAAATTCTGCTCATTTTTATCTTCATGTTTTGGAAGAAAACTCATGTTTTCTTCATACATTCCTATGTCCTTATGCTTATAATTAAGTCTATGCTTAGTTGGGCCTAAAAATAAGGTTGTGACATGTAAAATTGGAGGTTTAAACCTTATAAACATTCTGTTTTTGTTAGGGTTTTAACCCACAAGTGATGTACAAGCTTAAAGTTTGAAGATTGTGTGATTACAAGGTTAACTTGGGCTATCCTACTTGAAAATCCACACATCACTTGATGTTTTCTTAGATTAGTTGTAATTATTTCATTCCTTATTGTATGTTCATGACCCTCCTTGTTGTCTAAGACAACAAGTGTAGTGGTGAACACTAAAGATGTTCCTAAATGGAAGACTTGTCTTTCCTACCTCATGCATGACTTATATGATACAAAAGAGGTTCCTAAATGGATGATTCATCCTCCTACCTCATGCTTGACTAATATGAATTATGATAACTATATATAACTTATATGATAAAATTCAAGTAACCAAACTCTTGATGATGAACTAGTGGTCATTTGTCAAGATAGTAGGTCGCATCATCCATGACTTTAATAACTTGTTATGATTCTAATGGGTATTTTGACCCATGAAAAACATTCTAATCCTTTTGGGTTCATAGTGTCAAAACAAGTATTATAAGCCTAGATGATTATTTTCCTCATATGTCTACTTTTATACATTTTAAACTACGAATCCTTAAACCCGAATGTAAACATTCCTTAAACTCCAAATCAAACACCTTCATTCTTCTAGTCTGTAACACCCCAAAAACAGATTAATATGAAAATAAGTAAAAGTGAATAAAACCTAACTTAGTTAATGGGTTATGATAAATGATAAGTTAAATGTTGGAAAAGGCTTGAATAAAATACTTAACAAACTTGGAGGGGGTAATGTGAAAAGTTTTAATTAAATGGGGATTAATAAGGTGTAATCCCAAAAACACACTCCTGGTGCGTGTTTTGGGATCGACCAAAGCAGGGAAGACAAGGTTAACCCTTGTTCTTGCAAGATTCATCAAATCAACAAGGGAATTCAAGGTCAATCAGTTGCATGTCATCAAATTTTCGATTAACTTATCATACTCAATAGAGTGGTAAGTCCAATTTTGTGTTTTGATGAACCGTAGGAATAGGGTTTCGCCCAAATCATGAGATTATGAGAAACCTTGTGTAATTGAAGGTTAAGATAGTAAAATAAGGCAGAATTTATGTTTGGTTTTGATGGTTTGGTATGATTATAGCAAAAGCCCACTTGTTAAGAAGTTAGTATAAGTAGGATAATTGAGTAAAATCATATATGTAAATTTTGGATGTATAATCTTGATGTGATTCATAAAATGATAAATAAACTGATGTAGGATGAAACAATTATGCAAAATACATTGATTGTGAATGTTGTGTGAAAATGGACTAGTAGAGATATGCTTTATATGCTTGTACCTTATACTTTAATTACGATGACTACCAAGTGTTCGATGAAATGCTTATGAGAAGAATATATGTGTAAAATAGAAAATGATGGAATGAAATTGGTTGAACTAAATGAATGAACGAATATGTTGATGTAGGCATGAAGGAAGAAGGTTCAAATACTAGGAAAACGGAAGACGTACAAGATCGAGGTATGTTGTTTATGCTTACAAAATGTCATTCGTAAATTGTAGTTTGTGCTAAAACCATAATTACGATAGTTTGTGATAGTTAAGTAGTATATGGTTTGATTCGTTATGGACGAATTGCATGAGCCGAATGAAAGTTATATTACGAATGTTATTATCCGTTACTAATGGAATAGTTATGAATGAATGAAATCTACTCGATCCGTCACTCAGGGGTTTGAGTCTATGTATATGAATGAAAGGAATGTATTCGTTCGTTATAAACGAACAGAATGAAGGTTTATGTACGAATGATAATGCCCGTTACACGGGATAAGAATGGCATGTTATATCTCAATTTTGAGATAGTATGTTTGACCCATTTCATCGGGTAAGAAAATGCACGTATGAGATGAAAGTATGATATGGATTAATTTTTGATTTATTAGTCTAGAAGTAACATAACTAACGAGTTTAAAATTTTGTTGCTTGATGTAGGTAAATTCGCAACTTAGATGTGATGGCGAACTTGGAACGAACACACGCGTGAAACTTGTCTACATGTGCTTCCGCTATTTTTGTAATGATGTTTATGGTCAAAAATTACTTTTGTTGTAACTAGCTTTTGTTTAGTAACTAGCCTTTTGAAGTTTAACCTGTTAAATCTTTCAGAAAAAAAATAAATTTTGTTGTTGGTAGATGTTTAAACGTAATGTCATGGCGTTGTATTTCTTTTGAAAGTGTCTTTCAATTGCTTGAAATAAAGATTGCTAAAACAGGGTTTTGCTCTTGTTACGGATGGGTCATGTCCGAATTTTATTAAAATTTGCATAATGTTATTCTATTTTGAATATGGAAGAAATGGGCGTTTCAAGTTGGTATCAGAGCTGAGGTTTGAGGGATTCGAGCACAAGTTATAGTGCTCGAACTCAAACTAGCGGCTCAATCGAAAGTGTGTTCGCTCCAAGATCGCGCATGAGGTAAAAATTTAGTTTTCAGTGGATATAAGCATGTATGATGCGTTAACGATATAAACTTTAAGTGTCGTTTGCGGGGGAGTTAGAATGGGGTGATACGGGAAGTTCCGAGACCCGTATGGTTGGAAAATGGGCTCGGGAAACAACAAAAACAACTAAAAACAAATCTGTAGTGAGGCGACACCAGACAGGCCATCGCCGACGCCGGTCTGGTGCGTCGCCGACGGAAGCATTTGGGCCGACGCCCTAACCCCCTACCTACGGGAGTTTTAGCCGATGCAACATTTTAGGCACCGTCGCCGACGGTGCAGTTGCACGTCGCCGATGGCCCGTGCGGCCCCAGTTTAGATTTGCTGAATTGTTAATTTTTTTCACATTTCTGAGTTTTGTACTCTCCGAAAGCCCGTTTTATTGTTTTGTCGAGTTTTTAGAAGATATAATAAATTAAGTAAATTATTTAGAGATCGTTGGTAATGAAATAAGATTTATAAAAGTTGAATGGAATGTATGGAATGGCATGAAATGAATGACGAACGTAAGAGGTTGAATTTGAAACGTATGATTATGAATAATGAATGAAGTAAATATAGATTAAGGTACTTTGATGCGTGAAAGAATATGATTTGTTAATAAATGAAAATGAAAACGATGAGATTAGTGGTAAAATAATTTGAAGAATGTGAGTTAAATGGAATTCGTATGAGAATTCGAATAAATGTATGCTTTGATCAGAATCATGCATTAGAGGCTTATACCTTGTCCTTGAATGGTGTGATACTTATGTGTATTTAATGATTTGCTTTGTTATGAATAAGAGGCGAATATGTGCTAAATGTGAATTATACGAGCTTATTAGTAAAGGATATGTTGGAATTATGTTATATAGTTACCTTGAATGATATTTGCTATTTGTAGAATCATGAAGCATAAGCATGTGAAAGTACGTGTATGTGAATGTATATGTGTATTGTTTAAAGGATCACGTGAATTGTACATATCACACAATACGAGTATGAAATACGTATGATATTAATATTATGGCCTATCATATTTAGATGAATACATGTTCAAAAGTTTAAGGTGTGTAAGCAAGACAGTTGACTTTCTGAAAGTCAACAGTATAGGGATATCATGAAATGGCCAATAGACACAAATGTTAAAGTAAAGAGTTAATGTGTTATGTATTAAATGATTTACGTGCTATGCTTGATGATAGTTTAGTTGTATGGATTGGAAATGAGATAACTATATTAATAAATGTCTCATTTATACGAAATTTGACTAACGAAAGTCAATTAACGTATGAATAGAAAGAAAGTGAATAGTTGTATGTATGCTCACATAAGCTAACAATGTTACGAACGTAATAATATGTAAGGATGGAAATCTTGTCAATTGACTCAAGCATGGATGGCAAACAGGATAAGAGGAAGCAATGAGGCGAGCATGAACATGGACACTAAAGGTAAGTGATTTCCCATTCAATTCGAATTTATTTACATGAAGATGTATATGTGATTGAATATTCGAAATAAAAGTGAAATGTATAAATAAATGAGAAATGTTAAGGTATGTTTTGTTGAAATGGTTGGCATAATGTTAAACTGGTAAGACCTCATTATAGGGGTAGACCGGTTATAAATTTTAGTTGAGAAGTTTTAAGACGGAAATGAGAACTTGGTAATGTTGATGAAAGGTATGGAATGAATATTACTTAAGAAGTTAACTAAAGACGTTTTGTATGTATGTTCGAATTGAAAGTAGGTACAACGCGTACTACAATACTTATATACAATAAGTACTAAGTGGCGATTGACTTTAAAAGGTTAAATTGCAGAAGTCAGTAAATAATAATTATTTACAAATTTTGGAAGTATTACGTAAGAAATGTAATGTGTAATGTAGGATACTCATTAGTAAGGGATATGTGCGAGAACGTAGGTGAATTAACACCAAATACAGTGAATGAACAAATGAAAATGGTATATTAAGGGATGGTCATGTATTGACCTAAGCTCGAGAAAACACGAGAATCATCTCACTTATGTCTGGTCAAACTAGTAAAAAGGGGTCTAACGATTCTTAAAGGATCGGATCAAATGTAAGAAAGAAAGATAAGAATGAAAATTTTAAGCTTACGATTGAATGTGAATCAAACTTAAGAAAGAAGGGTGGGAACACCACTAGAAATAGGATGTAGAGTGTCGCGTCGAGACGCGCTACATGAATTAGGATATGGAATAAAGTGTGGGGACACAACACTTGAAGTTGAATGTGGAAGATTAATACGAAAACGTATCATAAGAAATGAAATGGTAAATGATACGACAGAAGAAAGAAAGGTACGGATGACAATGTTTGAATCCGAGAAATGGATTCAATCATGTAAGGAATGAAAGGTTGGATACGAAAGCAAACACGGATCAAACCAGTAAGAATGAAAGGTAATAAATTAAAAGTTTGAATCCGTAAGTGAAGAAGGATTAAACAAGTAAGAATAAAAAGTAAGAACGAAACTCAAATGAGTAAATATTCTTAAAAGCGGATATTATCTAAGTTATGTTTTAAATCTTGCGCATATATATATATATACATATATATATATATATACATATATATACATATATATATATATATGCAAATATGTTTGTATGCAAGAATAGTTGAAAGGACAAATGAGTCATACGAATCAAATGGCGATCGCCATTTGAACCCGGTATTTAATGTTCGATTTGTCAAGTTTTATACTTATGGGTGAGCATAATGTATGGGCATGCATTGTTACAGATTGGAAAGAAATAACCGTTGCAAAGTATGGATAACGAGTCAAGGGATTTGACCCGCGCCAGGTATGTATAAAAAGGCTATATTTTTAATAGGAGCTTAGGGCTCGACTAGAGAGGGATGTGTCAGAATAGGATAACTGATACACATATGTAAGAATGTATTTACAATTAGACTTCCGAAAAGTCAAACGAAGTAAAATGAAGTCCTTGCAAGCATGCAAGAAAAAAAAAAGTACTAACGTGTACCTTGATACGTCCACGATAAGTAAGAGGTGTCAGTCTGACCTTGAAATGTCAAACTGCAAAAGTTGGCGAAATGACCAATAAAATGAAAGGATTGTATGTAAGAAATAGAATGTATGATATGTTTTAGCATGTACGTAAGAAATTTATGAAAGAGACATAGGCGAACAAACACCATGTAGGATGCAATTATGAAAGATTATGTGCTAACCATTTATTTATAGATAAGAATAATTGAATTCTTAGTGTGACGATAGTAATAAAGCTGGTGGAAGGATGCTCACGAGTGGGAGCATATTTAATGAATGAATGAGACCAATTCTGGTACGAAAGGTACATATAAAGAAGCAGATCGATCCGGCACACAGATAACTGAATTATGCAATGAAGGCGGGGTTAGTAAAATGTTTAATTCTTGATTGATGCTTAATAATCTGTAGATTTATTGTAAGTGAACGAAATGAATGGTAGGATAATTATGGTATGGTATGCAAGAATCGACTTGTAATGGTCAGCGTAAGAAGGTATGTAAGTCATTAAGAGGAAGATCTAAAGGTCTTAAATGAAAATTTGAACTGATTTGGTTAAGCGCTCGTATGATGCTCTTGCACAACATACCTGGTTAGTATAATAAGTAGTTCATGCAAAGAGCTAATAATAAAGTGTTGCGAAGGATTAAATTTGAGGCTGAACACAAAGTTGTAATTAGTTCAAGTAACAGTAGTAACCGTAGAATGATGCTTTATGCTCGTAGTAAGTATGAAAAGGTAATTAGGAAGAGGGTAGCTTTGTTTTAATACAACTAAGTCATTAAATGTTTATAGTATGCGTATAATGATATGCTAAGCCCTCATATGAATAAGAAAGTAATTAGAAGAACGTTAGTAATGGGATGATGGGGTTTTCTCATGGTTACAATAATGAATTATATCGTGTATGATACGTGAGTGGAATGAAATAAATCGAATTATTTTTACTAGCAAATGTATGAATATGTTATGCTTAACTAGAAAGATAGAAACAAGCCATAAACATAGGCTTGTACGACCAATAGTATACATTTGGAAGGAATTTCAATGAACGAACCGCTAGTGATGATGTATGCTAGGAACTAGCATTAAAAAGTGAAAACGACACTAATAAGAGCTCTGGATCAGATTCTGACTTATATGTGATTATGAAAGTAATTTACTTAATTTAAGAACGAAGGGACAATGCGTACAAATATGTTTATGCATGAATGAAACTTTTGCCAAGATCACGAATGCATCTATGTTGTAGTAAGCATTGTGAATTAATAGATGAAAAAGTTAGAGTAGATCTGGTCTAGTTGGAATGAGAAAGGTTTCGGGGACGAAACCTCCTTTAAGGGGGGTAGACTTGTAACACCCCAAAAACTGATTAATATGAAAATAAGTAAAAGTGAATAAAACCTAACTTGGTTAATGGGTTATGATAAATGATAAGTTAAATGATGGAAAAGGCTTGAATAAAATACTTAACAAACTTAGAGGGGGTAATGTGAAAAGTTTTAATTAAATGGGGATTAATAAGGTGTAATCCCAAAAACACACTCCTGGTGCGTGTTTTGGGATCGACCAGAGCAGGGAAGACAAGATTAACCCTTGTTCTTGCAAGATTCATCAAATCAACAAGGGAATTCAAGGTCAATTAGTTGCATGTCATCAAATTTTCGATTAACTTATCATACTCAATAGAGTGGTAAGTCCAATTTTGTGTTTTGATGAACCGTAGGAATAGGGTTTCGCCCAAATCATGAGATTATGAGAAACCTTGTGTAAGTGAAGGTTAAGATAGTAAAATAAGGCAGCATTTATGTTTGGTTTTGATGATTTGGTATGATTATAGCAAAAACCCACTTGTTAAGAAGTTAGTATAAGTAGGATAATTGAGTAAAATCATATATGTAAATTTTGGATGTATAATCTTGTTGTGATTCATAAAATGATAAATAAACTGATGTAGGATGAAACAATTATGCAAAATAGATTGATTGTTAATGTTGTGTGAAAATGGACTAGTAGAGATATGCTTTATATGCTTGTACCTTATGCTTTAATTACGATGCCTACCAAGTGTTCGATGAAATGCTTATGAGAAGAATATATGTGTAAAATAGAAAATGATGGAATGAAATTGGTTGAACTAAATGAATGAACGAATATGTTGATGTAGGCATGAAGGAAGAAGGTTCAAATACTAGGAAAACGGAAGACGTACAAGATCGAGGTATGTTGTTTATGCTTACAAAATGTCATTCCTAAATTGTAGTTTGTGCTAAAACCATAATTACGATAGTTTGTGATAGTTAAGTAGTATATGGTTTGATCCGTTATGAACGAATTGCATTAGCCGAATGAAAGTTATATTACGAATGTTATTATCCGTTACTAATGGAATAGTTATGAATGAATGAAATCTGCTCGATTCGTCACTCACGGGTTTGAGTCTATGTATATGAATGAAAGGAATGTATTCGTTAGTTATAAACGAACCGAATGAAGGTTTATGTATGAATGATAATGCCCGTTACACGGGATAAGAATGGCATGTTATATCTCAATTTTGAGATAGTATGTTTGACCCGTTTCATCGGGTAAGAAAATGCACGTATGAGATGAAAGTATGATATGGATTAATTTTTGATTTATTAGTCTAGAAGTAACATAACTAACGAGTTTAAAATTTTGATGCTTGATGTAGGTAAATTCGCAACTTAGATGTGATGGCGAACTTGGAACGAACACACGCGTGAAACTTGTCTACATGCGCTTCCGCTATTTTTGTAATGATGTTTATGGTCAAAAATTACTTTTGTTGTAACTAGCTTTTGTTTAGTAACTAGCCTTTTGAAGTTTAACCTGTTAAATCTTTCAGAAAAAATAAATTTTGTTGTTGGTAGATGTTTAAACGTAATGTCATGGCATTGTATGTCTTTTGAAAGTGTCTTTCAATTGCTTGAAATAAAGATTGCTAAAACAGGGTTTTGCTCTTGTCACTACAAGAACGGGCCACCTTTAGTGGCGACAGGTGGCGCCGGTATTGGTCGAATTTGTCGCCGCTATTGACCTTTAGCGGCGACATGTTGCCGGTAAAGCGTCGCCGGTATTGATTGGCCGCTATTGGCCACCTGTCGTCGCTAAAGGTAGCCGTCGCCGGTATTGCTCTTGAACCTTTAGCGACGCCAGATGTCATCGCTAAAAGGTCACCGGTATTGATCTTGGTCGCTAAAGGGTTTAAGTCAATAGCGGCGACACATATCGCCGCTAAGTCTTTTTTTTTAATACAACTGCTGTATTTACAGCACCCAGCCATTTTTTCGGCCGAAAAAACAGAACCTGCCTATTTCAAACAACGCAAACATACGCCACGAACATATACTAAAGGTAATATAATTTAAAACTACGTTTAAGTCGTACATTATAATCCTACAACGTTTAATTAAATCTAAATCATACATTAAAAACAAGTCACTCATCGTTATCGTTGGATTCATCGTCGGATTCATTATCGAATAAGTTGTCAGAATCGTAGTCTTTTGACTTTCCTTTTCCTTTTCCTTGTGAAGCAAGATAGTTGTTAAGTTGGTTAAAAAATGACGGGGTTTGGAACAAGCTGTTAACAAAATCCTACAATAATAGATAGCAAAACGTATATTAGCATATTAATTAACGCTACCAACATTTATTTAACAAGGAAACATGCGTTCGTTTGTCATTTTATAAATTGCATAGTTTACCTCGGAAAAGGGTTCTTGCGTCCGAGCTTGCGAAGACGACATGTTCGAGTATCAAACCACTTGCACCGAAATAGGACAGTGGAATAATTATTTGTATAACGCAACTCAATAATTTCTTCTAATTGGCCATAAAATTTCACACCGTTCTCTCCAACCACTTCCACCCCAGAGTTTTGCGTTGCGCATTTTGCATCACGTTCAAGTGTCTTAGGGGCTGTTTGATAGCTTCTGAATGACCATTAAGAGGCTACCTCTTAATGGAACCATTAAGAATTTTACCAATGAGAAGGTAGAAGAATGTGACATGTGATGATTTACCATTCAGAGGTTACCTCTTAACCATTCAGACTTGAGGTTACCTCTTATTCATTCAGAGGTTTTAAACCATTAAGAGGTAGCATCTGAATGGTCATTAAAAGGTTACCAAACAGCCCCTTAAACCTAACACCGTTGACTATGCAAGCAGTGTAAGTGTAAGCAGTCATTTTCGCACAAATTGAAAGAGCATACAACTCCAGGTGGAATTCTGGAGAATTTTGTGTTTTCATCGAATGGACCTAACAAATATAGAGTAATAATGTTTGTTATATATGTATTACCTAGCAAGTGTAGAGTAATGAGTGTTATATATGTATTATACCTTATGGAGAAACCATCCTGGAAATTTGGTTTTATGATCATCTTGGGGATGTGTATGTTTGAATTCACTACATTGATGACAAATATAAGAAAGGAATGAAAAATACCAATTAACAGATTATGAAAAGTTAAAGATAGAAGCACTCACTTCATGTACTCCCTAACTTCTGCGCAGTTTTCGAGGACAAACCATTCCATCTTGCTTTTTTCGATGAATGATAGATATTTGTCCTTTGTTGCGCCAACAGGACGACATTTGGACTCAAACACCCATAACTTTCTTTTTTCAACAACGACATCATCATTTCTATCTGGGCGATTGAACTTAGTCTGAACATCTTTAAGGTACATTGAACAAAATGTTAGAACTTCTTCAAACACATAACCTTCAGCTATACAACCTTCAGGCCTTGCCGGGTTTTTGACATAGTTCTTTAGTTTTTTCATGTACCTTTCAAATGGATACATCCATCTAAAAGCTACTGGACCTCCCGCAATCGCTTCATCAGGTAAATGCACAAGTAAATGAACCATAATGTCAAAAAACGCAGGTGGATAGATCATCTCTAACTTGCATAAGATGGTAACAATGTCATCCTTTGCTTTCTTCATATCATCCACCGATAGTGTTCTAGAACAAAGTTGCTTAAAGAATATGCAAAGGTCTACTATTGGTGTAGATGTATCTTTAGTCAAAAGCCCTCTAACCCCAATCGGTATCAAACGTTGCATGAGGATATGACAGTCATGAGATTTCAACCCGGTAATGTTAGCATTGTTATCTGTCACCCTCTTACTGATATTAGATCCAAACCCATCTGGTAATTTAACATTTTTTATAAACTGACAAAAAAGTTTTCGATCATCGGACTTGAATGAGTACTTTGGGTGGGGACTTAAGAACTTGCCACCCGATTGTTACAGCCATTGTGTCGGCCGAATGTTTAGTTTTTCCAAGTCGGACCGCGCATTTGGCGTGTCTTTGCTCTTATCGTTCATTAGAAGAGTACCGAGCAAGCTGTCGCACACATTTTTCTCTATATGCATTACATCTAAGTTATGTTTCAGCTGCAGATAAGACCAATACTCAAGGTCAAAAAATATGCTTCTTTTGGACCAGTTCAACTCGAAATATGACCGGGTTATCCTCCCACCTCCAAAATCTGGATGCTTTCCTGGTAGACGATTAATTAAACGACCGAGTTGAGCTTCTATGTCAGCTGGGCTAAACTGTCTCGGAGGGTCTCGTGTCTCGGGTCTCCCGTTAAAGTCGAGACTTGTTCTCCAAGGATGGTTGGCATCTAAGAACCGGCGATGACCAACATAAGCACATTTACCAGTTACACGTATTGAAGGAGTGTCTTGGTTACAAGTTGGGCATGCCATGTAGCCTTGTCCGCTCCAACCTGATAGACTACTACGGGCTGGAAAGTCATTTATGGTCCATAACAACGCCACCTTCATTGTGAAGTATGTGTTTGTTGCTGCGTCTTTAGTATGTACACCTGTCTGCCACAATTGCTTAAGCTCATCCCTAACGGTCTAAGGAAAACGTCCATGTCTTTCCCCGGTGATTTAGGGCTAGGAATCAACAAGGTCAACATGAATGTGGACTCTCGCATGCATAGCCAGGGAGGCAGATTATATGTGGTGAGTATAACCGGCCACGTGCTATGAGTCGAGGATCCACCACCGTTGTTAAAGGGATTAAAACCGTCAGCTGCATGCCCTAAGCGAACATTTCGTGGCCCCATCGCGAAGTTTGGGTACTTTTTATCAAAGTCTTGCCATGCAGATCCATCAACTGGATGACGCATAGTCCCATCTTTCGATCGTCCGGTACTATGCCATATCATATCTTTCGCTGTGTGCCTTGAACAATACAAACGTCGTAGTCTATGCGTCAAAGGAAAGTATTGTAACACCTTACGAGCCACCTTCGTGCCTTTTGTGTCTTTATCGACCCATCGACTCTCATTACAAACGGGACAATTTTGCAAGGACCCGTTTTCTTTCCAAAAGAGAGCACAATCATTTGTGCACACATCTATCATCTCATATGCCAAACCAATCTTCTTAAATGTCTTCTTAGCTACATAATACGAAGGGGGGATCTTGTTGCCTTCTTGCATTGACTCTCGCAACAACGAGAGGAGTCGATCTACTGCTTCATTTTGCAAATGGTACGTATCCTTTATATTCAAAAGCTTTGCTAAAAAGTCGATAGAAGAAAACTTGGTACAACCAGGATATAATTCTGTTTCAACTTCCTTTACCAGGTCTTCAAAATCATCAACAACACCGCTACTATCTCCATTCGAGTTCTCTTGGTTAAGGTATGTATCTTCTTCCATACGCCCCCCCCCCTAATGTCTTCAATAACGTTTACCATACCGTCTTGTGGCGCAACATCGTTTACTTCTGCAATTGGAGTCGTGTCATTGTGATAGGTCCACTCCATGTATTCCTTCCAAAAACTGTTAATACGCAAATGGTATTTCATTTCTGCCATAGTTTTTAAGCCGGAATTTTTACATTGGGTACACGGACATCTAACTTCATCGTGGTTTTTTATCACTCTTTCACACATCTCGATAAATGACTTGAGTCCTTGCTTGTAGTGAGGTGAATGACGCGGGGAATCAATCCAACTTTTATCGATAGGCATTATGCAACTGAAAGAAAATCTAATTTAGGATTAACAAGACAAGGGTAGGCTGCTAAACCCACTTTTTGAACACTTTATCTCATATGTGAATGTGTATTACATGATTGTTTGTTTAAGAAAAATTCGGCAGCATTTCCTCTTAGCTCCCAAGTATATATGTAATGATATATATACCCGAGGAGCAAAGAGAAAATGATAACCGAATCCTTCTTAAACAAACAATCATGTAATACACATTCACATCCTAAATGAGATAAAGTATTCAAAAAGCAGTCCCAAGATAAACAAGGACAACCCGAAATTAATTTTAAATCAATTTCGGGCGGGTATTTCTAAGCTCGTTATGTTTAAAATGATTAATTCAAACACGGGCACATTTTTTTAAGCTTGTTATGTTCTTAATGATTGTTTTAAATTTTGGGCGGAACGTTATGTTTTAAATCATGATTTCAATTTCGATTGGGTATTTTCTTAGCTCGTTATGTTTGAAATGATGAATTCAATATCAGGCACGATTTTTTAAATATGTAATGTTCTTCATGATGGTTTAAATTTTTGGTGGGTATTTTCTTAGCTCCTTTTGTTTTAAATGGTTATTTCAATTTTGGCGGGTATTTTCTATGTTCGTTATGTTTTAAATGATAATTTTAATTCAAGGAGGGTATTTCCTAACTAATATATATCTTTCAAAGGTAAATATAAATGTTTTCAAACCTAAACACAAACATACTAATTATCAAACTTAAACTTTTTTTTTCTCAAACCTAAACATAAACATAGAAATTATCAACTTAAACATATATTTTTTTTTTCAAACATGACCATAAACATAGAAATCATCAACTTACACATACATACTTACAAACATACATTCATAGATTTACATACACATATACATGCTTACATACACAAATGCATACTAACATACATACATTCATAGACTTACATACACATATACATGCTTACATACACAAATACGTATATTTTCATATACACATTTTCCCCAAATACACCTACATTATACATTTGACATACTAACATACACCTACATACATACATTCATAGACATGCATACACACATACATGCTTACATACACCTACATACACAAATACTATACACATTTTCGACCAAATACACCTACATTATACATTTGACATACTAACATACACCTACATACATACATTCATAAACATGCATACACACATACATGTTTACATACACCTACATACACAAATACATAGATTTCCTTATAAACATTTTCACCAAATACACCTACATTATACATTTGACATACAAACATACATCCTTACATACACATTTACATACCTAAACCAAAAATTATACAATCTCTAAACTTTGAAAAAAATATACATATAAAACTAACCGTATTTTCATGTTTCAAAGAGAAGTAGACCACGGAGACGAGTTGGTGACCGGATTCGTGAAGGTGGTGACCGGATTCGTTGTGGTGGTGATCGGAGAAGTAGACCACGGATCCGATTTCTCTTCCATAAACACAAAAATACACAAAAATTAAACCCTATAACATGTATATAACAAAATAAAGAAGTAATTTAACAAAAACAAAGTTAAACTAACCAATTTGGGGGGAAAATCGCGTCTGACCGGCGAGTTTCGTTTTTTGGGGGAAAAGTGAAGGATGAGGGAGAAATTGGCGCTGATATGGGACTGATCAGGCTTTAATCATTAGCGGCGACGGCGTGTCGCCGGTATTGCCCCTAGACGCCGCTAACGTGTGAAAAAGAGATAAGGTTTGTGTGGCTAGGTTTAAAGTTCTGACATAATCTTTTAGCGGAGACGACCTGTCGCCGCTATTGCCCATATACCGTCGCCGCTAATACCTCTTAAATCCCCAACCGTTAGATCAGGATTTTGATCAACGGCTGGGGTTTAGTCTCAGGGTCTGTGACGCAGATCGACCAATAACGGCGACGTTTGGCCTGTCGCCGCTATTGCCGTCGCCGCTAAAGGTATGCTTTTCTTGTAGTGTGTTACGGACGGGTCATGTCCGAATTTTATTAAAATTTGCATAATGTTATTCTATTTTGAATATGGAAGAAATGGGCGTTTCATAGTCTCAACAACTTCATCAAATTGGATAATCGGAAAGCATATGAAATTTTGTGAGTATACTCGAACCCATTTTTACTTTTAAACACTTTCGGGTGCAACATGTATTCTATATAAAAACATGAAACACTTGAAACTATTTGAATCACTCTCTATCCATGTTTGAACATGAAACTATATGATGCTTGTTAATCTCGTATGTTATGTAAACTTTTCGTGTCTATATGCTAATTAACTTCGTACAAGCCTACCTTAACAATTATAGCGCTATAGGAGTAATGCACCACCCACGAGTCTTGGGGTATTGTTAAGTTAAACATGTTAACCTCTTGTTATTCTTTGGGATAGGCTATATTAACGCATTGGATTCTTGGGTTTGAACATATAGCTTACATCGTTTCAACATTCTAGTAACTTGCATATTGTGATTCATGTTGGATATGAGCCGTTAAACTATTTTAATCTATTTTATGCTATGTATCAAACTTGTATACTCGCCAACTTTTTGTTAATCATATTTTAATACATGTTGCAGGTTTGATAGGCAAGATGATGCTAAGTGAAGAAACAAGATTTAGGTGGACTTAGAAACACACTTAGATTAATTTATTTTGTAATGTATGTTTGAAACAGTGTTGTTCATATTTGATTCTTGTATGACATTTTTAGCAATTTATGAAATTCAATTTAAATTCATATTGTCACGTAGTGTTATGAAGTTTTGAGCAATTTGTTCGTCTCATCCCGATGTTTCCGTCATCGGTTGGGGTGTGACATTTATAATAACAAAGGTGAAATGACTGTAATGCCCACACGTGCAACACATGTTGGGGCATTTAACCAAGATATCAAACGAGGTTAGTGGTAAAGGTTGACCCTGTAGCAAAATATGAACATAAAGGTTGGTTTTTTTCCGATTTGATAGTGAAATGTACGAAGTGCAGTTTAGATATAACATAAAGGTTGATTTCTGCAATTTTGTCTTTAGTCAAAGAAGGTGCTAACGGTTCCTGCTTAATTTCTTGCTAAAAACAAAATAATTTAAGTAGTTTGTTATTTTTTAAGTATTCAAGTCCCTTACGTCTGTAAGGTGTGACTCATTTTTCATCAATATGACTACTTTTCTTTATTTAACAACAGTACTACTGGTAGTAATGGCGAATGGCAGGAAAATTGAATCAATGTACTACATCAAATTAATATACAGTTGTATCATGCTAAAAAATAATTTTTCATCAATATAACTACTTTTCTCTATTTAACAATAGTAATGATAGTAATTGCAGAAATCAATTGGGGAACGGGGAAGATATTCGGTTTTGGATTGATACATGGATGGGTGATCTTCCATTCTTAGAAAGATGGCCACATCTTTTTGCTTTGGATGCTAATAAATCTTGCAGGATTTCGGAGAGAATAGGGAGGGGTCAAGGTATCGGCGAACGCGGTTGGAGCTGGGTTAGATTGCCAGAATCTGATATTGAATGTAAAGAATGGCAGGAATGTCAAGACACAATTAACATTCTGAGATTGTCAAATGAAAAGGACACATGGATATGGAACATTGACAGAAAGGATGGATTTTCGGTGAAATCGGTTAAAAAGACGCTTATTTCTGATAGGGGGCTTAGTCACCTTCCTATTTTTGATTGGAGCAAATGGGTCCCTATCAAATGCAATATCATGGCGTGGAGAGGTAATTTGGATCGTCTTGCTACTAGAGTCAATTTGAGAAGAAGGAACGTAGATATAACATCGGTTAAATGCCCTTTCTGCGACGAGTACGAGGAATCATTGGATCATTTATTTACAGCATGTACGACGGCGATTCGTGTTTGGGCGGCTTTCAGTGATTGGTGCAACATCCCCCCGATTTTCGCTTTTGAATTCAAAGACTTGATGCATATTCATAACTACAGCCAAGATCGGAAAAAAAGGGAAGAAGATTTTACGGGGATTGGTAATTATCGCGTGTTGGTGTATATGGAAGGCAAGGAATGATTTGGTATTTAACCAATACAGGAGGAGTTCTCAAGAGATTTTGATAGAAATTAAATCTAGAGGTTTTGGGTGGCTTAAAAACAGATCGTCATGTAATTATATTAGTTGGAAGGAGTGGTGTAAATACCCTATGTACATGTTGTAATTTTGGCCTTTGCCCGTTTGGGTCGGGGCTCCTGTTTTGTGTTGGCCTTTTGCCCGTTTGGGTCGGAGGCGGTTCTTAATGAAAGTTTATTTTCAAAAAAAAAAGTAATGATAGTAATGACGAATAGTAGGAAAATTGAATGAATTTACTACATCAAATTAAGATACAGCTGTAGCGTGCCAAAAAATCATTTTTCATCAATATGACTACTTTTTAACAACAATACTAATAGTAATAGCGAATGACAGGAAAATTGAATGAATGTACTGCCGTTTTGACAAAAAAAAATTCCAAAGGTATATTTCATAAAACAACACTCAACCTGCACAACCAGAAGTCCTTCCTTCATAGCCCAGTGGTTGGGGGCCGGTTTGTCCTCCTAGAGGTCACCGCTTGTGGCGAAAGGGGGTAGGACACCCGTGCGCAAAGATCGTGAAAAACCTACCGAGGAGGGTTTGATCCTGAGCGTCACTCCGGTTTTCATCCGGCTGTTACTCTAGCGAGGCTACTCTTGTAGAGGCAGTACGGTTTCCGGAGGAAAGCCTTCGACCCAAGATTGGTTAACCCAGCGCTGGCCTTGCTATCTGGGCTCACATTCTTGGCGAGGGTCCGCGATTTGCGGATGTGACAATGGTCACCATTAAGAAGTTCACCTTTCAAAAAAAAAAAAACCTGCACAACCAGAAGAGCCATAAACACAATACATTAAATTCCTTTATCAGCTAGCCATAGCCATGAGATTGCCATAATGCATTAAATTCCTTTATGGTTGTCATAAATATATTAAAATCCTTTCAAAATGGAAATAAATGTACTTATTATATGAGATCATTTTTTCAAAACGACTTTTTTTTTATTAAAACCGGCTCAGCTAGCAAGCAACTAACAAAAGCAAAAAAAAAAAAAAAAACTACAACAAATAAGTGGACAAAACTAACAAATTACACATTTAAGAACATTAATATTAATTGAATAAAAAACTTAATTTTAGAAAATCACAAAAACTTAAAATTACATAAACTTAAAAAAAATTACATAAACTTTAATCTTCGTCTTTGACAAGGTCGTCTCATGGAACGCTCCAAGTGTGTTTAACCAAATCCGCTCGAAGGTTGTGATGTTTTGTATTATGTTTAATTTGAGCCTTCCATTTTTATAATTTTTTTTAAAACAGGAAGAGAATATATAGTTGGGAAGAGATAAATGGATGTTTGGGTGTATGGTTTTAGAAAAATGGGGTGAGTATGTGATTATATATAGGGTTAGTTAAAAAAAATTATTAGGTCAAACACGGCTAGTTTAAACCCACCAATAATAAAGCTCCATGTCGCTAGCCGTTTGCCCTCAACGTCGGTGGAGATCTTGAAGCCCAACGCACATTGCCGTTATAAACGCTGGCCACGGGGTGGTTTAGTGGGCGTGGACTGGCAACCACGCCAATTCGACGCCCACACCGCGTGGTCTTAGAAGCATCCCCTTTCAACTTACAAAGTTAACCAATCATAATTGCAAGAACATGCAGCACTCATAACGGTATGGGTACGTAGTAATGTTAAATGCCACTCGCTAAGAAGAAAAATTGTGGCTTACTTAAAGGATGGACCAAGTCAGATTACAATCATTGCTCATTCTATGGGACTTTTACCGGATGGTGACTGACATTTACGGTCGCCGATAGAGTCGGCGAGGTTGGGTTTGAGCACGATGTGCGAAATGAAACTTCTTAAGAAGTTCCTCGTCCTGGGCGAGCTATTCTACACTTGGGACCACCACCTCTATGTGCCACTTTTGTTGCCGTCGGACTTCTCACCAGTGTTTTCACCACCCCAGCCCAGGAAGGCGCAAGTGGAGGAGTAGCTAACCGATCATGATATTCCACCGCATCCACACTCGCCTCCTGTACCTTGCCCACCTCAGTTTCCATGTCCCGTTGCTATAGGTGTTGGCCCGGGAGAGGCGAAGTATCAAGATTTACCTAAGCGACAGCTCCCATCTCCTTTACATCAGCATCGACAGTGGCAGTAGCAGCAGCAGTATCAGCAGGATCCACAGGTAGATCAGGATCCGTAGCCATAGACTAGCTGGCAGTTCTTGTTTTTGTACTTCGTATTCAGTCGTAGTTTATCTTTTGTTAAGTATGTACAAACTTATGTTTTATATATCATATTCAATTGTATTTCAGTTAGTTGTTTGGTTACGTTGAAGTTTGTTTGTATTGCACAATAATTTGCTTAAAACGGTAAATATTGAAAGTTGTTCAACCGGTAATATTAAAAGTTGTAAAAACGGTAAACAAGTTGTTGTTAAAAGGGTAAACATTGAAATGGTATAATACTAAAACGATAATATTGAAATGGTAAAATGTTGAAACGGTAATATTGAAACGGTAAATATTGAAAGTTGTTCGTACTACGTGGTAATGGTTAATATCACTTGCTAAGAAGAAAAATTGTGCGTTACTCAAAGCATGGACTAAGAGGATATCACAATTGCACGGTACAGACGACTACTGATTGTGATCTCATCCTGTCAATCACTACTTCATACCTTTTCTCCCATGGTTTTTGTTGTTGATCAGTTTTGTTTAAACATAAGGGAAAACATGTAAATAATACTTGATACAGCAAACAAGTCAGCGGAGAATTCAGTCAGAGACGCAGCCATGGAGTTCGACATAGTTGTCAGCTTGATCTGGTTCCCTTTTAGGATGTATGTTCTTGATGGTAGTACTGAGTTCTTTAGGGTTGAAGAACTCGTAGTAATGGAGAGAGAGGAGGAGGCGATTTTAGAGTGATGTTATGAGAGTAATATGGCCCATCAACAATTACCAACTAAATTATTATAGGTTTTAATATATTTTGGTCCATATTATATAAATGATAATGATGACTACAAGATTAAATACATATAAATAAAATATTTAATCTTACACTCACCCACTTAGCCGAATAATCATTTATCATGAGCATTAGATAAGTCTGATCAGAAGTTAATACTCATTTTAGCTTTAAACCAAGAACCGTAACAGAGAAATACAGCCGTTGAATCATTATGCGACTCAGGACCCCCATTAGTCATACTACAGCCTTAATTTAAAACCTAACAGTTATGATCAAAATATGTAAGCCCTTTAACGTTTGATTTGTATTTATATTTGTCTATAAGTCATTATACCGGCAGAACATATGTTAGAGACGTACAAAAACAAACTGATGAGGAAAATTAATTAATAATTAGTCATTCATAGTACGATATGTAGTTGTACATGGTCATCAATTAAAACTCGTCTCTTTTATTAGCTCTCTTAATAAGACTTATGGGTAATAGACCTTTAGTTATAGGATCCTTAAGCATGTCATGAATGTATTCGATACAAAGATTTAGTTTCCTCAATTCGTTTATAAATGAATAATTAATTTCGTATCGAAATTTAATGCAACACCTATCGAATTGTTACTGTTCAAGAAGACACGGTAGCTGACTTTATCACAAGTCTTCAATATATATAATTTATATGGAGTTAATAAACTTATGAGTCCACTGATAAATTTTCAACAACATTTAGTGACTATTGCTTTGTGATCAACAACATATTATGTCATTATAACTTAGGTTGTTGATATCAGTCCATTATGACTCCTCCATGAGATAGGTTTTGTATGCTGATATAAGGATATACCCGAAATTACATTTTGTCATCTTTGAATATTACAAAGTTAGAGTAATCAACCGGTTTGAGTTCTCACTTCTTCTTTAAATTATAGCCTCTCGTTTCTTTTAAAGATATTGCAATACTCTATTAGATGCTTCACATTAATCTAGACATATCTAGTGTGCTGCAATGTGAGTAATATCTAAACGAGTATAGACTTAAACTTACATAAGACTTCTAATTAATGAAGCGTAAGTAAATAATCTCATTTATCCTATTATCCTCTAAAGGAGAGCAGTATTGTTTGTTACATACGTAAGGACCCATTTAAGGTTACACTTATGGAACGAAACTAATGTCCCATTGGGTCTATCTCGGTATGTTATGATATCTATCATGTAAGAGGGTACGTAGTAAGGGGCAGGGACGCCCATCACTCACCACTCACTCATCACTCACCACACACTCATCACTCACAATATCCAATCAAGTTCCGCCACGTCATCGAGCTTTATTCCATCACTAGTGGTGGATTTTAGTGGAAATGCCCATCACTCACCACACCCAACAATTTTCCTCACAACCCAACAATTTCCCTCACATTCTCTGCAACTTTTCACGCGTCATAGTGGCCACTCGTTGTCAGTTCCACGCGTGATAGGTTGAGCGGCGGCGGCGTTCCACGTGGATCCACGCGTGGTCACCGTGCCACCACGGAGCGTCCCGTCCCCCTAATGGTAAATGCCAATCCACTCGCTAAGAAGAAAAATTGTGGCTTACTTAAAGGATGGACCAAGAACAGATTACAATTGCTATTTTTCAAACACAAGCTCATAGCTTTCTCCTATAGATTGTTATCCCATTCTGTCAAACATAAGTCCACAGCTTTTCTCCTATGGCTTTTCTTGAATACTTGGCCATTCTTTTGCTATTTGTTTTGATATCTATAAATATATATAGACATCAAAAACAGACAACTGTCATCCCGACAAATTGGCCAATTCTTGGCATGATACCAGGCGTTTTGGTAAACGCTCACCGACTCCATGATTACGCCACCCAAGTTCTGATACAAAGCCGTGGTACATTCATGTTCAAAGGCCCTTGGTTCACCAACATGGACTTGGTGCTTACCACCGATCCTTTAGACATCCATCACATTCTAAGCAAAAACTTCAGCAATTATCCCAAAGGTGACAAGTTTCATCAGATCTTTGATATCCTAGGAGATGGAATTCTCAATTCTGACGGTATGATATGGGAGATCAGCCACAAGGTCATTTTTTCTATACTTAAGCATTCAGAATTTCAAAGTATGATGGAAACAACCATCTGGGACAAAGTGGAAAATGGGCTTCTACCTATACTTGAATCTATTTGTGAACGTGGCACTGAGATTGATTTGCAGAATATATGTCAAAGGTTTGCTTTTGACACCGTATGCAAATTACTCATAGATAATGACCCTGAGAGCTTGTCTCTTGATTTTCCTTACATACCGTGTATGAAAGCCTTCACAGATGGTGAAGAGGCTATTTTGCTTAGACATGTTACGCCCCCTAGCCTTTGGAAATTGCAACAAATTCTTAGGGTGGGGAAAGAGAAGAAGTTGAGCGACGCATGGAAAAATCTTGATCAATTCCTATATACAAGCTTGTCTCAGAAACAAGAGTACAATAACAAGAACCATAATACAGAGAAGTTTGTATTTTTAACAGCTATCATGAGCCAGCTTACATCTCATAGTGGCACTTCTTTGGAGCCAACAAAATTTCTAAGAGACACCTTAGTTAATTTGATGGCTGCAGGAAAAGATACAATCAGCAGCGCTCTATCTTGGTTCTTTTATCTTCTTGCTAGGAACCCAAGCGTAGAAGATAAGATTCTAGAAGAGATTCAACCACATTTTAAGGTCAATGCAGGTAAAAGATGGAAGACTAAAGAGTTTGACAAAATGGTTTATCTTCATGGAGCTTTGTGTGAAACCTTAAGGCTATATCCCCCTGTCCCTCTTAACAGCAAATCTCCGTTGCAACCAGATATCCTTCCAAGTGGTCACCAAGTTGATCAGAACACCACCATTATTCTCTCTTTTTATTCTATGGGAAGGATGAAATCAATATGGGGGGAGGATTGCATGGAGTTTAAGCCTGAAAGGTGGATTTCTGTTGGCGGAGGAATAAAAAATGAGCCTTCATACAAGTTCTCGGCGTTTAATGCTGGACCAAGAACTTGTATAGGTAAGAATATGGCTTTCACTCAGCTGAAGATAGTCGCAACCATGATCATTTACCATTACCACATTCAGCTGGTGGAAGGTCACCTTGTGCTTCCTGCAGATTCTGTTGTACTTGGGATGAAACACGGTCTCAAGGTCAGGTTGAATAAAAGAAGTCAACTTAACTAAAATTTGAGTTGAACAACTACAAAAATAAAAATATTTGTTATTTTAATTGTCACAGTGTCTGTTTCTCAAGCCTGGTATGAGTATTATTGTGAATTGATTATCTATTGTATTCTATTCAGTCTATTTAACTATTTGTGAAAATTGCTTTTGTAACTTTGTGTGAATGGTTTGAACAAACTACATGTTTTGTACTTATGTGATCCAGGATTGAACAGCTCCTCCTAGATTTTGAATTCAAGATCTATTTTATGATTAATTGATTACTTATCATGTATCGGTGAGACTTGCGAGTGTGAGATTTGATTATTCTCTTTATCAGTATTTACTTAACATACATTTTATATTATGAATTATTTTTTGTATGATAGAATAACAAATCCTTTTAGTTTTTTAATACGATCATTTAGCGATATTTGTCACATGTAATTTGAATAGGGTCTACATATTTACACACCTTAATGCCTATTTTGACACCCTTCAAGACGCCTCGTATAGACCTATACGAGGCGTATAGGGTTACTTTTCCAACCAACTCTGCACCAAAGCACAATGTCAAATCAGTCACATCAGACGGGGAGTCTAGGTCTGTACGAGGGAAGGATACGAGGCACTAAGACGCCTCGTATAGGCCTATACGAGGCGTCTTCAGTGACTAATTTGACTATACATTTGACAAGTGACTTAAAGCTATACGAGGGGTCTAGAGCTATACGAGGCGTCTATGACTCACATAAAGTGCAACATACAGTGTATTCTTTGTCCACCCCCGAGCATTCAACATTTAATTCTGCTTCGTCTTTCTGCTTCTTCTTCTTCTTTCATTCTGCTTTGCATTTGTGTTCTTATCATCCCGAAGTGTTGAAATGTCATCATACTGGGACGGCAACTATCTCTTCGGGCAGTATTCTAGCGAGAACTGGGTGCCCGAAAGCGATCCGGTAACAGTACAGGTACGTAAATGTTTTAATTAGTTTTTGTTTTAGTTTATTATTTACTAATGATGATACGGTTCTTTATTTTGGAGGAGTCTTGCGTTCCCGATTCTAATGAGCAAGAGGAGGTTGTGTCTAGTATACAAGGAGAACAAAACAAACCGTTTCTAGATTTGAACAAGCATCCCCCTGTTGATGAAACAGCCCCTGTAGATGACTCATACCATGCTTGTCAACCAAGTTATCCGACGCAACAAGGGTATCCGGATTATAGATACGGGTGTGAATACGGAGGAGACGGTGGATACGGAGGAGATGGTGGATACGGAGGAAACGGTGGTTACAGAGGAGATGGTGGATACAGTGGATACGGAGGAGACGGTGGTTATGGTGGATATGGTAGATATGGTGGTGAGACACCTCCCATCCAGGACAGTCCGTACTTAAAAAAGCAGGTATTAATTACTATTTTTTTATTATTTAATTATTTTTTTTATTATTAGTATTATTATTAATATTATTATTATTAGTATTATTATTATTATTATTTATTATTTATTTATTTATTAAAATTATTTATTATTATTGTCGATGTTACAGGTTTTCAACTCTTTAGATGAACTAAAGAATCGGATACAAGAAATAGCAAACGCGGATGGTTTCGTTATTGTCACCCGTCGATCAAAGAAAACCGGTGGAAGAATCGGGAGGGTATGGCTTGAATGTGATCGTGGTGGTGAGCACCAGACTACAGCAACACTTAGAAAAGCCGGAAGCAAAAAAACCGGTTGCCCGTTTTACCTGCTGGCTGTGCGAAACCACCCGTATGAAACCTGGGAGATTAAAGACGGAAAAATTGAACATAACCACGAACTTTGTGAGGACCTGTCGGCCCACGCGTTTGTGCGAAGGTTTACTCCAAGCGAAATGAAACTGATCGAGCAGCTGACAGCTCAAAACATGGAGTCGCGCAAAATATTTCAAACGATAAGGAAGCAGGACCCCGACAGGTTTCATGTTCTAAAAGACGTTCAAAACGTTGTGGCGAAGATTAGAACCGAACAAAGACAAAGATTGACTCCCATGCAGTCACTAGAAAACATACTGATAAACAACGACTTTATTTACGAGACACGGGAGGAACCCAGAACAGAGATCGTAACAGAGATCTTCTTTCTTCATCGGGACTCGAGATGCATGTGGCGTGCATTCCCCCACGTCATGCTGATCGATGAGACGTACAAGACAAACATATACAATATGCCCTTTATCCAGATTGTTGGTATGACGCCTACCAACAAATCGTTTATTATCGCGCATGCCGTTGTTAGTAAAGAACGGGGTGATAACTTTGTGTGGGTGCTTCAGAGGGTCAAGTCAATGTTGGATGAATGCATGGAGCCACGTGTGATTTTAACCGATAGAGACCTAGCCCTTATGGGCGCGTGTGCTAAAGTATTTCCAAACGCCTCCAGGCTTCTTTGCAGTTGGCACATACAACAGAATGTTATGAAGAACTGCAAGGGTGCCTTCACAGACGAAGACTGGAAGAAATTTTTGTCATTCTGGGGGACAATGATTGAGTCTCCATCCATACTCATCTACGAGTACCACTTGCGCAACATGCGGAAACGACTTGTGGAGTGCAAACGTTCTAGTAAGTTTTTATAATAACATACGACTCACCTATGCAAATTTTATTAAATTATTTTTACGTTTTAGGAGTCTTCAAATACGTGTACGATAACTGGCTAAAAGACTATAAGGAGATGTTCGTCTTTGCGTGGACTGATAAGAGGCGCAACTTTGGTAATCGTACCACAAACAGAGTTGAGAGCCAACACGCCAACTTAAAGAGATACGTTGAAGATAGGAGCTCGCTCGACCGTGTAGTTGGTTGTGTCCATGATATAGTTGAGACACAGTTCGGTGAAATAAGGAAGACTTTTCGAGATAGCATCGAAAAAAGAATGACCCACCACAAACACCCGTTGTTTCAACACCTACTTGGAAAAGTATCCCATACAACCCTTGACTTGTTGAGGGGAGAGGCAATTAGAAAGCTAGATGTCTTGGAGCGCTTTCATTCATCATGTGGTTGCCAAATATGGCACAGCTGTGGGTTGCCCTGTGCTTGCAGGATAGAAAAGTACATGCTTGAAGTTAATAATTGTTAAACGTACAACACTTGTGTGATATATTTCCGTTAATCATGTGACTTAAACAATGTTGTTTTTAACCATGCGGAGCGTCCGATTCAACTCGAAGACATAGACGTCTTCTGGCGGAAACTTAACTTCCAAAGTTGTAAATTGATAGACGATGACGTTGACGTGGTCGAAGAGCTAAATATTGTTAGACAACAATTAGAGTCGCACCCCCCAGCTCAGCAAAAAAGCCTGATGTCAAAGATTAAAGCGGTGTTGACTCCAAAGAAATCTACCAAGAAACCACCGGTTGTCCAACAAAATACTCGTGGCCGACCAACAACAAAGCAGGTACAACAAAGGTTGGACGAGGCCTCTCGTATAGATGAAGAATTGAGGAGAAGCTCATTCGGTGATGCAAACACGTGCTTTGAAGGTTCCCGACAAAGTAAGTACGATAAACCTCGCCACAGCTCATACGTTCCGTCACAGGCCTCTCAACAGACGGTTATAAGTTCCTAAAAACCCAAAGCGAGCCTAAGTCGTTCAAAGAGTTCTAAGAAGAAAGAGACACGAGATGCTCACGGTTTTCCGTTAATCATTGGGGACGAGTACGTGGGAATCATCGAACAGTTTAAGTATGACATTCCGCTAGTGTTCCATCCGTACGTCTCGTGCATACGAGATGTGATGTCGGACGGTCATTGTGGGTTTCGGTCTGTGGCTGTGGGCTTAGGTATGGATCAGAGTTCATGGGGGCTCATTCGAAGGCACCTTGTCCAAGAAATGGATCAGAACAAATCGATCTGGTTCCCAATATTTGAAGCATGGGGTAAAGGTTACTTTTACACGCATCGTCAGGGCCTAATTTGGGATTCAGTGTCCGGTTGTGGGCGGGATCACTGGATGGACTTCCCCTTTGCAGGACTTCTTATTGCACAAAGGTACGGTATCGGGGTGCACCTGTTAACGACAACCATGGGTGCGGGTTCCATTTTCTTCCCGATACTAAGTCCTCCGGCTAATCAACAACCATTGTTCATAACGCTTACACATGTAAACGAGAACCACTTCATACATGTTAAGCTGGAAGGGGATTATCCAATGCCACCAGCACACGGGCTATGGTTGACCCACCGAACACCCCATACGGAACAATGGGAAGATATGTACTTGCCATGTCTAGAATGTTATACATCGATAATGAATCCTCCGCCAAGATCAAACCCCAGTCTTAATTACATCGACAGTGATACGGAAGAATGAATTTTGTAATTAATAGTATTTTTTTATTAATTCCTATAATTTTCTACAATTTCTATAAATTTTTTTATAATTTGTATCATTTTTCTATAATTAGAATTGATTAAAACAGGTTAATAACATTTAAAAAAAATCCAATTATACGACACGTATAGAGCTAGACTCCCCGTATAGGATTGAACAAAAGACCAATTAGCCCCTGGTATGCCCCCAATCTAGGCTTATTTCAGGGGCTAACAGGTCATTCTACAATAACGAGGCGTCTATTTGAGCGGGTTTTTTAAAATTTGAATTTTGAATATTTGAAAATAAAAATTTGAATTTTTTGAATAAGGACGATTCGTATAGATCTATACGAGGCGTCAATAGTGTCGGCAACAATTCTTTTTTTTTTAAATTTGAATTTTAAAAATATTTTATGTTAATTACTAATATACCCCTGTTAAGCCCCCAGTATAGCCTTTAACAGGGGCATAAAGGTAATTTAAAAACCAAGACGCCGCGTATAGATCTATACGTGTCGTCCATTAAGGCGGCAACTTTTAAAGTTTTTGTTTTTTAATTATTTAAAAAAGGTTTATTAAATGACCATTTTGCCCCTGTAAAGCCCCCAGTATAGGCTTTAGTCAGGGGCAAAATGGTAATTAACCATTCCAGAAATATCTTTTTGGATTGGTTAATTACCATTTTGCCCCTGAATAATGCCTATACTGGGGGCTTAACAGGGGCAAAATGGTCATTTAACAAAAAGGGGGGACGACACGTACAGATCTATACGAGGCGTCTCTGCCTCGTATAAGGCTGGGGGGCCTAGACGAGGCTGGTCATAACCCCAAACAAAAAAACAAAACAATATACGGAGAATACACATCTATACGCCTCGGATTCGTATTTCGACCGTACTTTCAAAGATTTGAAGCATCACTGGTACGTATTTCATACCGTAGTTTAGTATTTTTGCCTCGTTTTTGCCTTTAGACCGTAGGTTTGCCCTGAAATTTGGTTTTTGTTGGGTTTGGGGTTTGAACTTGAGGTTGATGATGAATCAGGTAGAACAGGACGCCGAGTATAGCCCTATACGAGGGCTATACGAGGCTCTGCAAGTTTTTTTTTTGTTACTATTATTATTATTATTATTATTATTATTATTATTATTATTATTATTATTATTGTTAATATTATTATTATTATTGTTAATATTAATATTATTATTGTTATTGTTATTGTTATTATTATTTATTAGTATTAGTATTATTATTATTATTATTTATTAATTATTATTATTATTAGTATTATTATTATTATTGTTAATATTATTATTATTATTTATTATTTATTAATTATTATTATTATTAGTATTATTATTGTTAATATTATTATTATTTATTTATTATTATTATTATTTATTATTATTATTGTTAATATTATTATTATTTATTATTATTATTGTTAATATTATTATTATTATTATTGTTATTGTTATTAATATTTATTTATTAGTATTATTATTGTTATTATTATTATTATTATTCGGATTTATATATTATTGTTTTTATGCGTATACGTTATTTATTTGCAGATTGATTATGGAGGCCGATGAGATTCAGATAGAGCTTGATGGGGGTCAGCCGGTTCAGGAGGGTCCACGACGGAGACAGCGGCCGGCTCTAGATACGCTGCAGGGTTGTCCGTATCTAGAGTTTCCCGCGGGCACCGATGCCGCCCGCCATTGCCAGAAGCTTAGGAGGATGCACATTGGATCGCATGCATCGATCGACTGGGATGCGATGGACCAGCTTGCTGAGATGGCTAGAGTGCGTCGGTTTATACCTCTCGATTCGCCGTGGCATCGTCTTTTTGATTTGGCGCACACGCCGACCTACAGGGAGCTGCTGGTCGAGTTCCTTTCGTCATTTACATTTCACCCACCTGGTGTCCCAGTTCCGCTTCCGTACCCTGATGCTCCCCCTCCGTCTGAGATTTCTTTCAGGCTCGTTGGCGTTTTGCGTACGATGACGCTAGCAGACTTTGCGGTGCGTTCTGGTTTATACATGCAGAGGGAGATCGAGACTGAGGTTTACATAGCGGGGCTAGTGGTGGTTGACAAACTCACTCTTTTAGGGTTTTGGCAGGTGATTGCGGGGGCAAATCATTGGGAGCACGACAAGTCGAAGGGGAGGGTGTCGTTTGTTATGGACCCACTGTACAGGTACGTACGTTTATTACGGCAATTATTGTGATTATGTGCATTGTTTATTAATCTCTGTTTCTGTATTTCGCTAACACTATCTGAAGGTATCTGCACCATTTGCTCGCTACTTCTATTTCAGCGCGCGGGTACAGCCGTGAGTGGTGTACGACCACAGATCTTTTTTTCCTTTATTTTTTGTTGTATAGGAGGCCGTGCGCGCTAGCACACGGTCTAGCCCAGTACTACGCCTCCGCCCATCACCGGCAGGAGCGCGGATTTTTGTATGGCGGGGCGTACGTGACCGTCATTTCCCGTTCATTTGGCCTCGTACTGTACGAGGACCCACATCTACGGACGCCGCCAGTCATGCCGATGCGGATGGGCATGCAGTGGCTGTGGGGGATGAGGGTAATCAGGAGGTTCCCAGTTGGCCCGCGGTTTAAAAACCGCGACGGGGGCATATGGACAGAAGAGGCCCTACCAGAGCATTTCGAGCCCGTTTATCCTCCTGTAGATCCTGCTGATGTAGTGCCCGTGGATGAGCCTCCGCAGGATGTAGACGGTGCAGCGGTGCCACAGCCACCGCCACCTGCCGGGGCGCCTCAGTTTCCACGTCACGCTATTCTAGGTCATGCCCCAGGAGGAGCTGCGCTACATCCGGATGTACGAGCCGAGCTTGACAGGCTCAACGATTTGGTAGGTTGGCTGGTACGGGCCGAGCAGGATAGACGAGAGAGAGAGGGATTACCCCCGATACCGCTTCCACCGGCTCGAGCACCACATCAGCAGCAGCAGCCAGATCCAGATTCGGATTCGGATTTGGATGCATAGACCTGTTGTTGTTTTTATTTTTATTATGGATGTACAAACTTATCTATTATATTTTTGTATGGATGTACAAAGTTATCTTATATATGTCATATTTATGTTTGCTTTCAGTTATTCGGTTACCTAATGATTGTTGTGTTAAATTGAGATAATACGGAAACAAAATATGTTTTGAATATAATACGGAAACAATATATCCCCTGAATATAATACGGAAACAATATTTGAACGAGATAAAATTTTAATCGGAAGAATAATATTTAAAAAAGTAAAATGTTAAAAACATTATAATATTTAATCGATATAATATATTTAAAGAGCCGATTTTTAAAATAGTTGATTTTTAAAAAACAAAACTTTTTTTAAAACCAAAAAAAATTTCAACCACAAAACACATCTTCAAAAACTATCAAAAAAACCATACCAAAACACCCCTCATTTCAGCCAAAAAAAATAACCCAAGACTAGACGCCTCGTATAGGCCTGTACGAGGCGTCTAGGGTTCCTTAAACTTTGTGCCTGACACCCTCTGAGACCCCCTTGAATTCAGTGCTTAGACGCCTCGTATAGGCCTATGCGATGCGTCTGGGGCACAAAAACTGTGGAAATAGGCGCAGAGGGTGTCCAAATATCTCCAGCCTTTGAATATATTTAGTATCTTTTTGGTTACGATTATATAGTGTGATAAATGTTTATAAGAACTAGTGGGAATGCCCGCGCGTTGCCGTCGGTACTTATGTTCTTTGGCGCATGTTACGCAGTGGCGGATCCAGCCGGAGAAATCACTGGGTTCCTTTTTCCAAATCATACAAGGTTCACACTACAAAAAAACGTTTTTTTTCCAAATCATACAAGATTTACACTAAAAAATACGTTTTTTTCCGAAAAGACTGGGTTCCTGGGAACCCGGTCTTTCTATACTAGATCCGCCCCTGATGTTACGTGACAGGTTTCATGTAAATGATTTTTGGCTAGATAAAAGTGAAGAGACAGCTAATTATGTAGAGATAAAAGAATAAAACATAAACCGCAAACCAAACAATTTGATACGATCTATAAAATAAAACAAAAAATCATCAAAGTTACATAAACAAGAGGCTTAGTTATGAAGCTTGGGACCTAAAAAACAGGTTGGGACCTAAAAAACAACCAACAGATTGGGACCTAAAAAACAGTTTTTGTCAAAAAAAAAAAAAAATAATAATATTTTCCTATAAATAATTGTGTCAAAAGAGATTGCAAAGGGTATATTATTAAAAAATAAAACATTTTTAAATGATTAAAGAGGTTTTATGCGGACAAAAATCCTGAGCTAATCATAAAGAAATGGGTCAAAAATGTCACATCTAGATTTGATCAAAGAAACAAACCTGAGCCAAGAAGCTATTACTGGTAGTCTCCTGAAATTTTAGTACCGGTACTAGTATTCAGTACCAAACTTAAGCAGTTTCGGTAATGGTTTCTTATTCATGAAGGTCGAACTTGTTTAGTCTTAGCTGGTATCCGCCATTAACGCCTTCCAAGAACAAAACCAAACGATTCTTGATATCGATGTGGGTAATCATTCTTCAATCTTATTCTAGTTATTACATATACAGCAGAAAAGGGCTATTAACGATATGTACTAAACATCTAAACTTCGATCTTACCTCAGATTTAGATAAAGTATGATGGGTGTTAATCTTGACTTTCGTTGACTGAAGCACATGGGTCAATAATGGAAGTTAGTTAGCACAAGGTTCAATAAATATTATGGCATAGTGGAGGAGTGCCTTTACAGTTATGGCATAAGTGGAGTGCCTTTCACAGTTGTTGAGTTTTTTCTGTCGGCACTTTTTGCTTCCATAAATAGCAATAGGTAGCAAGCAGTATGTTTATGTCATTTCCTTTTAA
The DNA here is from genome assembly GCA_030545235.1 of Helianthus tuberosus. Lineage (NCBI taxonomy): Eukaryota > Viridiplantae > Streptophyta > Magnoliopsida > Asterales > Asteraceae > Helianthus > Helianthus tuberosus. Next base: position 34,944,417 of record CM060396.1, read on the forward strand.
GTTTCAGTTTGCATTGTATTTTGTTTTTCGTTTTTATTTCGAGATTAATACAGAAAATTTGCCCCAAAACTATTTGTTTTTCTTTCGTCATATACCACTGTTCCCCAACAAAGTAGCCATAGTTCGCAAAAGACCAAAAACACCATGTTAATCTGTTGAGGTATCCATTGTTTAACCAGATTCATCACCGTTACAATAAAATAAACACTGTCCACATACCATAGGGTTAGGTTCATTAGCAAACAACCCCCTTGATTGTGAACACTAATGAACTAATCCTAGCCCTTGATTATCAATACACAAGTGTAAATTAATGGCCATGATTTGATGATGAAAATACACTAGTGTATATTACGATTTGATGATGTAAATCAATGGCTAGGATTTGTTCACTCAGTTCACAAATACACTAGTGTTCACTTTATAACCCCACACTGTATATATATATATATATTGTAAAATGTTTAAGTAAGTTTGTTTAAAATTAAACTAATATAGCAAGCCATGAAAAAATGGGGTTGAAAAGAGAAAAAAATATATGTAGAACTTGTAACACCTGAAAGTGCAAAATGTTATTATATCCTATGCTATGAATCATTACACAGCTTCTGGAGGAGACACTCACACTTGATCTCAGATCTATTCGGCTGGTGGCGTACCACAATCGATTGAGCCATGGGACTAGGCACCATTCCAGGGATTGGATCAAGCATGAGTGTTGACGCACTTTCAAACAGCTTCCTTGCTGCGCTCCATGGTCAACAGGAACTTCCTGTTGTAAACGAGCCATTTCTTAGACAGCTTCGTGACCGCTCTAGCCTAACCAGGTGGCAGCGGCTCTCACCCAACTTTTCAAGCATGAGTGTTGACGCACTTTCAAGCTAGCCGATGAGGGATAACTCCAGCCAAGAGTCTAATTATCAGTGGTATTAATGTTCTTTGTCTATTTTATGAAGCTTCTATTTGTTGTTAATTAAGTAGGCGGATTTTCTTGCTAATTAGCAGCTACAATGATGTTCTGCGCCACATTTACATGGATTAGTTATCATAAGTTTTGGGAGTTGATGGATGAGCTTAAGAAAATAATGTTAACAGAAGTTTAGTTTTTAAAGCTATTAACGAAGGGTTGGTGGTTACACTTGAAGATTGCTGCCAGTAGAATATGTTATAATCTTGATGTTTTTGGTCGGTTCGGGTTGAATACAGATCAGAAAATGGGTCATCAATAATTTGCAGATTCGGTCTTGAGTTTGATCAAGTAATTGGACGCAAACGTCAAACGTGTGTTTGTAAAACAATCCATCCAGCTATTTTTTTTTACTATTTAATTTTATTTTATGTTTACTTGTTCTTTTACATATGCAGAAAGTTTAGGAGAATTTAAGTCATAGGTTAGATGGTTAGTGGGTCCTTATTTAAAGAATTTGACCCGTTCGTGATTGTATCAAACATACAAGGTTGTTTGACCCTTATTTCTTATAAACCTATTAAATTTAAAGATATCTAACATATTGGGTTCCAATTATAGAATTATATACATTCTTTAACCTATTTTCACCCATATGCTTATTTTGACAAGCATATTTTAAGCACCAATTGCTTCTATTCATTTCTAAATACATATATCCACATTTCTTAACAAAGGATCTTCCGCCACAACTATATTTGTGGTGGATTCGATGTGGTGATTTATATATACCAGAATTTACCCTTCAAATAGTTATTTTACGGCAAAGACTCAAATAGAGCCATTTGACTAACGTTTTACATATTTCAACTTCTATACTCCTCCTAAGTAATTCTTTAATTGTAAAACTCATTTCCAAACAACCTTTAAGGGTTGTTTGTTCAATTTAGCCTACAAGGGCGTTTTGGTCAATATTAGTCCTTCATTTACAACGAATGACTTTTAGTTACTTGTTTAACCCAACTCCGATCTTTTAACTATGATTTTATTTGAAAGAGCACAAGGCCTTTCAAATATAATGACCATCGTCCGTAACGTTTGGTTTACTTATTAAAGTAACCAAAAACTTAATTTAGACTTCGTTAAACTCTCATTAGCCTTACATTTAAATGAGAGTTTTCTTATTATGCATACCTGGCTCGGATCATTACATTGACCCATTTAAGTACCTTGCCTCAATTTTTACTAAGTAATAGCGATGTAAATATCCACTCGATATTTATTTCTGAAATCAACAACTCATCAAACCATTAGTCGATATTGTCAAAAAGTGGTATTTCCACCTTTTGACCCGTTGGTCTAAATGACCGATGATATTGGCGAGATAAAACTTATTGCCATCTCGTCTACACGACTCGTTCCGATTTACACCGCACGGTCGTTTTAACTATAATCCACCTCTTAACGCTTTTTGGCCTATTAAGGCTTACGTAATATGTATCTTTCAAAACCAATAATTATTGTCAACAAGTGTCCAAATTTCAATTTTACCCTTATTGGTTATCTTGTTCAATACGACTACACACCGGGAACACCATATCTCAATTTCCCATTTGTCTTGTTCGAAATCAAACAACAAAAGGTCATTCTAAACTATATGACTAGTGTAAGCTATATACTTACCTTGCATCCATGCCACGCTTTTCTCTTTCCGTACGCGCTCCGTTTGACCCACTTCATCCACAAGCTTCCACCTAGCTTGTTAGGCGTCAAACTATCATCATATTTCATAAGATGGGTAATTTAGTCATTGTTAATCATAACTATTCCATCTTACGCATTTTTCTATCAATTTATCATTCGATCTTACTAAGGGTTGGTTTGACTACTAAAAGTCAAACGCCCCTTAGCATATAAATGCACATTCAAGTTCTATCTATCAATTAGTAGCTAACATGATCTTATACACTTAGTTACATGAACATGGCTACCAAATTTCATCATAACATTCAAAACTCATTTCAATCATGTATGAACAAGTTCCCAAATCATTTAATTTGTTTGAGCGCCTTGTTTCTATTATCAAATATGATGATTTTAAACATAACTTATCATCATCTTTACTATTATATCAAAACCCACTTCCTAGTTTACTTGTTAATCACATACAAGTGATATTACTTCAAGTTCTTCATAATTTCACCATATCTAACAAAACCCACTTCAACCATATATGAACAAGTACCCAAATTCATGGTTAAATCGAACACCTTCTATTTGTTTTCATGCATGTTGATTCTAAGCATAGTTATATCATTCAAAATCATCATAACATTAAAACCCACTTGTCTAAGTGTGTTAATTCATCAACTCCTTCAATTAATAGCATGTTGTGTATGATTTTCACTTAGGGTTTCGTTCCTAAGCAAGTATACATCACTAATCTAGTCATAGCTTCTCTAATCCATGCCTAATTCACGATTAGGATGATTATCAACTTTTTACAACTTCATGAATGTTAGAAATTTGACATACCTTAGGATCCCCTTGACTTGGTGATCACGAATATGTGCTTGAATTTCGATTTGGGTTTGATTTGCCCTTTCAATTTCATTGATTTGTGCTTGTTAGGGTTTGGCTCCATGGGGAGCTCCCTGATGTCGATCCAGAACACACACTTGAAGTGTGTGTTTTGTTTTGATTTTTCTTTTATTTAATAACTTTGTTAAGTTATCCTATTTTAACCCCTCGTGTTTGGTTCGTTAATAAGTAGGCCACAACCTACTTATTTCTAACAATATTCCCATGTATTAACTAGGTTAAACATTCCTAGTTAAATTAGTGGGTTCGGGGAATCTATAACTCAGTTTCTTTTAAGCCCCGTTAATTCAGACTTCATATAAACTTTATTTACTTAAAACATTTATTCACGTTTTATTAAATATTAGGTTTATTTATTTAAATTCTAATATTTACCGGGTTACTTCCACCACTAACGGTATTTTACCCGCTCTTTTGTATTAACGGGGTTTAATTACCAAACCCGTTTTTGGGATGTTACATAATGCTTACCGTTCAGAGGCAAATGTCTGACCAATTCAGATTAGAGGTCTTAACCATTCAGACTCTGTATAAATCTTAACCATTCAGAGGCAAATGTATGAACCATTCAGACATCTGCTCGTGAAACAAACAGTCTGAATCATTAAGTGCTGAACCAGTAAGAGGTCTGAACCATTAAGAACCTCGTTAAAAGGTAAACAAACAGCCCCTTTGTGGTTTAGCGATATAGGGCTTGCCTTGCATAAAAAGGGTGCGGGTTCAAATTTCTATATGCAGTGGCGAGTTTAGAAGAAAAGTTTTGTGATATCTCATTTTTTTTACTGTACATTCAGGAATATTTTGCACTTTGCCAACAAAGTTGATGGATATCCTGAGCATCTCTGTGCCCTTAATAGATTTGCCCCTACCTGCAAGTGCAAGGTTAGATATAGTGTTTTGGTGTAAAACAATGTTGCTAAAATGGTTGTGTGCTACGTACATGATATGTAGTAATGGGATTAATTTTCTAGGGAATGATGGTTTGTGGTTTTGATGCCGCCGTGACCATCATATAAGAAAAGACATGATTACGTATAGTAGCTATGCGTGCTACGTACACTATAGATATATTGGCAACAGATATAGATACCACATTTTTAACCTATCAGTGTTTAAAATTGAGTTTTTGGATTTTATCACCACCAACTATTCGCTATTAGCCGCTAGTACCCCCAACTAGCAATTTGACTCACACACCTTCCAACTTAACACGTTGTTTGTTTTGTCACTCCCAAACTAGCGAGACACTAACCCAGTTATTTGTTGATGTGGTCATTTTGTGCTGACGTGACATGATGATGTGTAAAGTTCTGTTTTTTAATCTTAATCTAAATAAAAAAAACTTCATTCTATAAAACCCCAACCCCCCCCCCCCCCATTTCATCACACTCTCTCTCTATCTCTCTCTCTCTCTCTCTGCCACCATCACCTTCAACTCCTTTTGCCGGTCAAATCCTGATGAAGCCCTAAATCCACCCCTAATTTATCCACTTCAAACCCTAATTTAACCAAATCTGACGGTCGGAAATGTAGTCCTCTAACCGGCGTACGAGAGCTCAAATCTCCGGCAACGATGGTCACAGATCCTCCAGCCACGGAGGCCGAAAAGACGCTTGTTATGAGGGAGGTGAAGATATTGAAATGCGGTTAACATTAGGATAATTAATTGACAGTTTTGAAAGATTTGATCGATCGGAATGTTACAAACGCGACTGGGACCACGACGGAGACACGGTTTCTGAAGAAGGAGGTGGGCGGTGATCAGAAGCTGAACAGAGTTACGCCGGTGAAGAAGAAATCGGAGAGAAGAAGTTTCTTGAATGTTTCAAACCCTAGGATTGAGAGTTTGGAAATTGACGATTTTTCCCTTTCGTCAACGGAGCGGTTAAGACCCAACCCGGAAATGATGGTACCAAAACAGATAAATGAAAACATAGCTGGCTATTTTTAAGGGTTATTGGATTTTATTACCCCAAACTATTGGCTATTGGCCACTACCACCCCCAACTATCACTTTGACGCCCACCACCCTCGACTTAACACTTACTGTGTTCTGTCACTGTGTTGTTAACTGATCACTAACTTTTGATCATGTTACTATACTTTTGGGGGTATCATAAGATCCCTAAAATTTCCTAAGATCCCTATGACACCCCCAAAAGTATAGTAACATGATCAAAAGTTAATGATCAGTTAACGACGTGGTGACAGAACATACTAAGTGTTAAGTTAGGGATGACGGGTATCAAAGTGATAGTTGGGGTGGCAGCGGCCAATAACTAATAGCTATGGGTGATAAAATTCAATAACCCTTTTTTTAAAGACTCTGCTTTTGTTGATTCACCACCACCGACTTCTCTCCCGTAGAATTTTGCCCATGTGACGGTGGTGGAGGATGGTTGTGGTGGTGGTGGTGGTGGATGGTAATGGAGACGGTTAATGTTCGGTGTGAGGTTCAGGTGAGGGTGTGGGTGTGGTGGTAGGAGGTGGTTGGGGAAGGTGGCAGGTGGTTGGTGGAGGTGATGGCAAAGAGAAAGAGAGTGTGTTAGAGAGAGGTGATGAAATGAGTGGGGGGGGTTGGGGGTTTTATAAAATGAATTTTTTTTATTTTTAATTTGATTCAGATTAAAAAAACAGATCTTTTACACATCTTCATGCCACGTCAGCAAAAATGGCTACATTAGCAAAAACACTAACCGGGTTAGTATCTCGTTGGTTTGGGAGTGACAGAACAAACAAAGTGTTAAGTTGGAAACGATGAGAGTCAAAGTGTCAGTTGGGGGGTAACAGCGCCAAATAGCGAATAGTTTGTGACAACTCGTATTTCCGAACTTATTTATGTGCTTAGTGTAACGTACGTGAACACTTTGTGATTATATGAACTTGATAATTAATGGAATGATATCTGTTTATGTGTAATGTATGTATGTATCGAATGAACCGATCGCACAACACAAGCCCATTCGGGCCATACTTGGGTTCGGCCCACAACTCCCATATATCGCATAACAATTAGGAGATAGAGTATACTCCTCATATTTTGCAATTCACCTTACACACAAAAACCCTAGCTCTCTTCCTTCTCTCTAGAACCCGACGGCAGCCAAACATTCTCTCCATCAAAGATCTTTGTGTTCGGATCAATCCTCTACTCCTTCTTTAATCGGTTAGTGCTTCATGTTATGTGTTTTGTTCGATTGATGTTCATATAATGATGTGCTGTTTATTTGGTATGAATAATATACATGTTTAGATCCGAATGGTTTGATGTTGTGCTAGTATGATTTGGAATATGATCTAATTAATAACTTGGTGAGAATGTGAATGCATGATATCGATATCATACATAGATAATGGATGATTCATTATATACTAATTTCTGACATTTCACATGATTCTTAAATTGGCCATAGTTGAGATATGTGATAAAGTATGATTGTCGGCCACTTCTTGAACTTCTAATTTTATATGTGAGTGGGTATATATATATGAATGTGTGTGTCGCCATGTGCTCTCAATTTGCATGTGAAATGCCATGATTAGTCCATGTGTTGTAATAGGTCCAATGAGATAGAGAGGTGAAGATAGTTGTCGGCCATTGTTGTTTAATTCGATGATGATCATGTGTGTATTCAACTTAGTAGATGACACTCATATTATTCCTGCGAATTGTATGATCTTGTTGTTGACTAGTATGGTTAGAGGATCACGTGAACAAATCTGATCCATATGTTGAATGTGGTTAAATACTATTGGACCAATTAATTATAATATTCATACTTTTATTTCGGTTAGAGTTATTTAATAATTGATAAAATTCATAAATTGGAAACCATTGAATAATCATAACTGAATCGAATATTTGGAAACAATGTAACTAATATACATGATATTCGGAAGTGTTAACTGATTGCATGAAATCTGGAATTTAAAACTAATCGCACAAGGAATCTTGGTAGCACAAGATGCCCACTCGCACAAGAAGATCAGTCGCATAAGCAGATCTGGTCGCACAAGAGGCCCTGATCGCACAAGGGGCCTCCAGTCGCACAAGGATGCTTGTTGTTGTTATTTGGGCCGTAGACATGGGCTGGTTTGGGATCGCACAAAAACGTCCGGATCGCACAAGATGATCCGGACCGCACAAGATTGTTTACATGTCTGTTTGGGCCATGTTATGCTTACAGATTATTTGGGTTTCATGCTTTTGGGCCGGGTAGTGTTGGGCTTCAACGAATGACTCGCACAAGGTCATTAGACTTGTGCGAGCCCAATCACTTAATTGCGCAAGTTGAATATGTCTTAACTGTTGAGCGTGATGTTGCATGATGCCATGATCCGTATGTGTTTCTTATGTGCTATCTTACGTGATACTTATGTGCACTCTGTGAAACCAAAACCTGACTTGTATGATAACCATGTTAGGACGTGGTTGACCACTAGCTGCTAGTCTTGACCTTTCTGTGTAATCCGCCGAGCAAACCAAGGTGAGTTCACACTCTACAAAGCATGGGATTCCCAGGGATTGGGAATGGGGTTAAGGAATATGGATTCCTCGTCCTTTCTTGGGTAGGACAGTAATGGTTCAGGAATGAAATTCCTCGTCCTTACGGACAGATAACTATACTAGACCAAAACTCTCTATCACGAAGTCCCTCCTTTTTATATCGACTTAATCGCCGGGCCAATGGCGAGCGGGTCATTAGTTAGATAGCGCTATTTAGGTCTGACAAGCCTCACACCGTGCCGCAGAGGACGGGCGTGAACTAATGGATCTGGGGCACGTCAATGCTGATAGACATTGACAGTTTCAGGGCACTTAAACATGACTTCAGTCAGTAGTCGATATGGTAACGAGTCTAGTGTATACAAGGGGTAGCCCCCACGGCCGAAATGCCAGATAACTATCATGGGGTAGCCCCCACGGCAGGATTGCCAGAGTAAATGGGTTAAACAAAGGGTTAAACAAATCACGTTTTCAACTATGGGGTAACCCCCACGGCAGGATGCCAGTTAAAGGAAACTGTTTTTGGAACAACTTAAAACGAACACCCAACTGTGAACTCACTCAACTAGTTGTTGACTCGTTACTACATGCTTTGCAGGTCTATAGGTACTTAGCTGGAGCAATGCACAAGGGAGAGTCGTTGTGGGACATGGACAGCTGTGTGCCATGTTAAGCATTTGGATAATTGAACACTTGATTTGGTTTTAAACATTATGCTTCCGCTCATAACTTAACTATGTTTGTTTTGGACACTAATCGTGTTGGTTGGACTTTTACATTAAATTATTTACTTGTTCAATATGATTAGTGGTTTGATCCTGGTCAGTCACGCCTCCAAGCAGTGACACTCCGCATGTGGATTTTGGGGGTGTGACATAGTTGGGGTGATAAAATTCAATAACCCTTTAAAATTTTACATATTTAACTTGTTAAAAATAGAGTATAATTCAAATCAGATTTGATTATAACTAGAAGTACGACCCGCCGCAATGCGGCGGGGATTCTTTAGTTATAACTAAGTCGATTTAGGACGCGCATGTTATGTTGAACATGTCAAAAGGGAAAAAAATAGACGATGTAGAAACGTTCACCCACACACGCACGTTGCGTCGTGTTAAGTCGCAAAATTTAGAACGAAACGTAAAAACGTTAAACCAAAGACGCACATTGTGATGTGTTAAGTTACAAAATTTAAAACGAAACATAGAACGAAAGATTTGCGGAAAATGAAAACTATAAAGGACCAAAGTTGAAAGTAAAAAAGATTGTGAGGATAGATTGGAAAAGATAAAAAGTTTTGTGTTAAAAGTAAAAAAAAAAGAAATAGTTTTGGGTTAAAAGTAATTTATGAAATACTTTTGGTTGAAAAGTTAAATTTTTTTTTTTTTTTTTGAAAAACCCCCAAACCCAAGGTTACAACAACCATATGCATAACCATTTTTTCTTTGAACACCCCCCCCCCCCCCCCAAGCCAAGATTACAACACATAAGTAAAAAAAAATCAAAGTGGTTAAATCGCAAAAATAGAAACTTCTAGAATTAGAAGTGAAAAATCAAATTAATCAAATGGGTTAAATTACCAAAGATTAAAAGTTTAAACTTAAATTGTCAAAGATTAAAACTTTAGGGTTAAAAAGGAAACAAAGATTAAAACTTTAAACTTAAATTGTCAAAGATTAAAACTTTAGGGTTAAAAAGGAAACAAAGATTAAAACTTTAAACTTAAATTGCCAAAGGTTAAAACTTTAAGGTAAATTTTCAAAGATTAAAACTTTAAGGTAAATTTTCAAAGATTAAAACTTTAGGGTTAAAAAGGAAACAAAGATTAAAACTTTAAACTTAAATTTCAAAGATTAAAACTTTAGGGTTAAAAAGGAAAATTCAATTTTTTTTTGAAAATCTCCCAAAACTAAAGGTACAACTACTATATGCACAATTGAGTTGCTAATTTATAAGTTAATAATAACAAAACATTTTCAAGGGAAAGGTATACAAGGTCCTAAAATATAAAATTTATTTATAACAATTGACATCTGATTAATATTCGAGAATTCACATTTATCACTTGTGAAGCTTTTTTGGGGCGGGGTTGCCTCGATCCCATTGATTTTCTCTCATAATGTTAACTTCATTGAAAATTTCAAAAAAAAAATTCTTGTAGTATAAAACTTTGGAATTTTAAGAGTACGGCCCCTATCGATTTGAATTTTGAGAATCCCCTCCCCCCTTCCGAGTTTTCGTTTAAGCTCTGCCACTGATTGGTTGTATGTAGGGCTGTTCATTTTTATCCAAAACCCGAAACCCGACCCGAATTCAAAGCCACCCGAACCCGAATTAGCGAATATCCGAAAAAACCGAACCTGACCAACCCGAACTTTAAATGGTTCGGTTATCGGGCCACTTTTTCCCTACCAAAAACCCGAACAACCCGACCCGAAAAACCCGAAACAGGAAACCCGAAAAAAAACCTGAACATTTATTGTTTTTTTCTTATAGAAGTGTTTTGGTTTAGAGTTTTTAATATATGAAACATTAATTTTTTGGACTTTTAAATATTATAATAGCATATTGTCAAATAATGTTTGAACTTTGATGATACTTTTAAAGCATCAATATGAATTTTGACGATATTTTGTAAAAAAAACATTAATTTTTCATTTTACATCTAAACCCGAAACCGAATAACCCGACCCGAACTAACCCGAACCCGAATAACCCAAAACCGACTAACCCGAACTTTAAATGGGTCGGTTATCGGGTCAATTTTTCCTAGACAAAACCCGAACAACCCGACCCGAAAAAACCCGAAACCCGAAGAAAAAACCCGATGAACACCCCTAGTTGTATGAAGAAAATGTGTGCCTTATGTAAATAACACCCCCCCCCCCCCCTAATTCATTAAATTAACATGGTTAGGCTATGTGTTGTAGTCATGACCCAAATGACCACCGCCCTCCACATCATCGCCATGTTACCACATCCTTATCCACCACTTTATATGGTGTGGACCATGATCCCCATTAACATCCACTATCCTTCTTCACCAATCAAAATCCCCTAATTAATTGAAAGATGATCATGGTTGTCATGTGAACCACCATGCATGGTTTGCACATGGGGCGGTATAGTTGTAGCACCATGGTCCTACGTAGCAATCCATGACCCAAACCACCATCCACATACCCCATAGCCTTAGGCTATAGGGTGTGGTCATGACCCTCCACGTCAACGCTATGTCACCCACCTTTATCCATCTTCTAAAACCACTACCTTAAAGGTATGGCCCTGACCCAAACCACTATCCCCTTATTTATTTTAGTTTATTTTTGTCTAACGAAAAAGAAAAGGAAATGTTGGAAAATGGAAAAGAGGACCATGGTTGCCATGGTTTAATCCATACGAACCATGGTGAACCATGGTTGCCATGGTTTAAGCCTTATAGGTTGAAAACTCTGTGGCTTATTTTAAGGACCTTATTCCTTATTTAAAAGACGGGCCACACATCAAGTCAATATTTGATTGTAGGAAGAAATCGTGTCTTAGGCTAGTGGGTATGGTGATGGTCCATCCTTGGAGGACCATCCGCCACGTAGGCGCCACGTCATAGTCCTCCCAATGATGGTTCATCCCCCAAAAGTAGAGGGTATGGGAGGATGGTCCTAGTCATAGTCCTCCACCACTTTTATGTTTTTTTATTTTTTTTAATCTTCTACTTTTTTTAACATTTAACAAATAAAGTAACAAAATATTTTCATTAATATTAAAAAACAATTCATAAACTTAAAAAAAAAGAGTAAACTGCCATTTTGGTCCCTGTGGTTTGGCCAGTTTTGCCATTTTAGTCCAAATCTCAAACTTTTTACATCTGGATCCTTGTGGTTTGCATTTTGTTGCCATTTTAGTCCAAATTTCAAATTTGGTCAGATTCCCCACTAATGACCCTGCTATTTTGTCTTTACCCTCAGGGGCATTTTAGTCATTTTGGTCCAAAATAATGTTTGAAGATAAATGACCAGCTGATTTGCCCAGCTCATCTTCTTCCTTCAACTATCCCCCACCTCTTCCATCTCTCTCTTCAATCAACCTCCGCCACCCCCACGACTGTATCCCAGCCACCACCACCACCACCGCCGTATCCGCCCCAACACTTTCCCTCTCTCTAAAACCATCCAAAAAAGACGCACAGCCGCCGGAGCTTCTGCTTCATTCTTTCACCGCCACCACCATAACCACCGCCACCACCAATCTCTCTGATCTCTAACCCCCACCAATATCTAATCCCCCTCAAACAACATCAGATCTCAAAAACAATCAAACAACATCAGATCTCATTTTCTTTTTCTACGACAGATGAGCAACAATATTCTGTTTCCTCCTCTTTCGATTTACACTACTCTATCACAAACAATCAGATCAAAATATTTCTGATTTCGATTCAGATCTGAAACTCAAAGCATTCCTACTATCTTCTTCGACAATCTTAACCACTGTAGCCGTACAATAATATGCTCTTCAACTTGGATAAATCATCAAAAACAATCAAACAACATCAGATCTCAAACTATCACCTCCTATAAATCACAATAAAACCCCAAAATCGAACCTCTGCTTTATGTTTTCTTACACCTCCAAATCCAGTAACTTGCACCCCCTTAGAACGATTTGTTACCTGTGATGGTTTCTTCAGGAAGAAATTGGACCGAATCTTCAATAATAGGCGGCACATCAGATCTCTTATGTCATTTCACACTTTTCTCTCCAATACACACAACCCCTAATTAATGGTAATCGAGGACGAATGAGAGAGAAACATGAGAGAGAGAGAGAGGAACGCAGAGATGACGATGGTGGATTTGAGTTTCGGTAGGGACGACGCCGGAGTGGTGCTCAGGTGGGACGACACCGGATTATGATGATCGATTTAGGTCTCAGTTAACTGATCGATTTAGAGAGAGAAGAGAGAGAGAGAATCAGTTAGGGTTTTATGATGATGAAGATGATTTATTTGGGGATGATGTTAATTAAGAAAATGTAAAATGAAAAGCAAAATGACCAAAATGCCCCTGAACTAAAAGACAAAATAGGAGGTTGCAACAGTAAAAAAAATGGGGTTTTTGAAATTTGGACTAAAATGACAACAAAATGCAAACCACAGGGACCCAGATGTAAAAAGTTTGAGATTTGGTCTAAAATGGCAAAAGTGCCCAAACCACAGGGACCAAAATGGCAGTTTACTCTAAAAAAAATAAACTTAAAAAAAATAAATTTAAAAAAAACATAAACTTAAAAAAACATAAACTTAAAAAAAACATAAACTTAAAACTATCCTAATACATTAAAATAAGCTACTAGTCTTCGTCTTCCATGTCGTGGTCGGGTTCGTTTTGAGCGTTGTTCCAAATGTACTCCACCAAGTCCGCTTGTAGGTTATGATGTGTGTACTCGTTACGTAGAGCGAACATGTTCAAATCTTGTTGTTCCCCACTAACTGGAACAGAATTTCCAGTAGACGCGTTTTCGTCGTACTCGCATATCGCTCTACCTTCGTCTTCAATGACCATGTTATGAAGGATGATACAAGCGTACATAATGTGTCGTAACCTCTTTGGTGTTTGCGAACGTGCTGGATGTTCAATGATTTGCCATTTTTTTTTTGTAGAACAACAAAAGCCCGTTTAATATCTTTTCTCGCACCCTCTTGATACTTGGCAAACTTTTTTTCTTTTTTCGTCTGTCGGGTGCGGAATAGTTTTAACTATTGTCGAGTACGTTGGGTATATTCCATCGGCTAGGTAGTAACCTCGCCTGTATTCCACCCCCGAAACCGTAAAGGTTGTGTCTGGACCTGTACCCGCCACTACATCCACAAATATCTGTGACTGGTATATGATGTTAAGGTCATTGAGCGAACCAGGTAGACAAAAAAAAGCATGCCAGATCCAGAGATCCTGTGACGCAACAGCCTCTAGAATAATAGTCGGATGTCCATGATCTCCCCTAGTATACTGACATTGCCAGGCAACTGGGCAGTTCTGCCACGGCCAGTGCATGCAATCAATGCTCCCGAGCATTCCTGGGAAACCATGTCTCTGTTCGTGTGCTTGATATAATTTTTGAACGTCGTTTGCGTTCGGTTTCCGCATGTATCGCTTGCTATACAATTTGACAACCCATTCGCAAAACTTGTGCAAACATAGACGTGCGGTTCTATCAGACATCCTAATATACTCGTCTAATGCATTGGGTGCGTAACCGTATGCCAGTTGGCTAATGGCCGACGTACATTTTTGTACATTACTGAAACCCCATTGCCCCCTAGCGTCGTTTCGCATTGTAAAAAACGAATCAGACTGGGCTATGTCGCCTGCAATACGTAAAAACAGTGGGCGACTCATGCGGAAACGACATCGAAAAATATCGGCTGGGTACACGGGTTCGTCGGCAAAATAATCGGCTACTAGTTTAACGTGGCCGGCTATAAATTTAAAACGAAACATAAATGAAATTAATTATAAATTACATTTTCAAATCTATATAAAACGTAAGGAAAGAAAAAAGTAAAATACCTTCTTGTTGGGACGACGCTTCATCACCCGCCATGAAGACCTGAGCCGCGTTCATAATCATGTTGTGCATAATAGCATCCTCTTCCGAAGATGATGAATACCACGTAGACGAAGACGATGAAGACATGGAAGAAATTGAAGAAGGTGAAGCCATGATAATTTTTTAGAGAGAGATGGGGTGGTAGTTGGTAAAAAATGGTATAAAAATAGATGAGTTTTTATAAAAAGGGAAGAGTGGTTATAAAATGTGAGAGAGATGGGGTGGTAGTGGGTGAAAAGTTGTGAAAAAAATGGTTAAAGATGTGAGTATTTATAAAAATGGAAGTGAATTGGGTGACATTTTTAATTATAGCCGTTATTTAATTAATATAAATTCTGGAAATTTTTTTTTAAACGGTCAAATGCCAGATGGTCCCCACTTGTTTTTTGTCATTTTTTGCGCGTCGAGAACGTCGGATTACAACCGTTGAGGACGGGACCGGGGGGGGGGGGCGGCACAGTGTAGCCACCGGCGCCGATCCAAGACGGTAGGGGGACGACCCCATACCGTGTAGCTTATTTACGAGGGGCCATGCATTAAATTAACCAAGATATGGTTGTAGAAGAAAAAGCGTCTTATTTAAATGACGGAAACTTCCAGCCCAGTTGGTCCCAAATGGTATGGTTGGGCCGGTTCCTCTTTGGAGGACATCGGTTCGACTTCTGGCTGCGGCATTTTGGGGGGTCGTCCCAATGATGGATCGTTTCTTACCGAGACATGGTTCGATCCGGAGGGCAACCCAGTTTTACCCAGCTGTTACCCCAACGTGTGGGGGCAGTATGGTTTCCGGGCGAAGGTCAGTCAGAGTGGCAGCCATGGCCCGATAGAACTTCGCGTCTACGAATGCTGGGCTGACGGGTAACCGTCCTTGACGGGGACCCGGTGACCAATGGTCCATGTACATATTGAAAGTCACCCTTAAAAAAAAGTCTATAATATAATCCAAAATACAAATATTTTTGTACCACATATTAGTAATATTTGTACTACATTGCATTTTCTAGCTTTATCACCCAGAAATATGTTAATAAATGATCAGCTTCGATATTAATAAAGGGGTAAATTACAGTTTTCGTCATTTAAGTTTGTATTAAATTGCAATGGATAACATTTAATTTCAATAATTACAGTCACAATCCTTTATTTGGAAAACGTATTACACCATACGTCCTTTAGCACTAAATAGGTTAAAATTTTCAGTTAATTATAGCATGTGACCTGCACATGATGGTATGTTAGTAATTTTATGTTTATTATTTAACTCACCCACAAAATCAATAACATAATTCACCTCCAATCACTAATCTCTCTCTCTCTATAGTCTATACCTCCAACAAAGTCCGGCCAAACCCTTACCGGCACATACCTAGTCGGAAACACCATAATCGCCACCGCCGAGAACCACCGATCCCCACAAAGCATCATCGTTCAAACATCCACCACTGTCATCATCTTCGACAAGAAGGTTCAGATTTGGTAAGAAGAAACCCTAAAGGGCAGAAGTATTCATATAGCAATCGGCAGGAGTGTTAACAATCATACATGTCGGATGCTTTTTCACCGGTGCTTTTGGGTGCAACAGAAACCATTTGCGACTCTATAAGCTACTCTCTCTAAAATCAATACACTACCACCGCCACATGGATCTGCAACCACTGTCTGGATCATAAACAGGTAAGAGAATTCTTCATGTCAGGATTGAAACCACCAAGAACCTTTCGCCGAAGATGAGATGTTCTATTAGTGGGGGCAATTAGGCATCACTGGAATCAGGATTTCGACCTTGAACCGCTGGCAACCAGTATTCAGTGGTGAATCTGGGTTTTGATCTAGTAATTTGGGGGTTTAGAGCTAGCTTCGAGGAAATTAGGTTTTGATCTAGGAATTTGGTAAGTGCTTGAGAGAGAGAGAGAGAGAGAGAGAGTAAGCTCGAAACATATATTATCGTTTTTATTTTTTATAATTTAAATAAATTGGGGTAGAAAGACATAAATGCCCTCATGTGCAAGGAACACGTCAAACTTAACTGAAAATTTTAACCTGTTTAATGCTAAAGACCTAGGGTGTAATGGTTTTTCTAAAAAAAAATGAGTGTGATTGTAATTATTGAAGTTAAAGGACATCTATTGCAATCCGATACAAACATAAAGGACGAAAAGTGTAATTAACCCTTTATAAAGAAACTTATTTATATAATCATAAAGAGAAAGGTCGGTGGTTTACCACCAACCCTTTCTCTTTAATCTCTTAAAATACACCTGTGCCAAAATTTTATCCACAAAACTCCAGATCTTAGGTTTGGATCTGTTAATACTACTGGATTAGAGCACTTACCTTAATCATAGATAAAGGCAAGCAGCAAGTTTTATTAATATATGACTAGACTTTTAGCATATGACCATTTCTATCTTTTATTGTTGCGCGTAATATTTTTCGAATTGGATCTCCATTAGGAGACACTGATATAGATAGTATGCATATGCTAGAGAATATATATATATATATATAAGGCAAGGCTAGACAGAAAACCCTCTTTTTTTTAAAAAAACTCTGGAAACCCAAATCTCCACCCCATTTTTACCCAACCTCCCGACAATTTTTTTTTTTTGAAAAAAATAACACATGTAATATACATGTTTTAGAGTGTTTTGGGCCAAAAAAAAACAAAAAAGCGCCGAAGGGATTTTTTAAAAAAAAATAAACAAATTTCAGCAATGTCCGGTTGCCTAACATGTGTTAGGCACAAAAGACAGAAAGTTGCTGAATTTTTTTTTTTTAAATAATCCCTTCGGCGCTTTTTTGATTTTTTTGCCCCAAAACTCTTAAAAACGTGTATATTACATGTGTTATTTTTTTCAAAAAAAAAATGTCGGGAGGTTGGGTTTTCTAGGGTTTTTTATATAGATAGGGTTTTCTATATAGCCTTGCCCTATATATATATATATAATAACAATGCTATGTCAAGTTTACAGAGGCAAAATGAAAGGTTTGTATTATTAAAAATATAAGTGAAAAAACAACAACGATGAAAGTGAGCGAGTCGGAGATTCCAATTCCTTAGGTTAAGTGGCTCTGGTACCCCTTACCAGCAGCAACACACCGTCGCTGGTCCTGCTGGTAGTGGATGGTCTAATAACATTACGGGATTTAGGGTATATGGTTTAAGTAGATGTTAACTTGCTTCTTGATGTTAAAGTTAGTATGTATGTACGTACGGACATATCGAACTCCTTTTTTCCCACTACCGAAGTCGGGTCACACATTCAACCCCAAACAAAAGTGTCTTGCTGATATGAGCTTTGGAGTTTTGCTAATTTGCGTTTTTTTTTTTTTCCTTTTTTGAGGTTAGTTTTATCTTAATAGAAGACACAGTTAAGTGATGAAATTATATGAATTCTCTTTATAGACTAATCTAAAGAAATTTAAAAGGTTTGATGATTTATGTCAAAATATATGATTGGTAGTAGATTACTCAAATAATATATTAATATTAGTTTTTCTTAGTAGTGTGGTCAAGATTCTAAATCAGCAGTTCATTTTTTTAAGGCCTGTGAACTTGCTGTGGACATACTTGCCTCAACTGTCTTTCCAAGGTAATCTCCTTTTTCGTCCCTTCTCAAGATTCTCAAGAGTGGGTATCGGTACCGAAAATAACAAGTACGATACGGTTCGGTACCGATATTTGAAGGTAAAAACTGGTAAATACCGGCACCGAAAATGTCAAAAGTCGGTACTGAATCGATCGCGAAAATGTATCGGTTCTGAAAATTCGGTACAAGTTCGATATCGTACATAAATCCATTTGTTTATCCCTAATTACAAGTCACCACATGTTCATGGTTCTTAGACCGAGTATTTTTTTTTTTAAATCCGAGTTTTAGAACAGAACCGAAATGTCACATGGCCTGTCGGTTAACCTGGTTGGACTGGAACCGAGCATATGTTAGGCTAAAATTAAACTCATGGCCTTTCGTTACTGGATATTGAAGGATCTGATCTCAAATTTGTTTTAGCCCAAGAATATGTTGATATTTAGCCTTTAGGGGCCAGCGATTATGTTGTGCAAATTGCACCACAAATAATAATAATAATAATAATAATAATAATAATAATAATAATAATAATTATTATTATTATTATTATTATTATTATATAGAAATAAATTGCTTTTTTTGTGCGCGATCTCCTTGAAGTTCATAATCATGTGGGTCTTGGAAAGGTGTAGCGAGAGGCGTTTAAAGGGATTATGGTAGTAACGTTTTGGAGGTTATAGAAAGGTAGGAATGAAATGATTTTTTTTCAAAGAAAATGGTCAAAGGTACAATTGTTTGGGTCGAGCTTAAACCCATTTAAGTAAACGGGTCAGGTTTGTATCAAAGTGACATAATCTGACCCATTTGGTTTATATGTTTTTAAAGTATGTTTTATGCCATAAGTGTTAAACTGGGCGAGTATTTATGATAAACTTTACTCTGTTTAAAAGAGATTTTAGAATATTAAGGGTTGTGTTGGTGTTAGATTCTCAGGTTTGGATCATAATTCTGCAAAATATAAACAACCTAGAGATTGCCGCCGCAACGCGCGGCAACTGGCACGATCCTAGTGACAATGATATGCACGGTAGGTTTCCAAATTTGCACGTTTGGGCATATAAGTAGATCATTCGTGGGCACTCATAGTCTCAAATATTCAGAGACCACCAATTCCAACATTAATCGACAATGTGTTCCTCTTAATGATGTGGTAACCGTTTTGCGGCCTAGAAGATGTTGCCACTAGCATACATGAAGGATCCATGACAACATTTACAAAACCCGCCTATGTTTATGTACTCCTTTGGGATACATATGACCCAGAGACCGCAAATTTGAACTAGTTTCCACCCACCAACACAAATAAGTTATTAAACATCACATTTGACACATTTTACTACGTTGCAAAGTCACGCACACCGATAACTACTTAGACTGGTTGGTATGGGGGACGTCCTAGGGGCGTCCCGGGCCGGCGGACGGGCCTACACACCGGCCCCCTAGGACCGTCTGCGTCCTCTTCGTCCGCCCACAACCGATCTCGTCGGGCCACCTCCTCTCACATAAACCTATACATACATATATATACATAAAGAGGTTCATCCCCCACCCCATTGGTCAATCCCCTTTAGGTCCATCCTCACACCCGCTTATGTGGCGGTCTACGTGGCGGCCCATCCCCTTGGGGATGACCCTCACCATAGTCTTAAAAGCCCAAAAAGAAATCTAATTCTTAAATTCCCTCAGCCTTGAAGTTTAAATTTTCTTATACTTTTTAATGTATTATATACATCATTCAAAACTTCATTTATGAATATCGAAGATCTTTGACATATATTTAGAAAACTATAACTTCTCCCTTTTGTAGGTTAATTTGTTGGCCCTCATGGTGATCCTTCGGTGATTTTCAATGGATCAACAACCTTTAAATAGTGGTGTAACAATCTCTTTGTTTGTATATTTTAAATTGAGTGACTGATAATTGTTTTCTAAAGTTAGGGGTTGTTTGGCAATTTCTGAATGGTTAAGTGCTGAACCAGTAAGAGCTCTGGACCATTAAGAGTCAGTATAATGGTTAACCATTCAGAGGCAAATGTCTGACAAATTCAGACTTTGTATGAAACTTAACTATTCAGAGGCAAATGTCTGAACCATTCAGACATCTTCTCGCGAAACAAACAGTCTGAACCATTAAGTGTTGAATCAGTAAGAGGTCTGAACCATTAAGAGTCTCATTAAAAGGTAAACACACAACCCCTTAGTGTCTTAAAAAAGCAAACCCCCAGAAAAAACAATGCAAAGCAAGCATGTGTCAGCCAAGGGTACGTTAGTATCAGGGCCGTTCCAACGTTTTTGAAAGCCCTAAGCGAACAATAAAGTCGGGGCCCTTTGAATTGGTATAAAGAAAACATCGATTCTGAGAGTTGTTACCTAGGTTTCTATGTGAGTTGCACTCATATAATTTAGCCTATAATTGGTATAAAGAAAATATCGGGGCCCGGTCGTATACGAGTTGTTACCTAACTTTGTATGCAAGTGAAAAGGTGATTCATTTTACTATGAAATTCGGTAACTCATTGCTTATATGGTTAATAATACTCTCACATACTATAGAGGGATAGTATACTGGTAAAAGAACTACTTTCGCTATTTTTCTTTTATATACTTTTGTTGATTATAGCATATAGTTTTTCATTTACTTAAATTACAAAACTGATATGATCTAAAATCCACCATTTAAACATCAAAAATAGCCATGGTGTCAATTTATTTCATTTCTAAAAGCTTTTAGACAAGAACAAGAAGCATACAGTTAATGTCATTAATTTTCTTTTTGGGCTTTATCAAGTGATTCATTGTTAATCAATCATATAATATTTTCTTTCCTTTTAAATTGGGACGCTTCTTAATGATATAATTTTATATACTTTTTGTGTAGCTTCTTGGACCAAGCTAGGTTTGTCTAAATCTAAATCTGATAAATAAAATATATTTATTCAATATTAATAAATAAAAGTATTTAAAGATACACTCAAGGGTGAAATCTAGAATGCGTGATATGTGTGATATGTACATGATGGGTAGTAATTAGATTTTACTATGAAATGATGGTTGTGGTTTTAATACCCGTGACCATCATATATAAAATCTAGATGTCTATTTCGTTTGGATTTACTTATATTAATTGGCGATATAGATTGTAGTAGTTTGCGTGCTATGTACAGGATGGGTAGTGATGGTATTTTACTATGAAATGATGGTTGTGATTTTAATGCCCGTGACCATCATATATAAAATCAAGATGTCCACCACATTAGGATTACTTATATTAATTGGCGATATAGATTGTAGTAGTTTGCGCATATATACATGATGGGTAGTGATGGTATTTTACTATGAAATGATGGTTGTGATTTTAATGCCCGTGACCATCATATATAAAATCTAGATGTCCACCACATTAGGATTACTTGTATTAATTGGCGATATAGATTGTAGTAGTTTGCGTGATATATACATGATGGGTAGTGATGGTATTTTACTGTGAAATGATGGTTGTGGTTTTAATGCCCGGGACCATCATATATAAAATCTAGACGTCCACCACGTTAGGATTAGTTATATTGGATAGGAGTTGGCCAGAAAGTCCAAATTTCCTAAAAAGTGTAAAAAGTCATAAAACACCATAATATCAACCATAAAACACACCAAAAACCCACAAATAATATGATGAAGATTACTAAAACATCATGTATGTGGGTTTTGTGTTGTGTTTTAGATGTTAAGGCTCTGATTGTGGAATGACAAATATTATTGTGTTTTATGTTGTTTAGCATTGTGTGTTTTATATTCACAGTTCTACGATGGTGTGTTTGAAGTTTTTATGGACTATTGGAGTTTGAATATGGTGTTTTAGTAATATTCATTCAATTATTTGTGAGTTTTAGGTGTGTTTTATGCCTGAAATTATTGTGTTTTATGACTTTTTACACTTTTTAGGAAAAACACACTTTCCGTAGGATCCCCACTCTAGTTATATTAATTGGCGATATAGATTGTAGTAGTTTGCTTGATATGTACATGAAGGGTAGTAACGGGATTTTACTATGAAATGATGGTTAGTGGTTTTAATGCCCGTGACCATCATACATAAAATTTAGATGTCTACCTCACGTTAGGATCACTTATATTAATTGGCGGTATAGATTGCCTCTTATTTTCTTATGGATGATTTTGATGGCCATGGCCTTTTTTGAATAGATCTAATTTTGACACTGTGTTTTTAATCTAACTAGGTTTATCACCGGGTGAAAATCCACGGGACCCCTAGATCGATGATGAATATCAACATTGCACTTGATTCATGACGTGAAACAACATAAACAAACAAAATAGAAAGATGTAGAAGATGAATCTTTTTATTATCGAACCGATCATCACAGATTTACAAACCGAAAGAGTATACGTCATCTACAAGTTGGTTTAGATCACTAAGATCTAAACCTAGTGATGTGTGCAAAATGCAACATATAAATTACATCAATGGTGGCATAAAACTAACCCTTTTTTTAGTACTAATGTTGGAAAAAGTGTGCTTTTGTCTTCCTTTTGTATTTTCAGGATTAAATGAGCTCAAATTAACAAAAGAAGCAAAAAGACATCAAAATCTAACATAAATACAAGAAAAGGAACAAGACGTGACATGCCCGACCCCACGACAGCATCTTCCCAAGCAAAACAAGAAGACAGAAGACTGAACACGCCCCGTGCTCAGCCAGCACGGGGGCGTGCCCAAGTGTCAGTAGCAAAGATAAAGTAGTAGAAGCTTCTATTGCCCACCACGGGGCCGTGCTCAGCGGACACGGGGCCGTGGTCAACTATAAGATTCGCACAATCCAGGCAAATCTTCATAGTACAAAGATTCTTCTGCACACTGGGTCGTGCTCAGCGGACACGGGGGCGTGGTCAACTAATAAGACAAGCTGCATTAAATGACGTGCCCACTGGACACGGGGCCATGCCCACTGGACACGGGGCCGTGCCCGAGCTTCAGTTCAGCCTACAAATAGGAGTGCTTGGCTCAAGCTCAAACCATCCCTTGGCACACCACCTCTCTCACACTTCACCCACCACCTACCACCACCATAACACCATCATCCACCACCATCATCCATTGTCCATCATAGAGTGTGTGAGTCGTCTCGGGATCCAAGATTGATCGTAAGAGTTCTTGACAATCAAGGCCATGTTTGCCTAAGTCTCTTACATCACTTGGTGAAGACAAGTGTTTAGTGTAATACTTTTTATTTCTAATCTTTTCGCACTTTTTATTTGGTTTTGTATTAATGACTTTAATAGCTAGTTTCTTATGTTGAAGGTGATTCTTCCTTATCGTTTGTCCGTGGTGTCTTGACATTATTTTACTGTCTATATAAAATAAAAGATTTTCACCATTCATATCTCCACGGTCTATATGGAGGTATGTTGGCTACCTGGTCGGGGGTTAAGGGAACGGTTTGGTAAGAGTCTTGCCATTGTTCAGCGTTTAGATGTCCTGCAATGGACCTGGGTCAAATTTAGTAGGACCTTCTTCAATACTTCATGGTATTGGATGGCGGGGGTCCAAACTCTTCGACCCCCTCATAAGCTAACTACTATTAATACTATAACCCGGCTATTTAGGACTGTATCCCTGCTGACTCAGACTACTTAGTCGAGGGTAACGTCACCTCCAAAAGAGGGGCCTACCATAATTTGCATTAATAACTTAATTCATTATCTTTCAATAATCCGACCCTTTAGGATTGTATCCTTGCTGAGTCAAACTACTGGGTTGTGGGTAACGTCACCTTCAAAAGAGGGGCCTACTACAATAACTAAGATAATCTCTTAAATAAGTGCAAAAGTGCGGAAATAATCAAAGGTTACACTATACACGAGTTGGAACCAAATGATTCATCTTGTCTATCTGTTTTTTCTTTTATTTTTATTTTTCAGCATTTTTATTAGTTTTTATTTTTCTTAATTTAAAAAACATTTTTCTAAACTTTTTGATTCGATTAGACGTTGAGGATAAACCGTTACTAAAAGTTCTTGTGTCCTTGGACGACCTCGGTATCTTACCAACACTATACTACGCTCACGATGGGTGCACTTGCCCATATGTGTGTTTAGTGTTAGTAAATATCGTGTTTTATAAATTTAAAACTTGGCTAAAGAAAGTGTAAAAGTAGGGCTGGCATATCGTGTATACCCGTACACGATAAGACACGAACACGATAAGACACGAACACGAAATGGGTATACCTGTACACGACACGAAAATTTATCGTGTACCTGTAACCCAAACACGAACACGAATCTGTTTATACCTGGTATACACGATAATACACGATAGTACACGATAATAGCTGTTTAGAAACACATATTAGACAACCTTTCAGCGAAACAAAAGTCGACGAAAGTTCATAAAAGTCTTAAAATAAAACATAAATCCATGCTCCTTAACAAATTTAAGACAAAAACACATAGAATTATAATCAAAACATATATTGAAAACAATATCAAGTCCCAAACTTCCAAGTTCCAATTGGTCTTTCTTCTCAAATCTTCAATTTCATTTTCAAACAATCAAACCTACACACAAAATAAGTATAGTCAATTAGTCATATTAATCATGGATAATTGGACATATTCATATTCAAATAGTTTTATCAAGTAATATTATTAGAAAGTTTTAAAGTGTGGTACCTTAGGATTATTCACCGAGTTTGAAGCATTTGATTCACAACTAATGTTAAGTGACATTATATCTTCAGTGAGCTCTTCCACACTAACTTTGTTAGAACCTACAAAGTACAAACAAACATATAATATAATATCATGTATTAAACTTATTAAAATCAAGCAAAGATGGACATTACAAAAATCTTCATGTAACCAACAATGGAGAAAGAAACCATCTTCAGACCAGAGATTCTGGTTGATGCCTGCATAAAATTATTTTAAGTAGAATCATTAGTGTATATAGATTTGAATTAGTAGTGTACGATTATAGTTTCTTGTTGAATAACGTGACACTTAGGTTCATATAACCTCATATTGTTTCCCATTCAGAGCACAAACAAAACATAAATTGATACATGATTTGATATAAAAGAAACAATTAACGATTAACACCTAAAAATCCCAGATAACAGAATAACTGAACTTAACTGCAACTCAACTAACCAACAAAAACGAACCGGACTAAATAAATAAATGATGGTCCGTTTAACCATTTTCTTAAATTTTTAAAACTACATGAAGCTTTAACTCAATAAAATTTTAATGCTACAAGCTATAACCCGAATAAAACAAACCATCTGAGTCTATCTTCTTTTTTCCCCAATTCAAAATAAGGGTTTCAAACACTACTTACATATCTTTGCAATTTTTATTCATTTACACAAATTTTCACTAAAAATTACAACTTTTTGACATCAAAATCAAACTCCAATCAATTTCAATATTGAAGATCTAGAAACTTCAATCAAAACACCAACAAAAAAACAACTTCCACCTTCAATTAACAGTCAAACCTACAAACAATCAAAGTGTCCCTGTAGATCACAAAATACAAAACCAACAACATAGATATATGTATACGTATATATACCAGACATTGGCGTGAAAGATGTGGAGGAGAGATCAGGGTTGCGGAGGATGCTCCGGTGAACGCCGCCATGAGTGGATCGAACATGGGTGTTGCATAAATCATACCGGAACAAGAACATGGGTGTTACATAAATCGATACATACCCGAACAAGAACCGATTCGATACATCAAGAAACCGATTCGATACATCATACCATATACAAGAACATGGGTGTTACATAAAATAGAGAAATCGGTTGTGTAATACTAATACCTGTGTTGAGGACGGGCGGCGCCGGGCGGTGAAAGGGAAGGCTGGCGACGGAGGAATCGGCTGTGTAATACCTGTGTTGAGAGTTGAGAGTTAGAGACTTTGAGAGTTGAGACTTGAAGAAGAGAATGAGACAATGAGTGAGAGTGACGGCTGGACACAAAAGAATTAGGGTTAATAATATATATCTATATATATTATATATTTTTATTTAATTTTAAAAATAACCAGGTACTAACAGGTACTTAACAGGTAAACAGGTATTATACCTGTTTAGACACGAAAATTAACAGGTAATTTCGTGTCTACCTATTTAGTACACGAAACCTGTTAAGGTCTTACCTGTTACCTGTTAAAGTCGTGTAGGTACGTGTCGTGTATTCGTGTCTCGTGTATAAATTGCCAGCCCTATGTAAAAGGGGCTTAAAATATACCTAAATTCGTATACACACTTCACACGCATCAAGTTTTTGGCGCCGTTGCCGGGGACACAAGGATTTTAAGAAAGTTAGGAATCAACGGCCTAATCGTTCTTTCTTATTTTTCATTTTTTTAGGATTTTTCTTAAATTTTCAGTTCTGCAGAACTCAGCACGGGCCCGTGCTCGCTGAACACGCCCCGTGCCTAATCTTTGGAACTGGCAATCCTGTTTTAAGTCAGACAGTAGCTGAACACGGGGCCATGCCCACTCAACACGCCCCCGTGCCCAAGATTCAGTTACTGAAAACAGAACCGTAAGATCCCGACGGTTGGTAATTTCTGACACAAACATGAGTGATACTGATACTTTTTACTTTCGGCACTCTTATGGTACTACGTGGTGTCAATTATGTGGTGGTAACCATAAGGAATTAGAATGTTATTTTCTAAATTATAAGCCCCACTATATAGACCCATCATTTCCTTGTATCCTTAAGAGGGGCGAAAGTAAAAATAATCCCTATCTCTCCCTCGAATGCTCCCAACCAGATTTTCTAGGAGAAATGCTTCTCGATGAATTATTTCAACTAGAAGATCTAATTCTTAATTGGTTAAAGGAACTTAGGAAAGATTTCAATGATCTTTTCCAAGACAATAGACAAGAAGAAGGGTTGGAACCGCATTCAAACAACTTCGTTGTTTCCGACGATACTTCTAACTCTAGCGAGGACTTGAGCGCTAGTCGTCCCTGTGTCGATTGTGCCGTGAAGGACTCCCCATCGACTTCGTTTGATGCATACATAGACCTGAGCGATTCGACATACACCTTCTTTAACGAGAGCCCGGAAAAGGGTTGGACTTGTCCACCTACATATAGCATAGGAATCACCCTCACCGACAACCTCTTGAGTTCTCGTCTTAATCTAGAGCAATTAAGGTATCTTAGGCACTTTAGGGTTGTTCCATCCAGTAAGGAACCGCCCGATCCGGAAAAGTTCCTTAAAAATAGACACACTTCATAAAACAGCCTTCCGACACGGGGCCGTGCCCAGGTCAACACGCCCCCGTGTCCACCGAAAGATTCCCTTCTGACTTTTGTCAGAATACGAACAAAACGTGTCAGGATCTTGCCTGCACACGGGGCCGTGTCCAGCCGACACGGGGCCGTGTCCAGCATGCTGTCGTTTTCTATAAATGCAGCCAAGAATCCTGCACATTTGGACCATCCAGGGACAGAGATTTGAAAGGATTTTCTAACTTACCATCCTAGGTATGTTCTAAAAGAAGGTTCTAACAAACATCTTGTCCTTTCCTCTTTTATCCATTACCTTCTTCTTCACCTTTCTTGCAACAACACCTCCATTGAAGCTTGATTTCAAGCTTCATTGTGATGATTGTTGAGTTTTTATTCAAGGAATCTTGTTAAAAATAAGTTACCCAACATTGTTTTAAGTTATTTTTGTTCAAAAACACTTCATAAGTTGAGAAAATAATTTGAAACTCCAAGATTCCTTGTTCTAAAAATCTGCAGAAAGTTGAACACGGGGCCGTGCTCAGTGAGCACGGGGCCGTGTCCGTGGTACTGTTTCATTAAAACAAACTATTTTTGGTATGTTTTCGTAGAATGTCTAGCCAAAACAGTGGAACCTCTTCTGCGCACTCAAGAAACAGTCGAAGGGAGAGAAGGCCATCGATTGAAGCAACTCTCGTAAGATACGTAATGGCGCTACGTGAAGCCCTTGACGAGATGACTTCGGTAGAGGAGGTCCTCATAGACCGTATAAATTATCTCTCGGTGGGGTTGGAAAACAGTTTTCAAGAAATAAACCTCTTGCACCAGAGGTTAAACATTCTTGTAACACCTCTCATGGAACCAATCCTCCCTCAAGAGGATTGGAACCTAGCACTTGGAATCCAAAATCCTACCGGTTGGGACGACATTCCGGCGGAACCTCCTCTTGAAGTACTCCAAGAAATCCCGGTGGAAGTTGCACCTCCTCAAACCAATGCTAATGAGCCCGCTTTTCTTCTCCCTAGGGAGATTGAAGAATGGCTCGCCGACGTGTGAGGAACCCATACCCGGAGAAAGAAGTTTGTCAAGCCACTTTTAACCGAGAGATCTATCTTTTCGAAAATTTTGCTAGTAGAATAAATAGTAGGCTAGAACTTCTTGGATTAAGATTTCTTGTGTTTCTTTGACCTAACTATATAATATTTTAATTTTAGGACTATTATGTAATTCTCTCTATGACCCAATAAATGATGGTTTTAGTTAATTTGGTGTGTGGATGGTGTTGAAATGAATAAAACACGCTTGAGATGGCAAAGGATACAAGGGAAGTTTGAACCAGCACCCCATGCAGGAAAACAGGATCGTCCGACAAAATTCTTCGTTTACAGTAAGTTCGGCACGGGCCGTGTCCGCCAAACACGGCCCCGTGCTGCACAGTCTGCATAAATACCCAGTTCAGGTAAACTGGACACGGGCCGTGCTCACCCAACACGCCCCCGTGTCCAGGCTTCTGTTTCTTTTGTTTAATTTTTGTTACTGGCACTTGAACACGGGGCCGTGCCCGGACAACACGGGACCGTGTTCAGCGCCCAGTAACACAAAATTTTTGCTTTTTTTTACACATTCAATCAACCTAAAAACTTATTTTTGGGACACATTGAGGACAATGTGTAATTTAAGTGTGGGGGGATGCTAAAACCTTGAATCTTGCAAGTCCTAAATACAAGTTTTACACAAAACACTATTGGAACCGCTAATCACCTAAAAAAAACTTTCAAAAAATTTTCATTTTTTTTACTTGTCTAGGTTTAACTTGGGAATTTCAAGTTCTAAAAAGGTTATATTTTTTACAAATTTACAACCGATAGCGTCGTGATAAAAAGAACCAACATAAGAAAATTATGAAAAGGCATGACAAGCTTAGTTAAAATTTAATTATATATACTTGATCACATAAAAACCCATTCCCACAAAAGTGAGTTTTGAGCCTTTATTGAGCATACAAATATATATCTTTAAACTAAATGCTCATTTTTCGTTTCTTGTGTGAATAGCCGCTTGGTTCTTACGACTCTAGAACTTGCCACGGCGATACATTCCCGGTCCTTACCAACTTAAACCCGAGTAAGTAAATGATGGAGGCATTAGGACTAACCCTTTTTATTTCTACACCATTATTTTATTTTTTTTACCACCTACCCAAAATCCCCCTAGTTAGCCCCTTTGAGCCTAAACCTTTTCATTTCATAACCCAAACAAACACCCTTTCACCCACCAAAACCTTTTTCATTTTTTACCCTTTGTTTTAGTAACAAGTTCGGGTTCTCATATGACTTTAAAAAAAAAACATGTTGATTATGAAGCAAAAGAAAATTAACAAACAAGTTTGTCAAAAAATGACTTGGTTTGAATAATAGCTTCATAAAAAAAAGTTGAAAAATAGAAAGTCTTACGAAAACCGATGCTTTTTACGCTTTTCGCCCTTTTTCTACTAACCACTAACCCAACCACCTACCTTTAACCCAAGCCTAACCCTTCACCCATAAAGTCCTCTTGATATTTACAAATGTATATAGTTAAAAAGGAGGAGGATTGATT
This sequence comes from Helianthus tuberosus, assembly GCA_030545235.1. Taxonomy (NCBI): domain Eukaryota; kingdom Viridiplantae; phylum Streptophyta; class Magnoliopsida; order Asterales; family Asteraceae; genus Helianthus; species Helianthus tuberosus. The sequence goes on from CM060396.1 coordinate 34,974,508, forward strand.
GCTTGGCAAGCATATGGTAGGAGTAAGTTCCATGCCGCTCTCGAGTGATCCACTAAAATACATTTTCGGCCGAGTGTTAAGTGATCCCCGTGAGGTATGTGAACTTGTATATAAATAAAATTTTAAAGAGACATGTTATGCCCTAATAAGTAATTTATCTTATGAAAAGTTTTAAATAAATCATGACGAATAGGATTGTAAATAAATAAATATAAAACTAAATAAAGAATCTTGGAAATCCCGACACTCTATGACAAGCCCAAAAACCTTCTTTTCTACCCATTCCATTTGGGAGTGTAATAGCCACATATTAAAGAGTTTTGCTTGAGGACAAGCAAAGATTCAAGTGTGGGGGTATTTGATGTGTGCAAAATGCAACATATAAATTACATCAATTGTGGCATAAAACTTACCCTTTTTTTAGTACTAATGTTGGAAAAAGTGTGCTTTTGTCTTCCTTTTTTATTTTCAGGATTAAATGAGCTCAAATTAACAAAAGAAGCAAAAAAACATCAAAATCTAACATAAATACAAGAAAAGGAACAAGACGTGACATGCCCGACCCCACGACAGCATCTTCCCAAGCAAAACAAGAAGACAGAAGACTGAACACGCCCCGTGCTCAGCCAGCACGGGGGCGTGCCCAAGTGTCAGCAGAAAAGACAAAGTGGTAGAAGCTTCTATTACCCACCACGGGGTCGTGCTCAGCGGACACGGGGCCGTGGTCAACTATAAGATTCGCACAATCCAGGCAAATCTTCATAGTACAAAGATTCTTCTGCACACGGGGTCGTGCTCAGCGGACACGGGGGCGTGGTCAACTAATAAGACAAGCTGCATTAAATGAAGAAAGAGAAGGATGTGGACACGGGGCCGTGCCCACTGGACACGGGGCCGTGCCCGAGCTTCTGTTCAGCCTATAAATAGGAGTGCTTGGCTCAAGCTCAAACCATCCCTTGGCACACCACCTCTCTCACACTTCACCCACCACCCACCACCACCATAACACCATCATCCACCACCATCATCCATTGTCCATCATAGAGTGTTTGAGTCGTCTCGGGATCCAAGATTGATCGTAAGAGTTCTTGACAATCAAGGCCATGTATGCCTAAGTCTCTTACATCACTTGGTGAAGACAAGTGTTTAGTGTAATACTTTTTATTTCTAATCTTTTCGCACTTTTTATTTGGTTTTGTATTAATGACTTTAATAACTAGTTTCTTATGTTGAAGGTGATTCTTCCTTATCTTTTGTCCGTGGTGTCTTGACATTATTTTACTGTCTATATAAAATAAAAGATTTTCACCATTCATATCTCCATGGTCTATATGGAGGTATGTTGGCTACCTGGTCGGGGGTTAAGTGTCACACCCCAACCGATGGCGGAAATCATCGGGGCATGGCACTGAGCGAAACAGATTGTCCAGAAGTTTCCATAACAACTATCATTACCATTTAATTTAAGTTAACATGTCCCATACCACGTCATAAATAGTAAACAAATTATTACAGATAAACATCAAGACAAATATCCTGTTCCGACAAGTCAGATTCAAATAAAAGTAAGGATAGTTTTATTTATTGGTTTCTAGGACTCCATTTCCTTGCTTCGATTTCATCACAGCGCAGAGAGCATCCTAGACCTTTCCTAGCCTCAAGTTCACAGCATGCTAAGCATGTAAACTTCCTAAGCACCTGTCACATAAGTTAAAATAAAGTCTACATAAAATGTAAAGATGAGCATACAAGTTTAATAATGGCATATAGAGTTCGAATTCGTTTACGCATAACCGGCACGTACACATAGGGAAATGAACCAATGACTGCGGGTTGACTGCCTGAGGCAGTTCGTAATACATGATTACCACCGTAATCCAAGCAAGTAAAAGATCATTAACAACCCCCTGAATGAACGGGTGCTGAGTCCAAACTATAGTACTATCGTTGCTAAGGCAGGTAGACAGCATTCCATGTGTAAACATAACAAACAGGCATTCATGAGCCACGTATAACATGCATTAACGGTTAGCGTTCAAATAGTTTGAGTAGTGTGATTGTTGTAGTTTGAATATTCGTAACGTATGTAACACCCAAAAGTGCTTAAAGCAAAAAGGGATCGAGTATACTCACAGTGATTTATGGATTGAAGGGAGCGCTTAGCGAGTACGGTTAGCCTGAATAGATTCGATAGCGTAACGATAAGTGACGCGTAAAATAAAACAGAGTGAGAGTGGGTAGGATGACTGATCGTGCGGATTGGTAATCCGTGCGGATTGGTCATCCGTGCGGATTAGCAATCCGTGCGAATGGTAATCCGTCCGGATTAGTCATCCGTGCGGACAGCTTGTCCGTGCGGATAACTTGTCCGTGTGGATAACCATTCGAGTGGATTGTTTCTTCCAATTCTAAGGAGGTGTTTGTGCATGATGGCTTGTTCTTTGAAGTTTTCGTTGTAGTATTTAGAAAACTTTTAAGTATCTCTACCCTTCAAGCCGGTCGCGCGGACGACAGTCCGTGCGGATGGTAGTCCGTGCGGACAACAACTTTTATAGTGAGTCCGGATGATAGTCCGTGCGGACAACGACAATCCGTCCGGATAGTCTGTCCGTGCGGACAAACGGTCCGTGCGGTTAAACATGTTGAAAAATTGTTTAAGGTCTTAGTATCTCATGATTCGAAGAGTAATCCATTCAGAGCGTTGTCCGGGCGGATTATCCATTCGTCGATACTCCAACCTTGCTTGGTTGTGGGTCCCAAGTGTAGTTCGTCCGGATAACAACCCGTCCGGATAGTCTATCCGTGCGGACAGATTGTCCGTGCGGATTACATCTCCGTGCGGATAGCATCTCGATCTGGTTGTTCCGTTCGCCTACCCTTGGTCGCTTTTGTCGTTCTTATCGAGACGTTCTGATTACGTGGCAACCATTTGGAATCGTATTCTTACCCGCATGACTAAGCCTGCCAGGAATCACCCTAGCTTGACCGTTCAGCGGCTCAGAATGGTCATTCCGGTTTAACCCGAAATCAGGTGTCTTGTAGGTAGAATCCGGATCTAGGACTAGTGCATCACTAATATTTGAGTAGAAGACTAGAACTGGTCCGATTCTAACCGTTTTTGTGGGTAAAGGAAGGAGAAAACTTGTGTTCGTTTCTTTCAACTCTTTTATCCTTTGAAAAGTCCAGATTTAGGTAAGGTTGTTGTGAAATCTTGTGGAAACCGTTCAGATCCGAGTTATTCTTGGTGGAATGAGGTCAAGCTTGAAGTTCATGAGAACTTCATGATGACGTCACCCTAGAATACCTCAAATCTTGATGATTTCACGGTTAAAAGTTAAGATTTGAAAGATAGAAAGGTGTAGAAGTGTGTATAGCTCAAGAATGTACAAGATTTAGGGCGAGATCTTACCTGGATCGAGAGAAATCGAAGAAAAGGTGAAGAAAGTGTGCATGTCGGACGTCACTTGCCAAAAGTGGAAAGTTTGGAGAGTGACCCGTGTATTTATAGGATGCCAAAAGGGGAAAGGGTCGTCCGTGCGGATTGCACATCACCCGAATTGGTTATCCGTGCGGATGACAATCCTGGTCCGGATTCCCTGAACACTCCTCAGGCGGTTGTCACACCCCCAAAATCCACCCGCGGAGTAACACCGCTTGGAGGCGTGACATGACCAGGATCAAGCCACCAATCATATTGAACATAAGTAAAATAGTAAAAGTCATACAACAATACGATAGGTGTTTCCATAACCAAATATAAACAAGTGTGCAGCGGAAGCATTTAATGTAAACCCAACATAAGTTATAAGTTCAAATATCGTCTACGATCCGTATCCCACAACGACCTGCTCCTTCCTGTGCAAGCTCCATATGTACCTAAGGTCCTGCAAGGCATGTAACAGAGAATCAACAACTAGTTGAGCGAGTTCACAGTAAATAAGTTCGTAATTGTAAGTTTGTTTCGTAACATGTGGCGCTACTAGGCCGATCGTATGTTCTATTAGTGGGGGCTTCCCATGTTGCATATACACTAGACTATTTGTAACCATAAGTGTTCTTCACAACCGAGAACAGTAGTACGTACATAGTTTACGTAGGCTTTACGTAAGTGTCCTTCACAACCGAGGACAGTATTGAGTATAAGTTCACGTAGGTTTTACGTGAGTATCCTTCACAACCGAGGATAGTATTGAGTATAAGTTCACGTAGGTTTTACGTGAGTATCCTTCACAACCGAGGATAGTATTGAGTATAAGTTCACGTAGGTTTTACGTGAGTATCCTTCACAACCGAGGATAGTATTGAGTATAAGTTCACGTAGGTTTTACGTGAGTATCCTTCACAACCGAGGATAGCGAGTAGCATAAGTATACGTAGGTTTTACATATGTGTCCTTCACAACCGAGGACAATGGTATGGTAGTCTAGTATCAGTGTATGTACGAATCTATTCAACCTTATTCCTTCCATCCCATTCCCCAAACCCTGGGAATCCCATGCCTCAGTAAGGGTGTGAACTCACCTTGTTTTGCTCGGTATGCTAAGTGTATGCTCTCAAGTAATCAATCGCGTCCTAAAGTATGCACGTATGTGAAATCAGTTTGTGTTCAAGTATAGACACACAGTTGGTAAGCAAGTAGCACGTAGCACGTATTTCAGATCATACACAAAATGGTTACACTTAACTGCAGTTAACTAACCAGGTTAACACTTAAACAGAATATAAACAGGTTACTGTTGCTGATTACCCACTTGGCGAAACACCCCTGTTTCGTCGTAAATCCCTTCGACGAAACACCTGTTTCGTCGTCACCTTGATTCGTCGCAGAGGTCTCGACGAAACACATCTTGTTTCGTCGTTACCTCTGTTTCGTCAATAGCAGTTTGATTCGTCACACAGCAGTTACGTCATGAAAACCCTAATTCTGCCTTCACATCAACATACATGATCATACAGAAATCATTAACATGGAAATCATCATCTAACCATCAAGAATTCATCATCGTACTAACATCTGTCAACATCCCTAGTTCATGAGTACCCCAAAACAATAACCATATTACATCACATCGAGGACTATGTTAGCATATTCAGTTTGTATCAGTAACATACAAGCAAAACCGTTTTCCCGATTCACACAATCAAATCCGTCATATGAAAACCGTAACCAAACATAGATTCCATTCATTCGATTATAAATTTTTCATGAACACAATAGTATCTATCATCGATCCTAATGAACTTGAGCTAAAACAGTTAACGATAGTAAAATCAAGTAGTCACACAAGAATTAATCACTAACCACGATGAACAGAATAGTCGTAGGATCGATTCGGGGCTTCGGGAACACAAGATCGCCGTAAACAGGGTAGAGGGAACTCTAGGGTTTCTGTTTTGCTAAAGTGTGGCGAATAGAATGGTGTAACTCAATAAAAATCTATACGTAACCTACTGGGCCCTAACTGGGCTTCGGTGAAACTGGGCTCGGCGAAACACATCTGTTTCGTCGAGTGGTTTATGGCGAAACAGAATATGGCGAAACAAGTTCTGTTTCGTCGCTATGGTTGTGATTCGTCATTCAGGTTCTTGTTTCATCCAAGTATTTTCACGTGTTAAGTATCAATCATACAATCGTGTCCCATACATCCAACATACAAACAATCACTGTTTTACAGTTAGCAAATAGTCAAACAATCAACGTGCAATAAATGCGAGAGTGAAACATCGGAAATTCGAGTTGTCACAGCGGTCATACGTGCGGATGGTCTGTCCGTGCGGATGGGCAATCCGTGCGGATTGGCTGTTCGTGCGGATAGACAACCCGTGCGGATTGGCGCCTGGGTGGCGTGTTCGGTGCGACGATCTTTTGACGTTTCGATTTCGATTGCGAGCGATTCGATAGGGTTTCCTAGTCAAAGTACTTTTAGTCCCAACTACTTCGTAACTCGCGTAATCATTTCTCCACTATCTATCTTAGTTCAATCGTGATTCGAGTTCGAGTTCGATTTCATTCGAGTTAGATTTCGAGTTCGATTGAGTTTGCTTGATTAACATAACACAAATAAACATGCACAGGTAACATGTAAGGCACACACATACGTATAAACCATAAGTAAAATTACGTAGTTCGAGTTACGATTCGATGTCGATTTAATTAGCATAGCTTGATTAATTTTATCGCATTGTTACTTCCTATAGTTCACAGTCGTAGGTCGATTGAAATACGATTAATACTCATCGATTATTGTAACGAACGACACTTACTCCACGTAATTCAAATAAAATAAAGACATTTCTACAAGTCAAGTTGCGTGAATCGGTCGTTGACTTTGACATTGACTTTGACTTTCACTTATGAAAACACGGGGTGTTACAGCCTCCTCTTGTTTAGGGAATTACGTCCTGAAATTAAGCTGGTAGCTGCTACAACCGCCATGAATCACGTGAATACTTTCTCTATCTAGACTTTCTCCTGGAACAACTGCGGGTACTTGGCCTTCATGTCGCTTTCGAGTTCCCAAGTGAACTCTGCGCCTCGTTTGCCTTCCCATCGGACCTTCACAATAGGAATGCGCGAGCGCCTGAGCTGCTTGGTTTGGCGATCCATGATTTCGACAGGCTTTTCCACGAAGTGTAATGTTTCGTTCACTTGTAGATCGTCTAGAGAGACGTGTAAGTCATGGTCGGCGATGCACTGTCGGAGGTTTGACACGTGGAAAGTCGGATGGACGTTACTAAGTTCCTCCGGTAATCCGAGTCTGTAGGCGACTTTTCTGATTCTTTCCAGAATCTTAAAAGGTCCAACATATCGAGAAGCGAGTTTCCCTTTCTTGCCGAATCGGACTACACCCTTCCAAGGTGATACCTTTAGGAGTACGTAGTCACCAACGCCAAATTCACGGGGCTTGCGCTTTTTATCGGCGTAAACCTTCTGTCGATCCCGAGCTTTCACCAGGTTGTTTCTGATTTGGAAAATTTTGTCTGTCGTTTCTTGTAATAGCTCAGGACTGGTTAGTTGCGAGTGACCGATCTCGTGCCACACAATAGGCGATCGACATCTTCTTCCGTACAATGCCTCGAAAGGTGCCATCTCGATGCTAGAATGATAGCTATTGTTATACGAGAATTCGACTAACGGCAGGTGTTTATCCCAATTACCACCGAAGTCTAGAACACACGCACGGAGCATGTCTTCAAGAGTATGGATCGTTCTTTCAGTCTGGCCGTCGGTTTGGGGGTGGAAAGCAGCACTTAGATTGAGCGTTGTATCGAGTGCCGTTTGAAACGTTTCCCACAATCGTTAAGTAAACCGAGCATCACGGTCAGAGATGATGTCACGAGGCGTCCCATGATTACAAATGATCTCGTCGGTGTAGATTCGGGCTAATCGTTCCACCTTGTAGTCTTCTCGTATAGGCAGAAAGTGAGCTGATTTAGTCAATCGGTCGACCACAACCCATATGCTGTCGTGACCTGATGACGTGGGTGGAAGCTTGGTTACGAAATCCATAGCTATGCTCTCCCACTTCCACATGGGAATTGGTGGTTGTTCGAGCAAGCCAGAGGGTCTTTGATGTTCAGCCTTGATTCTAGCACAAGTTAGGCATCTTCCAATGTAGAGAGCGATATCCCTTTTCATGCCCGGCCACCAGTACTTGTAACGAAGATCCTGGTACATTTTGTCAGCACCGGGGTGAACTGAGTAGCGGGATTTATGGGCTTCGTCCATGATAATCTGTCGCAAATTGGTTCGCTTGGGAATCCAAATTCGGTCTAAGAAGTGGAATATCCCATTCGATTTGCTCACAAGCTGGGCTCCATCGTGGTAGATTCTTTCTTTCTTCAAGGTGCGTTCGTTGAAACACGTGTCTTGAGCGTCGCGGATGAGAGTTTCGAGGTTGTGCTGGGCTTGAACATTACGAGTGCTAAGCAAGTAGCTTCGTCAGCTAAGTTCGTCGGCAACAACATTTGCTTTGCCTGGGTGATAACGAATCTCGCAGTCGTAATCGTTGAGAAGTTCTACCCATCGGCGTTGATGCATATTAAGTTCCTTCTGATTAAAGATATGTTGTAGGCTCCTATGATCGGTGAAAATCGTACACTTAGTACCATACAGGTAGTGTCGCCAAATCTTTAATGCAAAAACAACCGCGCCTAGCTCGAGATCATGAGTTGTATAGTTCTTCTCGTGGATTTTGAGCTGACGAGATGCGTAAGCTATGACCTTGTCCCGTTGCATAAGAACACACCCGAGGCCAAGGTTGGAAGCATCACAGTAGACAATGAAATCATTGTTTCCGTTGGGCAACGTGAGAACAGGAGCATTGCAAAGCATGTGTTTGAGGGTTCGAAAGGCGGACTCTTGTTTAGTTCCCCAAACAAAAGGCTGGTCTTTATGTGTAAGAGAGGTAAGTGGCACAGCAATCTTCGAGAATCCTTCGATAAATTGGCGATAATAGCCCGCTAGTCCAATAAAGGAGCGGACTTCGGACGGATTCTTAGGCGTAACCCAGCTCTTGACTGCTTCAATCTTCGCAGGATCGACGTGAATACCCTGACTATTTACGATGTGACCCAGAAATTGGACCTCCCCTAACCAGAATTCGCACTTGGAGAATTTGGCATAGAGTTGGTTCCCCTGGAGTAACTCGAGAACCAAACGTAGATGTTGCGCGTGTTCGGCCTTCGATTTGGAATAGATCAAGACATCGTCGATGAATACGATGACGAAACGGTCGAGATATGGTTTACACACGCGATTCATCATATCCATGAAAACCGCTGGTGTGTTAGTTAGACCAAAATGCATGACAACGAATTCGTAATGTTCGTAACGGGTTCGAAATGCGGTTTTGGGTATATCCTCCTCTTGAATGCGTAGCTGGTGGTAACCTGAACATAGATCGATCTTCGAGAAACACGTAGCGCCGTAGTTGATCAAACAAATCGTCGATACGAGGCAGAGGGTAGCGGTTCTTGATAGTTAGCTTATTCAATTCCCGGTAGTCGATGCACATCCAGAACGACCCATCCTTCTTTTTGACGAAAAGACTGGCGCGCCCCAAGGAGAGGTTCTCGGGCGAATGAAGCCTTTTTCAAGTAATTCCTGGAGTTGGGTTGAGAGTTCGCGCATTTCTGATGGTGCGAGTCGGTATGGAGCTTTGGCGATAGGGTTGGCTCCAGGAATGAGGTCAATACGAAAGTCGATATCATGACTTGGCGGTAGTCCGGGAAGATCCTCTGGGAAAACATTAGGAAATTCTTGAACCACTGGAATGTCTTTCACTTCCTTCTTCTCTTTCTTTTCCTTCTCCGCTACTACGATGTTTGCCAAGAAAGCTCTGTATTCCTTGCGAAGATACTTGCTGGCTTGGATACATGACATAAGTTTGAGCCCCTTTGAGGTAGTATCGCCATATACACACAATAAGTCACCATTCGCGAGCGAAAAACAAATCATCTTGTCGAAACATACCATTTCAGCATGGTTTTCTCGGAGAAAGTCCATGCCTATTATGACATCAAAACTTCCGAGCTGTATGGGAATAAGGTCGATCGAAAAGATGTGATTGTTGAGCTCAAGAGTACAATCACGGATAACAGAATTAACAGCGACGGTTCTTCCGGTAGCGACTTCTACGTCGAACTTCGAGGAGAGTTGGGAACGTTTACGATTAAGGAGTTTCTCAAATTCGAGTGACACAAAGCAATTATCGGCTCCGGTATCAAACAAACATGAAGCATAAATACCATTCACAAGTAACGTACCATTGACCACGTTGTTGTCGGCCTGGGCTTGACGTACGTTGAGGTTGAAGGTTCTGGCACGTGCGGCCTGCTGTTGTTGCTGCTGTTGTTGTTGCTGCTGTGGTTGTTGTTGCTGAGGCTCTTGTTTCACGACCCTGTTTGGGCACACGTTGGCGAATTGGTTCGGGTCGCCACACGCGAAGCAGGCTCTGGCTTTTACTGCGGGTGCCGGAGGAGCTTGTTGACCCTGTGGGGCAGTGATTAGAGCTTGATTGGCAGGAGCTTGACGAATACGGCAATTGGTAGTAAAGTGGCCGTATACATTGCAGTGAGCACAAAAGCGGCATTGAATGGCAGTCGGGTGGTGGTAGGTGCAAGTAGGACAGAGCGGGTGTTGCCCAGTGTATGCACGCTTTGCAGGTGGTGCATTGGCCACAGGCGCCGCTACTTGACGCTGTTGAGTAGGTACAGCTTGAATTGGTGCAGCAGTAATCGCACAGTTCTTGTTGGTGGAGCTGTTCTTTCTCTTGTTCTTTCTCTTGTTGCTTGATGAGGTGGGTTCAGCAGTTGGTGCGGTAGCGGTAGCTTGATGCAGATGCTTCGAAGTCTTATCCCATACCCCAGCCTTAACCCGTTTGTCGTTGATCTCAGCGGCCAGCAGATAGGTTTCCTCGATCGTTGTGGTCTTAGCCGCTTGCACGAAATCATTAACGCAATCAGGCAAGGCTCGGATATACTTCTTGATGGTCATGTCGGGAGTCTTGACTTGGTCGGGACAGATAATGCTGAGCTGTTTGAAACGCGCAGTGAGACCAGCATTGTCACCATCCTTCTGCTGTATGTGCCAAAATTCATCTTCCAGCTTTTGACGTTCGTGAGGAGGGCATAATTCCTCTAGCATAACTTCCTTGAGTTCATCCCACGACAGACCGTAAGCTGCATCATTCCCTCGCTTGTTCCTCTCGGCCGTCCACCAGTCTAGTGCACGGGACTGAAAGACGCCGGTAGCATTCAGAGTTCGAAGGTCATCAGGGCAACCACTCTGTCGCAGAGTAACCTCGATAGAGTCAAACCAGTGGAATAGTGCAGTGGGACCTCCTTCGCCAGTGAATTCCTTTGGCCCACACGACTTGAATTGCTTGAAACTGAAAGGTCTTGCAGCAGCCTTAGGAGCTTCGGTTCTCGATTCCTCGGATGATTTGCTGGCATTCTCATAGACGTCACTCACGGCCTTTACCACACTTTTAGCGATAATGGAAGCAAGGCGTTTGTCCCTCTTTTCCTGATGAGAGAGTGTATGACGGGATCCAGACGACATGGTCTGCAACAGACATTGTCACAGGACTCATCACATTGTATTCGAATCTCACCTCACACGTATATTTCTTACTAAAGCTCAGGAACACGTACACTTACGTAAATACTTATCACGAAATCACAAAATCACATAAGCACATAAGGCACATAGTCATTTAATTCCTAAGCACGTAAAGCACAGAAGTAAAGAAACACATACACATCTTAACTAATAGAGGCAGTCAGAAAACAGAAACCTATCATTCCAAGTCTGCGATTGTCCGAAAGAGCATAATGTAAGCTAGGGGGAAAACTAGAGAGAAAGGCGAAAGGTGATTCACGTTTCTTTGTACCTTCTATGTCTATATCGAATCACAGATTATACTACGTCTTGTGTGTTTCGGTCTCGTTTGTGTACGGATTCCGCACGTCACACGTTTGGTTCGCAATCGTTTCGGAGTCAAAACCGGGACATAACAAGATTCACGGTAAATTGTACGTTCTGGTGTATTCGGTCACGCACGTTCACGGTTTTTGCACGTTGAACGTGTCGTTACACAATCGTTGGGAGTCAAAATAAGCATATAAAATCGGCAACTTTCTTTGAAATACAAAAAAAATCGGGAGATAGATCGTCTGCGGCTAGTAGACTTCGACTACCCAAAGTGGTTCGACTATTCACAAGGACCCGTTGTGCACATCTAACCTCTAGGACTATGCCTTTGCCTCGAGTCTTGGGCGTTTGGCACTCATCCCGTTGATCATATTGTGGCCTTAGGTCGTTGGAGTCCGTCGAGACCTTGGTGAGAGTTTTGTATAATAGCGGAACAAGTCGTCAAGGTTAGGGTTTCACCCCTGGCTTAACAACTTCGTTCCTGTTTTGATAAAACTGAGGAGATTATTCATCAAAATATGGATTTCACTCCTAATTTGGCATAATTCTCCCTTCTTGTAATTAAAATGCGAGCTGAGTATGCAACTTTAGTCGAGAGTTTGCGGTTTTCACACCTGTTCTCGACCTTATTGCTCACTCGTAGTTGAAATTTCGAGTGTGGTGAGGGTGTAGAATAAGCGAGAATAACGAGAAGTAAGCTCGTACATAACCCCTACCGGTTAGGCACAAGTCGGTCTGTTGGTTCTTAACTATAGTCTAGGTATCTAAGACTTCGACCCGGACTAGGTCGAGTCTTGCCTATTTCCCTATAGTTATGGCTCTGATACCAATCTGTCACACCCCAACCGATGGCGGAAATCATCGGGGCATGGCACTGAGCGAAACAGATTGTCCAGAAGTTTCCATAACAACTATCATTACCATTTAATTTAAGTTAACATGTCCCATACCACGTCATAAATAGTAAACAAATTATTACAGATAACATCAAGACAAATATCCTGTTCCGACAACTCAGATTCAAATAAAAGTAAAGATAGTTTTATTTATTGGTTTCTAGGACTCCATTTCCTAGCTTCGATTTCATCACAGCGCAGAGAGCATCCTAGACCTTTCCTAGCCTCAAGTTCACAGCATGCTAAGCATGTAAACTTCCTAAGCACCTGTCACATAAGTTAAAATAAAGTCTACATAAAATGTAAAGATGAGCATACAAGTTTAATAATGGCATATAGAGTTCGAATTCGTTTACGCATAACCGGCACGTACACATAGGGAAATGAAGCACGTTAGTTATCGACACAGACCCATCGATACCAATGACTGCGGGTTGACTGCCTGAGGCAGTTCGCAATACATGATTACCACCGTAATCCATGCAAGTAAAAGATCCTTAACAACCCCCGAATGAACGGGTGCTGAGTCCAAACTATAGTACTATCGTTGCTAAGGCAGGTAGACAGCATTCCATGTGTAAACATAACAAACAGGCATTCATGAGCCACGTATAACATGCATTAACGGTTAGCGTTCAAATAGTTTGAGTAGTGTGATTGTTGTAGTTTGAATATTCGTGACGTATGTAACACCCAAAAGTGCTTAAAGCAAAAAGGGATCGAGTATACTCACAATGATTTATGGATTGAAGGGAGCGCTTAGCGAGTACGGTTAGCCTGAATAGATTCGATAGCGTAACGATAAGTGACGCGTAAAATAAAAGAGAGTTAGAGTGGGTAGGATGACTGATCGTGCGGATTAGTCATCCGTGCGGATTAGTAATCCGTGCGGATTGGTCATCCGTGCGGATTAGTTATTCGTGCGGATTGGTCATCCGTGCGGATTAGCAATCCGTGCGAATGGTAATCCGTCCGGATTAGTCATCCGTGCGGACAGCTTGTCCGTGCGGATAACTTGTCTGTGTGGATAACCATTCGAGTGGATTGTTTCTTCCAATTCTAAGGAGGTGTTTGTGCATGATGGCTTGTTCTTTGAAGTTTTCGTTGTAGTATTTAGAAAACTTTTAAGTATCTCTACCCTTCAAGCCGGTCGCGTGGACGACAGTCCGTGCGGATGGTAGTCCGTGAGGACAACAACTTTTATGGTGAGTCCGGATGATAGTCCGTGCGGACAACGACAATCCGTCCGGATAGTCTGTCCGTGCGGACAAACGGTCCGTGCGGTTGAACATGTTGAAAATTGTTTAAGGTCTTAGTATCTCATCATCCTAAGAGTAATCCATTCAGAGCGTTGTCCAGGCGGATTATCCATTCGTCGATACTCCAACCTTGCTTGGTTGTGGGTCCCAAGTGTAGTTCATCCGGATAACAACCCGTCCGGATAGTCTATCCGTGCGGACAGATTGTCCGTGCGGATTACATCTCCGTGCGGATAGCATCTCGATCTGGTTGTTCCGTTCGCCTACCCTTGGTCGCTTTTGTCGTTCTTATCGAGACGTTCTTATTACGTGGCAGCCATTTGGAATCGTATTCTTACCCGCATGACTAAGTCGGCCAGGAATCACCCAAGCTTGACCGTTCAGCGGCTCAGAATGGTCATTCCGGTTTAACCCGAAATCAGGTGTCTTGTAGGTAGAATCCGGATCTAGGACTAGTGCATCACTAATATTTGAGTAGAAGACTAGAACTGGTCCGATTCTAACCGTTTTTTAGGGTAAAGGAAGGAGAAAACTTGTGTTCGTTTCTTTCAACTCTTTTATCCTTTGAAAAGTCTAGATTTGGGTAAGGTTGTTGTGAAATCTTGTGGAAACAGTTCAGATCCGAGTTATTCTTGGTGGAATGAGGTCAAGATTGAAGTTCATGAGAACTTCATGATGACGTCACCCTAGAATACCTCAAATCTTGATGATTTCACGGTTAAAAGTTGAGATTTGAAAGATAGAAAGGTGTAGAAGTGTGTATAGATCAAGAATGTACAAGATTTAGGGCGAGATCTTACCTGGATTGAGAGAAATCAAAGAAAAGGTGAAGAAAGTGTGCAGGTCGGACATCACTTGCCAAAAGTGGAAAGTTTGGAGAATGACCCGTGTATTTATAGGATGCCAAAAGGGGAAAGGGTCGTCCGTGCGGATTGCACATCACCCTGATTGGTTAGCCGTGCGAATGACAATCCTGGTCCGGATTCCCTCAACACTCCTCAGGCGGTCATACGTGCGGATGGTCTATCCGTGCGGATGGGCAATCCGTGCGGATTGGCTGTTCGTGCGGATAGACAACCCGTGCGGATTGGCGCCTGGGTGGCGTGTTCGGTGCGACGATCTTTTGACGTTTCGATTTCGATTGCGAGCGATTCGATAGGGTTTCCTAGTCAAAGTACTTTTAGTCCCAACTACTTTGTAACTCGCGTAATCATTTCTCCACTATCTATCTTAGTTCAATCGTGATTCGAGTTCGAGTTCGATTTCATTCGAGTTAGATTTCGAGTTCGATTGAGTTTGCTTGATTAACATAACACAAATAAACATGCACATGTAACATGTAAGGCACACACATACGTATAAACCATAAGTAAAATTACGTAGTTCGAGTTACGATTCGATGTCGATTTAATTAGCATAGCTTGATTAACTTTATCGCATTGTTACTTCCTATAGTTCACAGTCGTAGGTCGATTGAAATACGATTAATACTCATCGATTATTGTAACGAACGACACTTACTCCACGTAATTCAAATAAAATAAAGACATTTCTACAAGTCAAGTTGTGCGAATCGGTCGTTGACTTTGACCTTGACTTTGACTTTCACTTATGAAAACACGGGGTGTTACATTAAGGGAATGGTTTGGTAAGAGTCTTGCCATTGATCAGCGTTTAGAGGTCCTGCAATGGACCTGGGTCAAATTTAGTAGGACCTCCTTCAATACTTCACGGTATTGGATGGCGGGGGTCCAAACTCTTTGACCCCCTCATAAGCTAACTACTATTAATACTATAACCTGGCTATTTAGGACTGTATCCCTGCTGACTCAGACTACTTAGTCGAGGGTAACGTCACCTCCAAAAGAGGGGCCTACCATAATTTGCATTAATAACTTAATTCATTATCTTTCAATAATCCGACCCTTTAGGATTGTATCCTTGCTGACTCAAACTACTGGGTTGAGGGTAACATCACCTTCAAAAGAGGGGCCTACTACAATAACTAAGATAATCTCTTAAATAAGTGCAAAAGTGCAGAAATAATCAAAGGTTACACTATACACGAGTCGGAACTAAGTGATTCATCTTGTCTATCTGTTTTTTCTTTTATTTTTATTTTTCAGCATTTTTATTAGTTTTTATTTTTCTTAATTTAAAAAACATTTTTCTAAACTTTTTGATTCGATTAGACGTTGAGGATAAACTGGTACTAAAAGCTCTTGTGTCCTTGGACGACCTCGGTATCTTACCAACACTATACTACGCTCACGATGGGTGCACTTGCCCATATGTGTGTTTAGTGTTAGTAAATATCGTGTTTTATAAATTTAAAACTTGGCTAAAGAAAGTGTAAAAGGGGCTTAAAATATACCTAAATTCATATACACACTTCACACGCATCACCTAGCATTCTCTCACTAACACATAGTCTCCCTCTCTCTAGAATATGCACACAATCACACTGATGGAGAATTACAAAAGTTTGTGAGAGTTGCACAAAACTTGCCTAAAACTTAACCTATACACATATATATAGGCTAGGGCAACAACTCAACAAACTCGGACACTAAGTCCTGACAACAAACCCTAGTCTGAATTTGACAAACAAATTATGACACTACATTACAAGCTTAACAAATTTGGATATGAAAAAAGACATAGTATCCGAATTTGTTTACACAAATTTGGACAACCACATAATGCACAAATTCAGACTTATTTCAAACATAAACAATTCAACAACTTTGACTTGAGGATTTGACTTTGTTGACCAGAACTAATAAAGCACAGTTACCTAACAAGAGTTGCACTTACAGACTCTCCCTTAGTTGTTTCTATCAGTAAAATTATTAACTTGACATAAAATAGAGTTTTATTAATAAAAATAAAATAATTATAGTGATTGAATAATACAAACGTTTGCAGGTAAATCGACCGCATAAACAAATAAAATTCAATTATATGTAAGTAGCGTCATACCTTTTTGCTAACTACTATCATTTTAACTTTTAAAATACAAAAGGAAACAAAACAAAACAAAACAAAACAAAACAAAACAAAACAAAACAAAACAAAACAAAACAAAAGTAAACAATGGGTTGCGGAGTTGAAAAAAGCAATATGAATTAACTACATTTTCATTTATTCTTATTTGTTTCAGCTATTAATAGTTCAGATATCTTACTGGTTCAGTACTCAATAGTTCAGATTGTTTGTTTCGTGAACAGATGTCTAAATGGTATATACAGTTGCCTCTGAATGGTTAAACATTATATTGAGTCTAAATGGTTACGTCCTTTTATCTAAATTGGTTAGACATCTGCCTATGAATAGTTAGACACTAGGCCATGAGGTATACTTCAACCCTTCTTAACTCCATATAAGCGCCAGATCACCTGTTTACTCCGCCTCATCCTAAAGAAATGGTTTAACCTTTGAAGGTGTAAGGTCCCAAAAACCTTATGTCAAGTACTTGGGACCATACCACCACCTCATCATACAACCCTCTTTTAGACCTTGCGCGGCCGCACACTGGTCCTACAAAGAATGTTAGAAGAAAGACAGCAAGTAATACCCACGCGCCAAAAGGAAGTCAATGAATCCTTGCGCTTTTCTCCATAACAGACAAAGGATGGGAATCCCAGCTTAACACTTCCGCTTAAAAATACCCAGACTTGGACATTATTCACTCAACTGGTGCCACACGATAAGGAGTCACACCGGATTATGGCAATAACCTTCTAGAAGGCTCAATCGTGCACCACCAGACGGTTATAATCGTCTGGGACACGTGTCATCATCTTAGGCCTCCCTGAAATCACGATGATGGCATGGAATTAGAGAGAAATCTCCCCTTGCACACTTTCCACGTGGCAACACCCCAGCTGTCGATCAAGATCACGATCCGTGTGATCTCACAATCCAATCAAGATAATTAACGGAAGGAAAATAACCGCTTACGATGTTAGCATCTTCTGTTAATATTTCAACAACGAGTTTTCCCGCCTAAACCCCCGGCTATAAATACAAGAATAATTAAGGTATGGACTTCAAGTTACACTCACTTCACCAATACTTCTTCTTCTTCTTCTTCTTCTTCATAAACACATACTTATTCTCACGCCGGAGTCGGGTCACGGAGAAAACCTCCATTTTCCCCGTGACGAGGCTAACGGTGTTCTGTTTTGCAGTGTTCACCGGAGAAGAATATCGATCCCTTCAAATCAAACGAGAGAGAACCACCCCCTTTTATGCAGAACCTAACCCTCTAGATAATTTGATTCCGGTCATTTATCTAGTGTTTCTTCATTGGCGCCCACCGATTTCTCTGTTTTATCAGTTTTGTCTCGTTTCGATTTGTTTCACCTCGTTCTCTGTTTTCACATGGCAGAGAATTCATCACTCCACCCATCAAGTCCTCAATATGAATTCGAGGGTTTTGCAACCCAAGATACCCAGATTGACGGAATCATGGGAATCAACAAAAACAACAGCCATTCTGTAGAAAATGACTCTTCAGATCAACTCGTAGAAAGAACTCCAGAATACTGGTTCGGCAGATTCCAGGTTGCTATAAACCAAATTTTCACACAAATTAATAGATCTGAGTCATTACACATCAGATATAATACTCTGAAAGAAAGCAAGGATAAAATTGGCACTGTAGTATTGGACCCACAGATACCTGGCCAGTGGGACATCCAATCTAACGGTCATATTGAGATAATCCAAAAATCAGAGGATACCAACTATCAGACAGCCGAACCAAAGCAGATACACATGGTACAAGGAGGCCCTTCACGAAGGCCAAATAAACGAAACCATAATCAACATTGGAGGGAACAACAAGTTGTGTTTCCTGTTGTCCCTGGAGGCCCTCAGGAAGAACGACCAGTAATTATTACTGGCATCTTCTGCCACTACAGAACGGACTATATGTTTATAGATCCAGGAAGCTCGATGGACATCATATACGAGTAGTGTTTCAAACAACTCGATCCAGAGGACAAAGCACGCCTAGAGCCGGTTGATTTCCCTCTCACCGGTTTTTGCAACGAAGCTGTATTTCCATTAGGGCAAATTGCATTTCCAGTGACTCTATCAGATCGTGAGCATCCGCGCACAGTCACAGTAAATTTTATGGTCATGCCAGCAACATCGCGCCACGATGTCTTGTTCGGAAGAAGGTCACAAAGAGAATTCAGCATGATCACTTCTATTCCACATGCCGCATGCGGGTTTCCAACAGAAACTCGAGTCGCAATTTTGTACTCAAGCAAGGAGGTCATGTACGTTGATGACGAGCCACCAGCAAAGGTGGCAAAGCCCTCAGGACCAAATGAGCCGGAGAAATAGGTCTTAAACGAAGAATATCCAGAACAGACAATCTTACTAGGGCACGCCATTTCACCGACAATACGAATACAATTAAAGGAATTACTGTCCAACAATAAGGACATTTTCGCCTGGTGTCCAGCGGACATGACTGGAGTTCCGCGAGATATAGCGCAACATTGTCTGAACATCCGGCCCTCAACAGAACTTGTCGCGCAGGGAAGACGCAGCCTCAGCGCTGAAAAAGCAGAAGCTATGAACGAACAAGTAACAGAGTTACTCAAAGCCGGAATCTTGCGCGAAGTCCAGTACCACACCTGGGTCGCCAACCCAGTGATGGTTCAAAAACACAGTAGCGGATGGCGAATGTGCGTCGACTTTAAAGACTTAAATAAAGCCTGCCCGAAAGATTGTTATGCGCTTCCTGAGATAGACAAAAAAGTTGACTCTCTAGCATCATTTCACTGGAAGTGCTTTCTTGATTGTTATAAGTGCTATCACCAGGTCCAAATGAAAGAGGAGGACGAGGATAAGACTGCCTTTCGCACGGACAAGGGCATCTTCTGCTACACAAAAATGCCCTTTGGTCTCCGCAAGGCAGGAGCTACTTACCAGCGCTTAATGGATACAGTCTTCGGGGAACACATTGGTAAAACAGTCGAGGTATACATGGATGACCTCATCATCATGAGCCACGAAGAGGAAACAATGCTCGCAAATATTCAGCGCACGTTTGATTCTTTGCGCAGCGTAAACTTAAAGCTCAACCCAACGAAGTGTTCCTTTGGGATGGAAAAGGGAAAAATCCTGGGTTTCATAGTAACAAGAGATGGTTTCAAAGTAAACCAGGAGAAAGTACAAGCCATCCAGCTGATGCCATCACCTGCAACAATAAAAGAAATGCAAAGACTCGCTGGACGACTAGCAGCCTTGAACAGATTCCTAGCAAATCATGCTGCAAAGTCTTACTCGTTCATTAGCACACTGCGCAACTGCGCCAAAAAAAACCCACTTCCAGTGGACACCAGAAGCGGAAGCAGCCTTTAAACAAATGAAGGAATGTTTAATTCAACTGCCAACGCTGACAGCACCGCGGGAAAAAGAACCACTGATTTTGTATTTGTCTGCCGCAGAAGTAGCGGTTGGTGCAGTATTAATGGTGGAACGAGAGAACATTCAGACTCCAATTTATTATATAAGTAAGATGCTCACTGGCCCGGAGACGCGCTTCTCAATGATAGAGAAACTGGTCCTCGCTCTGGTACATGCATCACGGTGCTTGCGCCGGTATTTCTCTGGCCATGTTATCACAGTTCTCACCAATTACCACTTGGGGCAAATTCTATCCAAACCCGATGTTGCGGGGAGGTTAGCTAAGTGGGCTATTGAGCTGGGAGGATACAATATCCTATACAGACCGCGACCAACAATCAAAGGGCAAGTTTTAGCAAATTTTGCCACAGAAGTCCCCATAGACAAAGTCCAAGAATGTGAGGCAACCCAGAACCCTGTTCCCGTCTTCGACGATAGGGTCTGGACTCTACACACAGACGGAGCTTCTAATGACAATGGAGCAGGCGCGGGACTCCGATTGGTCAGCCCAGATAATCACGAACTTACATACGCGATACGCCTGGATTTCCGAAGCACGAACAACGAAGCAGAATACGAAGCGTTTCTAGCAGGCCTTCATTTAGCACTTAAGATGGGAGCAAGAAACCTCGAAGCTAACATTGATTCAAAACTAGTGGCAGAGCTAGTTAATGGGCACTACGATTCGAAAGGTGAAGCTATGGCGCTATATCTGGAACAAGCGCGGATGTTAATCAGCCAATTCCAAACGTTCAAGGTTAATCATATAAACAGAAGCGAAAACAAGCACGCAGATGCACTAAGCAAATTGGCCGCCACCAGCTTCAGACACTTAGCAAAAGAGGTGCGCATCAAGGTATTGTCCAATCCTTCCGTCCCTCTCAAACAAGTAAACGTCATAGAAATCGGCAACCCATCTTGGATGTCCCCAATCATCTTGTACCTACAACATGGGAAACTTCCGGAGGAAAAGGCATAAGCTAGAAAAATCCAGAACAAGGCAATAAACTATGAAATGGCGGATGGGATTCTATACCGAAAGTCATTCATGGGACCGCTACTGCTCTGTGTCGACAAAACTGACGCGCAGTACTTAGTCAGGGAAATCCATGAAGATTTATGTGGGATACACGCCGGACCGCGCATGGTAGTGGCAAAAATAATGAATGCGGGCTACTATTGGCCAGGAATGCACGTGGACGCGGTAGAGTTACTACGAAAATGCGCAGCTTGCCAGCGCCACGCGCCAAAGACACTTCGTCCAAAAAATCCGCTCGTTCCGGTCACGTCCGCCTGGCCCTTCCAGCAATGGGGCATTGATCTTGTTGGCCCATTCCCTGACGCGCCAGGCGCAGTAAAATTCATAATCGTAGCAGTAGATTATTTCACAAAACGGGTCGAAGCCAAGGCATTAGCTTCAACCACATCAATAGTAATCCGCAAATTCATATGGGAACATATCATTTGCAGATTTGGATTACCATTGCGCATTATCTCCGACAACGGCACCAATTTCGCCTCGAAAGATCTTCAGAAGTGGTTCAAAGAAATGAAGATCGAACACAACTTTGCCTCTGTGGCGCACCCACAAGCAAACGCCCAAGTCGAGAATGTTAACAAACAAATAGTCGATGGCATAAAAGCGCGGCTCGGACAGCGCTCAGAGGATGGGTCGATGAACTCCCCAGCATCTTATGGGCTCATCGTATTCGTACCATGCCAAAGACCAGCACGGGAGAAACCCCATTCAGTCTTGTCTACGGTTCGGAGGCGGTAATCCCAGCCGAAACTAGCCTTCCATCACCGCGCATGCTTGCTATGGAGAAGCAAAACAATGAGCAAGAACGAAGAATGGATTTAGACCTTTTTGAAGAAAGGCACGAAAATGCCGCCATCGCAGAGGCAAGGTATAAATCCAAACTCGAAAAATACTACAACGCGCGCGTACGCGTATGTACTTTCGTTCCGGGAGACTTCGTCTTGCGCGACAATGAAGCTTCCAATGCGGAAAAACCAGGCAAACTAGCGCCGAAGTGGGAAGGACCATACATTATCAACGAGGTCCTAGGCAAAGGGGCATACACCCTGAAAAGAATTGACGGGACACTGGTCCCCCGCACCTGGAACGCGCAACAACTGCGCAGGTGTTATATATAACCGAGCTATTCAGCAAGACAAGTCTATACAGGCAATGTATTTTCCTATTTCATTTTATTGGCCCTGCGCCCTATTAATGCGAACATTATCCTTATACTATTGTTTGTTACAAATTGCATATAATTCTTTTGGTTTACACGAAAACAATATGGTGAACATTGTACGCCACATGAACAGTCTAAAAAAGAACAACCTCGTGCACATTTTAGACATACGTTCACACATGAGCACAATATCATTCTCATTCGCTCCACCTACTCAAAGAAATTAAGCATATGCAACACATTGTAATCCAAACATAAACTAGTAAACCACCAAGACATACATGCACGACAGTGCATCAAAAAATATATATCATTAGTGCAGCAAAAGCACTTTAAACAACCATTTACAAAAAGAACACATCAGTGCTTCTTCCACAATACCAGTAGCAAAACAAACATACCTACAACATCAAAAGAGGTATATACCATTCCCCTAAACTCCACCTAATGACTAAGATCAGCAGCACGCTCATCGTCAGCAGGAGCCGGTATCTGACCAGAACGACGTATGTTCCGGCGATGGTACTTCAGCAGGCATCCACCTTTATGGATAGTCGGAAAACGTGCCATCAAATCATCGGCAGATAATACATCAACCCTTTCATCAGCAACGTCTTTAAGCCGGTGAGCTTCAGAACCAAAACCCACAGCTGTAGAAGAAACGGAACGGGAAGGTTCTCCGTTTCCGGCAACCACCAGTGGTGGTGAATTAGCAAGAAGAAGGAGACCTTCAGCGGCCTCATAAACCCTCAAAATCTCCAACAATCGCCGGGAACGAAAAGAGTGCCTAGTCTTCATGTTTCCAAATCAAGCAAAAAGTGCAAAACCACCAAAGGTATGTATATAAGTGCCGACTTCGGGAATGGAGAGGTTACAATCATGATCAATTGTCAAATCACCTCCTCTAAACGGCGCTACAGGAGAAAATGTCATATCTCAATAAATGAAGCCTGACAAACGTCGATACATATCCCAAGGAAAAAAAAGCACCTCCCTTACAAGTCCAGTGTTCCACTTATTTGCATAAGAGCAACACTAGACTAGGGGGACTTGAAGGGGTAAGGTCCCAAAAACCTTATGTCAAGTACTTGGGACCATACCACCACCTCATCATACAACCCTCTTTTAGACCTTGCGCGGCCGCGCACTGGTCCTACAAAGCATGTTAGAAGAAAGACAGCAAGTAATACTCGCGCGCCAAAAGGAAGTCAATGAATCCTTGCGCTTTTCTCCATAACAGACAAAGGATGGGAATCCCAGTTTAACACGTCCGCTTAAAAATACCCAGACTTGGACATTATTCACTCAACTGGTGCCGCACGATAAGGAGTCACACCGGATTATGGCAATAACCTTCTAGAAGGCTCAATCGTGCACCACCAGATGGTTATAATCGTCTGGGACACGTGTCATCATCTCAGGCCTCCCTGAAATCATGATGATGGCATGGAATTAGAGAGAAATCTCCACTTGCTCACTTTCCACATGGCAACACCCCAGCTGTCGATCAAGATCACGATCCGTGTGATCTCACAATCCAATCAAGAGAATTAACGGAAGGAAAATAACCGCTTACGGTGTTAGCATCTTCCGTTAATATTTCAACAACGAGTTTTCCCGCCTAAACTCCCGGCTATAAATACGAGAATAATTCAGGTATGAACTTCAAGTTACACTCACTTCACCAATACTTCTTCTTCTTCATAAACACATACCTATTTTCACGCCGGAGTCGGGTCACGGAGAAAACCTCCATTTTCCCTGTGACGAGGCTAACGGTGTTCTGTTTTGCAGTGTTCACCGGAGAAGAAGATCGATCCCTTCAAATCAAACGAGAGAGAACCACCCCCTTTTATGCAGAACCTAACCCTCTAGATAATTTGATTCCGGTCATTTATCTAGTGTTTCTTCAACCTTGTTAACTCTCACGCACCATTTTTTAATTAGTTTAATATTAAATATTCAATTAAATACAAAATAAATAAATAATAATAATAATACCATTTCATTAACTTCTTAGCTAAAATAAACATTGATAATAAATAACATTAATTTTTTAATCCTTTTTAACTAAGTTAACATGTTAACCAATGGAGGTTTTAACACCCTTTAACATGGGCGGGGGAATCGTTTGAAAGACATGTTAACTTGTCATGTCATATTTAACACCAATGAATTTAGAGTACACCCCAAGGCCTTATACATGTTCTAAGGTGCTGTTCGTTTTTTGGCCAGAAGCACTTCTGGCCACTTATGTCTGCGTCGCACCTATCCCACCTGCACAAGCCCACCACCACCGCCACCTGATACATCACCACCACCATCATCATCGGAGACCGTAGAACAAAACCCCCAAATCGAACAAAACCCCCAAATCGGTGGTGGAACAAAACTCCCAAACCGGCGGTGGTGGGTTTTGATGTTCTTGGCGGTGGTGGAACGACGAAGGCGGTGGTTGTGGTTGCGACGGGGGTGGGTGCTTGTGGTTGTGGTGGTAGATGAAGGTAGACGGGGGTGGGTGGTTGTGGTTGTTCTTGGCGGTAGATGATGGCGGTGGTGCTATGGCGGAGGTGGTGCGGTGGTGGTGGTGCTATGGGCGGTGGTGGTGACAGATTGTAGAGAGAGAGTTTGTAGAGAGAGAAAGAGTTCAAGGCAGAGAGAGATAGAGTACTGGTCAGTGTGTGTTGGTGTGTGAGAAGAGAAGAGAAGGTTTTTGTAGAAAAAAAAAAACCATCTTCTTCTTACAGACTGCACACATTTGGTCCACCTCTTCTCCTGCAAATGCCTGCAGATGTGGTCTGCATACTGCAGACCTTTTCCTGCAGAAAAAACAAACAACACCTTAATGATTCAGACCATTTACTAATTTAACACTTAATAATTCAGACATCTTAATATTTCTAACGGTTACAAATTCAAAATCAAACAACTCGTCACAAAATAACCACTACGAAATATATCATATTAAAATCAACTCATTTGTGATAAAAAATAATAATAATAATAATAATAATAATAATAATAATAATAATAATAATAATAATAATAATAATACAGAAATTCAACCTATTCAAACTTTTCATTTTATGTTAAAAGCAAGTTGTATTGTTCTAGACATTGGTAGTGCGTTTTGATGGCGGCAGAGAAAGCAAGAGTTGTATGCGTTACAGGTGCGGGAGGCTTTGTAGGGTCGTGGTTAGTGAAGCATTTACTCTCCAAAAACTACACCGTTCATGGCACCGTCAGAAACCCTAGTAATCTTCTTCCCCAATAACCTTGTTGTTTATATCTTCATCATCAAATATTGAATTCAAAGTGTTGGTTAATTTTATCGATTTTAGTGGACGAGAAATATGGTCATTTGAAGAAGCTGGAGAAAGCAGCTGAGAAGCTGAAGCTTTTTAAAGCAGACCTTTTGGATTACGAGTCGATTCGTGCAGCTATTGTTGGATGTGATGGTGTGTTTCATACTGCAAGTCCTGTTCCACCTACTTCTGTACCAGACCCTGAGGTATCTTTGTTTGGATTTTACATATCAGTTATGGATGAACAGGGAACGTTGACTTTTTTCAGTTTGACTTTTCAAAATTAGAATCTTGATAATTAATTTGACACAGAGATAGAGTTCTCAAGAAAATTGAAATGAAAACCATAAATAGGCGCGTAAGTTATGCTAATCTATGTAGTTAATATCCCGATATATCGGTGATATATCGGTTACCGAGACATCGGTGCAAAATATCCGTAAGAATATCAGTACCAATAATATCGGCGATATTGACCAATATTTGACCGATATATCATCGATTTTCCCGTATCCTATGTTGTCAAAGACGCAAGGCGCAAAAAAAGTGTGGGTTTTTTTAAGAAAAGCGCACATAGAGAAAAAAAAATATAAAAAATATGTTATGCTTTGAAAATAAATAAGATTCCACATATATATATATATATATAAACTATTATATATGCCATTTAAGATCATGTAGCTAATAGTTAGTAGCAAAAGTTTAGGATTTACACACACGTAGTGATACCAAAAGTTACTAGGACTTATACAAGTCAAGTTTTAATCGGAAACTGAATGCTGCTACAAGTCAAGTTCTGTCAAAACTAAACTGCAGTCAGAATTTAACGACATTTAAAGTCAACTACAATGAAAAGGAAACTATGGTCACCTTAAATGCGTTGAAGAATATAAACTAAAATGAAGTTAGGACTTAGGAGTTAGGAACAACATTAAATGTTAACAAGATAAAAATATCGAAAACAACTCACCAGATTAAATGCTGCAGACTTGGCTTCTTGAGTTTCTTGGAGAAGAACTGAAGAAGAGAGCATTTGGGGTTTTTAATTTTCAGAAAAGATCGAGGAGTCTGGTGGCTGATTAGGGTTAAAAAGGACAAGGAAACACATCTTTATCCAATGGTTAAAAGGAATGGTTTACAGCTGTAAAAAAAACTTTAAAAAATAACATTAAAACAGAAAGTGCGCCTGACAGAAAAAAAGTCCGCGTTTTTTACTCGTTGCGCCTTGTTCCGGGCGTGCGCCTGAGCATTGTTTTTACAAAAAAAGCCCATATTTGCGCCTAAGCTACCACAAGGCGCTATAGGCTCACCTCGCTGCGCCCAAGCGCCTAGGCGCGCGCCTTATGCGCTTTTGACAACTATGCCGATATCACTACCTTTCTTCTTAGTTCTACCATTCATCTTTCTTCTTATTGCTGCTATCAGTGTTTTAAGTCTTAATTGTTAGTTGTTAGTGTTAAATGTTAGTGTTTTAAGTCTTAGTCAGTTGCTACTTGCTACAATTGTTAGTGTTTTGCAAGTTGCAAAAGGTTAATTTGTTAATGGTAGGAGAGTATACTGAATTGTTAGTGTTAAATTGCTATATATATAAATTTAGCATGATATTAAAATTACCGATATCCCACCGCGATAACCGATATCTCAAATATCAGTCGTTGACCGATATCCGATATTTTACCGCATTAACTGCTTAGATGCTAATCAGTTATTTACGCGTTTTAAGTTAAAAAAAGAAAGTATTGAAGATTGACGAAATTTCGGAGACGTAAATGACGGAAATCACGTCTAACAACTGGGGCAAAGCGCCTAAGATTATTTGGCTAGTGGGCCCCGTAACCCCACTCTTAGCCCAAGTTATGCCCGTCTTAAGTTTTGGCCATTCCTGCATTGTTTTCCTTTTTCAAATTGTTACGGATTATGTAGGCTTTGTCCCACATGGCATAACCGAGAGTTAAAGAGGGAGCAAAAAGGGACGGGCCGGCCATAGCCCTTAGATGGGCCCAGGCGTTAGTTTCTTGTTTAGCAAGATTAGCAAGGGATTAATCCTAATTCTAGTCTATAAATATAATGAATCTCCTATATTTGTAATTGCTATAACTCAATAATACGAAAACTTAGTTGCTCCTGTGGACGTAGGTTGCACATCGCGAGCGAACCACGTAAAATCTCTTTCGTCGTTTACTGCTTTGCTGTTTGTCGACCAAATGAGAATCTGTCTACTCTTGGATCAGCTCCTCATCATAATTACTCTGATTGCAGGTAGAACTGATTAAGCCAGCTGTTGATGGTACACTCAACGTGCTTAAAGCATGTTGTGAAGTGAATGTTAAGAAAGTTGTGTATGTGTCTTCTGTAGCTGCTGTTGCGATCATACCTAATCGACCCCAGGATCGACCATTGGATGAGACTTTTTGGTCTGACCAAGAATTCTGCAGATCCAATAATGTAAGCAACATGATAATTTAGTTCTCCAAAATTGCTTAACTTTGCAAGAATGAAAGATTTTGGATAAAATGTGCCACATAGAATTGCTAATTTCGAAATTGTTTTTAGCCTTTTGACTCATTAAAAAAATAAATAAATAACCCGAACCGACTCATTCATAGGTAACATGTATATAATAGTGGTTCATTTGCAATAAAAAGTCATTTTAATACAAATTTGTACCGTCTTATACAGGATTGGTATTGTCTTTCTAAGACAAAAGCCGAAAGTGAGGCTTGGGAATTCTCAAAAAAGAACGGTATTGATTTTTTGTCCGTGTGCCCAACTCTTATTGTTGGGCCTATGCTTCAGAAGACAGTAAATGCTAGTAGCTTGGTTCTTATTAAGCTTCTTAAAGGTTTGCACTTTTATAATGTCCATGTGTCATTACTCTCTACTGTTCACTTTTCACAAATTTATGCAACTTACCTTTTCACTATTTAATGCAACATATTTACCAATTTGTAACCATTTGATCAGACATACAATAAATGTATCAAACTTGCACATATTTGATTGTATGTATTGAACTCAAGATCTTCATTTTTGGTAACTAACTTTAAAAAATTGATTTTGATCATAGTTGTCAATAGCGGCTATAGCGACCGCTATAGCGCGCTATGTAGCGAAGCGACCAAGTGTCACTATTTTGGGGGTCATCGCGACCAATAGTGTGAATAGCGACAGTTAGTTTTTTTTTTTATGTAAATAGCAATTAGATATAGCTATAAAATAGCTGGATTTATAGGTTTTTGTTAAATATACATGTAAAATAGCATATATAACAAGGTATTTTGATATAATATACATATAAAAATTTTCAAAATTCTTTTTCTCGTGTATCGCTATATATAAAATAGCGGTCACTATTTGTCGCTATTCGCTATGTGGCATAAAGGTCCCTTGTTGCTATTTGTTGCTATTCGCTATTAACAACTATGATTTTGTTTTTGATGTATTTAGTTACTTATATAGCACGACAGCACGTAACCTTTTAAAGTTTGTTGCATAAAAAGTGAAGATCTTGAGTTTAATGAATACACTTCAAATAGTTTAACCATGGTGTTTATTTATGTGCAGAAGGATATGAAGAACTAGAGAATAGGTCGCGGATGATTGTAGACGTGCGTGATCTAGCGGAAGCACTGATTTTAGTATACGAGAAACCCGAGGCCAATGGAAGATACATATGCGTATCTCATCAGATTAGGGCAAAGGATCTAGTAGAAATTTTGAAGAAGCATTATCCTGACTACAAGTATCCAAAGAAGTGAGTTTCTTTCTCTTTTACACTATGTTCCCGAGTCTCATTTAACTGGGGGAGGGGAGGGGAGGGGAAGAAAAATTCTCTCCTAATCTCTCCAATTTGGGAGGATGAATATATGGTCATATTTTCTTCCTTTTTCCCTCCCCTCCCCCTGTTAAATGAAACTCGGGAACATGGTTTTTCATATTTTCATCTCATTTCTCTCACCTCCCCCTGTTAAATGAGACTCGGGAAATGAAAATTTTATTGATTAAATGCATGTACTTGTGAAACTTCTTTCAATATAACTACTTTTGATAAAGTGGCATTTAACATTTTGCAAAAAAAAAAAATTATACACTTATACCATCTTATTTTAACCTATTTAAGAGTTAACAAGTCATTATTTAAAAAAAATTAAATATACGTTCTTTTTAGACATGTTTCTTTAGTGTACAATAATTAGTATAGTGACTTTCTGTGTATTTTTCACAAGTTGAGAGAATTTACCAAAATTAGGTTGATGGACTTTTCTGTAAAAAAAAAAGAGTAAAATTCCATTTTGTCCCTGAGGTTTGGCTACTTATGCGACTTTCATCCAAAGGTTTGTTTTTTTGCATCTGGATCCAAAAGGTTTGAAATCTTGTCATTTTCATCTGAGTCGTTAACTCCATCCATTTTTCTTCGTTAAATAAGGGGCATTTCTGCCTTTTTAGACCTTTTTATTAAATTAAGAAAAAACACTATAAGAATTAAAGATCCACCTTTGTGGACTTTCTCCCCACCCAAACCTTTTAATCATCACAAAAAATGTCTAAAAAGGCAAAAAGACCCCTGACTTAACGTTAAAAAAATGGATGGAGTTAACAAGTCGGATGAGAATGGCAAGGTTTCAAATCTTTTGGATCCGAATGCGGAAAAAAAAAACCCTTTGGATGAAAGTCGCAAAAGTAGTCAAACCTCATGGACGAATATGGCAATTTACTCAAAAAAAACAAAGCATGTTGTGATTTTCTACGGTATTAACCCTTTCAAAATTGACATTTTAGGATTTGTATTTTTGTTTACAAGATTTTAGAGTTCATCTAGTTCTTTATTTATTATCTTTGCCATGTCAGCTTTTAAGATACATTTGTGCTTTATTTATTTATTTTTGTTGTGAAAGTGTGGACCCTCAATTCCTCAAATGTTAGTTTTGGAAGCATGAATCATGGATGATTAACTATTATTCAGTTTAAGTTCGGCTTGGAACGTTTTGATCTTGTGTGTGTTTCTTCTCATACTAACTTCATTTACTTAAACCTGTTGGTAGATTTATCGAGTCGAAAGATAAGTCTTCGGTTACTGCTCAGAAACTACAGGATCTGGGTTGGAGTTACAGACCAGTTGAAGAAACGCTTGTTGACTCGGTTGAGAATTATGCCCAAAACGGTCTTCTTGGTTAGGATTCGATCTGGTCCTTTTCATGAAGTTGGTATGTACTTTTATTCGTACTTGTATCACGAGTTCTGTAATAAGTTAAAATTGTGTTGCTTGTTGCGTGGACCACGTGTGTGACTAATGGCTCCTAGCGGGTTGGATAAGATCCACACAATGTACTATAACTAATAAAGTTAAGTATCTTCGTGTCTGTTGTGGCATTGTATCACTTGTAAGGAGAATACTAATGAGTACCTAAATACAAATGACAAAAAGACTCATGATTAGTTGCTCAGATTTATGCAGTTCATTCAGTTACCTACATAGATATTTGATGAAATGCATTAAGTTTGTATTTAGCGCATATATCACTACGGTTTGTATGCTCTGAAACGAATTTAGCGCTAATTGTTTGATTATGTTGATCTTTAAGCCCCGCTTGCGGTATGCGCATATAATGTATATGTATATGTGTGTTTGCCATCGGGGGGCAAAAGTGAAAGTGCACTAATTTTAACGTTATTTTACTAATTTCGTGAAAATAACGTTAAAAGTTGAGGATGGTTAATCATGCATCATGTGGTGGCGTTGATAGCTGAAAGACAAAAGGGTACATGCACTAATCGGTCTTTGTCCCGATTGCTGAGTGTTATGTGCCTTATGTCCAAGGCTTGATGCAAAACTACTATCGAGCCGGGGGTCTCACTGGAAACAGCCTCTCTATTTTACGGGGTAGAGGTAAGGCTGTCTACATCTTACCCTCCTCAGACCCTACCTTTGCTTTGCTATTGGTGGGATATACTGAGTATGATGATGATGATGATTAATGATATCGGCCAAATCTTTGATTGCTTCTGGCATGGCCATTATAGATTGAGCATGATCCTTGCGTGTATATTTAAGCAGTTGATCTTTGTGAAAGCAACAATTGACTGGGAAGATTCTTTAAATTGTTGTTGAAACTACTATTGTCGACTCATTGTTCTACCTGATCGCCAATAACCTACAATGGATCTATCTTTTCACTACACTTTTTGTAATCACGGTCTTGAGCTTCGAGGAATGCTAGCTTTGATACCAATGATGCGGGTTAGTATTGGGATTGGATTTTAATGGCCAAACACCATCACACAACTTAAAATAATCAGAAAGGAAGAATGGTTCTTGAGCTTTGCTAGTCACAAGTAAGTTCAAATAAGAGGAGAGAGAAAGGTAGCTAAACTAGTTACTTTTCTACACAACCATATTACCCTTTTAGCTGACTTCCTAAGTATTGATGCTGATGATCAAAGTGCATTACTTGGTTGCCTCCACAAAGATGGGTTACAGAAAATAGTTCACCGGAAGACTTTACCAATGCAGTATGCTCTAAAATGGAACAGAGTTTTTATGACAAGGTCAAGATTTGATGCAGTTTTTGAAGAATGGAACCTTTATCAAATGCTGGTTAAGAGTATTGTAAGATCAATGGAAGATCGGTCAATGTTGCCTTGTAAGGTCATTACACAACACTCAACACAGATATGTGTTCTTTGAGGGAAATTTCTTATACGGGAAGCTTCAAGAGTTTGGTTTTGCTATGCAGACTCAAGCCAAGACTGTGCGTACCTGGATCATCGCTCAAGGGGGAATTTGTTTAACACAAAGAAACTGACATCAACAGATGCTTGACTGAAGATCGATTGCAATTGCATATTCAACATTCAACAGCAACGGACAAGGGGGAATTTGTTAGTGCAGTTTTTGTGCCCGCTGTTGTGCGAATAGATTAGATTACATTTTAGCTGGTTATGTAATAGTTAGTAAACGGTCAAACGAATGTGTTTAGACTCGTTCGTTTAAATTGGTCAAACAGAAGGATTTTTTGTTTAACTTTGTTTGTTTACAAATGATCGTCCACTGTAGTTTGGAATTTCCAAGTGAAGGTGAATTTCCAAGTGAAGGTTGTGGGCCTATATATACCTATCCTTGTGTTATTTGCAAACTAAGGTTTTAGATTTGGGAGAGAGACCACCGCTTGGTCTCTCCCGGTTTTCATGAAGTATCTTCTTTCGGTATTGTTAGGATGGCTTATTATCTGTCACAACATAACCTATGACGGAAACATCGAAGTGAGACGAACGAGATTGCTCAAAGATAACATAACATTATATTGTGATAATAAATTAAACTTCAAATTTAAATTTCATTTCATCACAAAACGTTACATTGTCTCAAAGAAAGTAAAGTACAACATGCAAGTTTAATAATTAAAATATAATAATGCATAAGTAAATCTTGGTGAGTTTCTAATCCACCCTAAATAGATTTCTTGAGAATTCATCATCAATTTCCTACAACATGTATATAAAGTATCCGTTAACACAAAATGCTCGGTGAGCATACAAGTTTGTCTACATAGCATGAGTATGAAAAATATCTCAAATCCACATGTCAATTTGTACATTAAGTTATACCACCGTACTAGCATGCAACGCGCGGAAGGTAAAAATTCTAGTTCTATATATATATAATAACAGGCTTCAACTAGAGTATCTATTTTTTAAACTAATATAAAAATCACAAAACATTGGCACATCTATTATCTATTTCTATTATCTATAATAAATAAAAATAATTTGGGACACGTGTCGCAATATTAGGGCATCATAGATTCAGTTTTGGCGGGAAAATCCTGGGTCGCTTTTCACTGATGCGGGATCCGAATCCATTTTCTTGACCCAAATTTTCAAAAACTGGATCCTTTATATTCCATTTTCTCATAAACTAATCATCCTCTCCATCCTATAACAAACCCTAGACGCCACATCTTCTCTCAGAATCTATCTCTACATCTTCATCTTTCTCAATAAATCTTGGTGTTACTAGATGATTTTGTTGTGGAAGAAACCCTAATTGGAATCAACTTCCTGATCTTGCCGCTGCAACTCCTCTTACCTCTCAAGTCGCCAATGTTGAAATTCTACTTGGAATCGCGCGTCCCTGATTTGATTTCAGATGGTTGGTGTTGTGTTTCAGTAATTGGTTCCAATACTTAGATTTTTAGTTCTTTGTATTTTTTTATTGATTGATTTCGGCACAATCATGTCAAAGATTAGGGTTTTTGTTCATCGACATGTGGTTTTTGTTCTTCGTCTTAAGGTAATTTAATTCCGTTCATTCCTTTATGTTTCAAAACCTAGGTTGGATTCTCCCTTATGCAGCAAATAGGTAAGAATTACAAGCCGTTTATCATTTTGCGGGTGTAAATATTTATGATTCGACTTGAAATCGCTAATTTTGGTGTGTAGCAAGATACATTAGTGGATCCACTGGATCGGCTTCTTTGTGAGGTGATTAATGAGAAGTTTTGGCAGCATCTAGGTCTGAAACATTATATTACCTTACACTTAATTCTGAATAAATTGATTATATAACTTTATATTGGCATAACTTCTTGATTCTTGACTAAAGTTCTGGGTGATAAACAAATTTTTATTAAAAAGAACAATATTTAGAGATGTTTTTTTTTTTGAACGGCAAATTTGGATCACTGACGGACCACTGGAGTATCATCGTGCCACCAGAGGAACCACCCGATCATATCCATCTCCACTAGGCATAACGCCACACCAATTCAGGAGGAAACCCAATAAACATGAGAAAACCCCCTTGTGGGAATCGAACCCAGGACCTATTGGTCCCAAAGTCTTATCCCACCACCAAGATGCCACTAGGCACAGCTCGGATTGTGCAGTTTTGTCAAAAATTGTGGGCTACCATATATACCTGTTGACGCACAATATGACAACAATAGAGGTAAAAAGTCACACATTTGATGACAATTTACAAGGGTTATTAGGTTCTTTTATGCATCGATTTCTTTTTTTTTTAAATGGTTAGAAGAAAGTTCTTATACTAATTTTGATGTTGTTGGTATGTACTAACCCTTGGTAATTTTTTTCTATTATTCAGGTGATTTAAGAGAAAACAAACTGCTTTAGAGGCTGGAACTTCAGGTATTTGACTACATGCCCTTTTTACTACTATATTTTTGTTGAAGGGAGAAACTAAGGTGTTGAATCATTGGAAAAATGTAAGGGAAAAAGTTACCTATTGTATAACTGTGAAAGAAATGAGGAAGAATGGACTATTTTAGTTAAAATAGATTCATTATGTGCGTGTCTGTGCATTTAATTTTGATCATTTTTTATTAACTTCATCATGGATTATATATAAGATTGCTCCTGTTTGTTTTGTTCATCACCATTTCTAGATGCTATATTTTTAGTTTTAGAGCAAGTTTTAATGCGAAATTTACATCTTATGAAAGAGTTTTGATATAGAGATTTGTGATGTTTGATACCTATCTCAAATATGAATTTTAAATCTAACTTTTAGATGGATTTAATTTAAATTTTATTACATATTCCTTTTTTTTTGCTCTTTATTTCATAGATTTGGAATTTTAATGAATGAGAGTCAGGTCGAACTAGGATTGGATCGAAACAATTTTTTTACCAAAAGGTCGGGCTTTAGTTGAAATGAGGTTGTATTAGGAAAAAAATATATCTTTTTTACCAAAAGGTCGAGCTTGAGTTGAAATGAGGTTGTATTAGGAAAAAAGACTATATCTTTTAATGGCGGTAGCGGCGGGTGGAGCTAACTCAAGAAGGGATTTAAAAAAAAAAATTGTTTTAGATAAGTTCGACATTAGGTAAAGTTCAAATGCTAACGTTGAAATATGTTTAGGCACAAAGAATTGAGTTTGAGAAAGTAAAACCTGGTAAATTGGTTTTAGGTGTGTTTTATATGTTATATTAAGCTTTAAAAGAAAAAAAATGGTGTTTTGTTGAGTTTTGATACTCTAACATGTTGGCAAAAGTTTAAATGTATACATAATATGATGTGTTTAAGGTATTAAAACCAAGAAATTGGTAAGCCAAATGAGTTATACAAGTTTGGGACTTTCAAACGGGTCAAACGAGTTGGATAAAGAAGTTGATAGTTCATATTCTCTACTAAGGATGAGCATTTGGTACCGGGTATCGGTACCGGTATTAACGAGTAAAACACTGGTAAATACCGGTACCGAACCGGTATATTCGATACCGGTACCCACTTTTTCCGTTTTTCAGTACTGGTACCGGTTCAGTACCGAATGGGTATCGTGCTCATCATTATCCTATACTACATGTTAGTTTGGGGTAAAATAAATCCCAACATCATTGTGCCTAATTTGAGTGTGATAAATCATGAAATTAGTTATATGGTTAATGAATATTGAACTTAATCATAATATATGGATACTGGTGATGTTTGACTTTAGGAGGTCAACAAGGTGCCATGAAGATTCACAATGTGGGAACACGAGAACCAATGTGAGTTCATACTACCCCTTATTAATATTGGTTGTATATTTGTGATCATAAATCGAGTTTTACTTGTATTTTTTATATTAATTAACAAGTATGGAATAGAGTATAATGTTTATTAATTCAACACCAAGTTTAGAACTTGATGAGCAAATGACAATACACAATATGAGGAGATAATGTACTTTCTTACTTGGTTAATATCCAGGTATAAAGAATGTATATTTGTATACTCAATAAACATTTCCAAATAGTTTGATTTAAATTTTTCACCTACTATTCACCGACTTATACGTATGTAGTGTTTAGAGATGTTATATTCCTACTTTATAAAAAGGACAGGATGGGTAAATTTTGTAATGGGTTATTGAATGTTTATTTGCTGATAGGTATTGCTGGGTTTGGTGGTAAGTGCAGGTTATTGGACTAGGGTATGACTTGGATGATGACTAGAAGCTTCAAGTTGGATGCTGATGTGTGGACTATGGAAGCCGATAAAGTTTTGAAGATTGATTTTTTTTGTTTGAATTGTATTTTGTGTTGATTTCGTTTGTTTAATTGTTTGGATTTTGAATAGGTTTGGTATTTGGTTAGAGTGGCTGGGGTAGGGGTTTGTTAAAACCCATTCTGTAAAGCCTAGGCTTTTTTGAGGGTTGGTGTTCTTCTTGGGGTATGTCCCGAAAGACTCAATGCTCTTTAGGTGTAATTTGTTTTTTATTTTATTAAAAAGTTTTGACGGGTGCCCCGTTAAGATAAAAAAAAAGATTGATTTAATTACTTTAGTTGGATGCTTAATTTGAAGTATTCTTTGAAAATAGGCTTCCTTGATTTATTTTAATTTGAAGTTGAATACGTGAATGTGTTTAATATGATTTTTCTCGATATTCCTACATAAACTTTGTTGAAAAAATAAGTATTATTTGTAAGTCCTCTAAACGACTTATTAACTAATGATCATATCTTAATATTTATTGTTTATTCTATTATACCAACGATCACCATAGTTGAATTGTTTAATTGTCAATTCTAATTATATCTATTATTTGAGTATAAGTTTTTAGGTTGAAGAGAGCAAGGTAGGGAGTATAAAGAGGGACAAAGCTGCTATAGAGAGAACAACCAATCTGAGCTGGCAACGCAAAAAGAATACTATAGAAATGCTTTAAGTGCAGCCAAAAAAACAAAAGCATTAGCATAATCACAGGCAAATGATGAAGCCAGAGTTGAACTAGAAATTCGCATAAAGAAATCTGAAGAATGTGAAGCTATGTTAGTTCATTGTGTAAGTGTCGCTTGTGTTGTTTTTGGATTAAAAGTGTGGAGTAAAGTTGGCCTCTTTTGGTTAACAAAAATGGTCCGAACATTCTTATCTTATTTTCAGTATTGTTATTTGATTATTTTAGTAACTGAACATTATGAATTGTGTGTTTTTATTGTTTACATTATATTAATCAAAATCGTTTAATTTTTCACACACTATTTTCATGTTGTTGGTTGAGTCGATTTGACAAAATTGTTTTAGTACTGTTTTATCTTTATTTAATTTAAAAATTCTATTAACAATTATTCAATGTCGTGTAAAAGTTTAATGAAATAATATGTTACATTTTAATAAAAGCACATGTTTATTAACTAATAAAATTAAACTACCCGGGAAGCAGTCCCGGGTGATAACCTAGTTCTATATAAATACAATAAAAAGCTTCAACTACAGTATCTATTGTTTATTGGTGGATTTTTTTTTTGTCTTTTAATGTCCTTTTATATAAATACAAGAGTAACTTACTTTTCGAGTCCATGTGTTTTAATGGTTTTAACCAATTAAGTCCAAAATCAAAAGTTTAACGCCCTAAGTACATGACCGCTCTTTTTGTAACCTTTTATGTCCAAAATTTAACACCATCTAAAAGGTCTGCTAACTCTACGGGCATTTCAGTCAATTACACCAAATGTACATGTCAATAAAACACAATGCATTTACAAGTTAATTTTACCTATTTATATAATTATAAACAAACAAACACACACACACACATCTCCGTTTCTTTCTCTCCACCTTTACCACACAACACCATCACCACCACATTGGACCACCACCGCCACCATCCCAATTGCACTACCACCACCACCACCCCCCCCCCCCACACCTTCACTCACCTGCAGATCAACGTTTCTGACACGAATTGGGTTTCACGGGTTCTGGTGGAAGCACAACTCGGGTCTTGTTGTAAACGGATTTAGGGATTCGTTTTGATTGTTGGGTCCTGTCGGATGTTATTATTCTGGTGAAACCTATGCGAGCTGATCTTTGTATATTTTAACTGATTGTGAAATTGAGTTTAATGTGACCAAGCTCTGATACCAATTGTAGTATCTGAGTTTATTAAACTTTTGTATTTACGACATGAAGAACATACAATTTGTAAATTGTAAATCAAAGTAAAGTAAACACACAAGCGGGAAGATATATCAAAAATTGTTTTCTATTGAAATTCAAATATTACAATTACAGTATGATGACTATACAATCTCCCCCTCAGCCTGGTCACTCACAATTTTGTTCGTACAAAAAGAGAATGAAATGAAGTGATAAATAGATATCTAACAGGTGAGATCTATTTATACTAAGTACAAGAAGTTTGTTTGCAATCAGCTGACGTCACCCTGATAATGACATCTAACATTCCTGATAGAAAAGATTCTACAAATGTTAGCAAACATCTGCGAAGATCTAACATCTATTCTATTACATGAAAAATCTATTCTAAGCTAAATATTGTTACATGGAGAACACATTTGTTCTTCAAACTGTTGGCTTGTACCAAACATCTGTTTGGCCACAACAGATGTTTGGTCTTCATGATCAGTGCTTTGCTTCAATAGAGCTTTGGCCTTGAACAACCGTTTCTTCTTCTTCAATAGTGGTTTCAAGGCTTTAAACAGATCTTTAAATGTCTTGAAACAGATATTTTGATTAGTGTTTATGATTCACTATCTTTGGGAGGAGAATACTTCGTCAACTGTTTATGTCTTGATCAAAAGGTCATGTTTTAACTTTTGAATATCATCCGTTATTTTATGGATCCAACAATTATTATATAGCTAGGGGCATACAATCCTTAAAGATTTCCACACCCCTAAAAAAGGTTCTTAGGTCCGCTACTGACCCTAATCCCATACAAAAACACCATATTATCTAAATGCTATCCTGTGTGATTTTTAGCCAAGTTATAGAATTGAAACCCAAAAAATGGAATAGGACATTAAAATTAAAATTATTCTGTCAAGCTACTAATTTAGCATTCCTTTGCTTGAGCTTGACTCAAAATTTAAATGAGTCACTTGAACTCTACTTAGCTTGAAAATTATACAAGGTTATTAAGAACAAGTTTTTTTCAAGCTATTTTTAAACGACATTTCTTTAAGAAATTTTAAGTCACTAACTATTTAAACTACCCAATTATGAGAAGTTATTCTCGCAACCATATATGTGTTTATATCCATCTAGCCATGAAAGTAGCATCTTTCTATATTCGGTCATACTTTTTTCCATTATACCCATCGTGCCCTATTACCTTTAATGTAACACCACAACCTAGAAAGAGCTAACATGCCACTTAGGGGACTGGAGGTGGTATCACTTGCAAAAATTCCATCACTTACAAACTTCCAATCAAGTTTTGCCATGTCATCAACCACTATTCTATCACTCACAAGTTTTTTTTAGTGGCGGTGGTCATCACTAGTCATGGAATTCCATCACTCACAACTTTTTTTTTAAATTAGAGTTAATTACTGTTTTCGTCCCTGTGGTTTGTCAAAAATCACTATTTCAGTCCATTAGTTTAAAAATTGCGATTTCAGTCCCTGTGGTTTCACTTTCGTAACCATTTTAGTCCACCTCGTAACCATTTCAGTCCCTGTACTTAACAGAATAATGGATTGAAATGGTTACGAAAGTGAAACCACAGGGACTGAAATGGTTACGAAAGTGAAACCACAGGGACTGAAATCGCAATTTTTAAACTAATGGACTGAAATAGTGATTTTTGACAAACCACGGGGATGAAAACAGCAATTAACTCTTTAAATTAGAAATTAACAATAAAACACTAAATTATAAATTTCATTAAAATTAAAACATAAATTACATAGCAAAGATTCGCTCAAACCTTGAGTCTTACGGGATTTTTCTTCGTACCCGAACGTCTTTTTTTCGAACCCGCACCTCTCTTGCTTGAACCTTCCATGTTTGTTGTAAAATTATTTAGATTGAGATGTAAAATTTTTGAGTTGAATTGGAGAATTTTTTAGTTGAATTGGAGAGTTTTTTGATTTTTTTGATTGAGTGGGGGAATGATTTGGATTTTATATAAAAAAAGTCTCAAAAAATTAACCCCAAACGGTCAAAAAAACTCACCCAAACGGTCATTTTCCCAACGGTAACATTGGATTTCAACGCGTGATATGTTCCACACGTAGAAAAATGCGGTGGCGGCGGTGTTCTAGTAAGTTTCACGCATGAAGAATGGCCCATCACGGACCACCTCCACTGTCCTTAGAGATAAATCGGAACCCAAATGACATTCATGCTATATCATTACAATAAATATAAAGAAATCAAAATAAATTTAATATTGTTGATATGTTCTGTTTAAACATAAGGGAAAACATGTAAATAATACCTGATATAGTAGACATGCCAGCAGAGAATCCAGACAGAGACGCAGCCATAAAGTTCGACATAGTTGTCAGCTTGATCTGGTTCCCCTTTAGGATGTATATTCTTGATGGTAGTACCGAGTTCTTAGGGTTGAAGAACCCGTAGTAATGGAGAGAGGGGAGGGGCTATTTTAGTGTGATGTTATGAATGTCTAACCCTAATCCCTCTCTAGTAATCTCCTTTTATACACCCAAGGGGAAACCCAATTAGTTAATAAGGGTAATCTGGACCATCAACAATTACCAACTAATTTATTATAGGTTTTAATATATTTTGATCCATATTATATAAATGATAATGATGGCTACTAGATTAAATACACACACACACACACATACACACACACATATATATATATAGAGAGAGAGAAAGTATATTGTACATTACGGCTTAACATACTTCACGTACGACAACGTGCGTGATTTGTTCTATAACATGCGTGATTAATGTTTTCAATATGCGTGATTATTGTGTTTCAACATGCGTGATTTTGGATTTTTGAGTTATAACGTGCGTGATTTTAAAATGAACGTGCGTAATTAGCTGTCGTACGTGATGTACGCTAAGCCATAATGTACGTTAACCTTCCTCTATATATATATATATATAATTCTCCATTCTCAGCCGAATAATCTTACATTCTCCCACTTAGCCGAATAATCATTTATCATGAGCATTAGATAAGTCTGATCAGCAGTTAATACTCATTTTAGCTTTAAACCAAAAACCGTAGCAGAGAAATACAGTCGTTGAATCATCATTCGACTTAGGACCCCCATTAATCATACTACAGCCTCAATTTAAAACCTAACAGTTATGATCAAACGTTTGATTTGTATTTATATTTATCTATATGTCATTATACCTGCAGAACATATATTAGAGACATACAAAAACAAAGTGACGAGGAAAATTAATTAATAGTTAGTCATTCATAGTACGATATGCATTTGTACATGGTCATCAATTAAAACTCGTCTCTTTTATGAGCTCTCTTAATAAGACTTATGGGTAATAGACCTTCAGTTATAGGATCCTTAAGCATATCATGAATGTATTCGATACAAATATTTAGTTTCCTCAATTCGTTCATAAATGAATAATTAATCTTGTATCGAAATTTAATGCAGCACATCTCGAACTGTTACTGTTCAAGGAGACATGGTAGCTGACTTTATCACAATAAGTCTTCGATATAATTTATATGGAGTTAATAAACTTATGAGTCCACTGATAAATTTCCAACAACATTTAGTGACTATTGCTTTGTGATCAACAATATATTACGGCGTTATAACTTAGGTTGTCCATATCAGTCCATTGTGACTCATCCATGAGATAGGTTTTGTCTGCTGACATAAGGATATACCCGAAATTACATTTTGTCATCTTTGAATATTACAAAGTTAGAGTAATTAACCGGTTTTAGTTCTCACTTCTTCTTTAAAATTATAGCCTCCCGTTTCTTTTAAAGATATTTTAATACTCTATTAGATGCTTCACATTAATCTAGACATATCTAGTATGTTGCAATGTGAGTAATATCTAAACAAGTATAGACTTGAACTTACATAAGGCTTCTAATTAATGAAGCATAAGGAAATAATCTCATTTATCCTATTACCCTCTAAAGGATAGCAGTATTGTCTGTTACATATGTAAGGACCCATTTAAGGTTAAACTTATGGAATGAAACTAATGTCCCACTAGGTCTACCTCGGTATGTTATGATATCTATCACGTAAGAGATATCTCTGAGATTTATTATATCAAAGTTTTTGTTAACAATGCTTTGACTTATGTAACATATACTTGTCAATAGAATATCATCTATATAGAGATAAGTTTATCTTAGTGGCTCCCACTCATCTTGAGGTAGGTACATTAATCCACTTTGTTCTTGATGAAAATAATTGCGTTAAGATTTCATCGTATTATGATGTGTGTATTAACCCGTACATGGATTTTATTGGTTTATAGACAAACTGTTCTTTAAGCTTAAGTTTAGAACTTTCAGTTTGTTTTATGAACATGTAAATATGTTAGCCAGTTGTTAGGGAAAGTTGTTTTAATGTTCATCTAATGTAGCTCAAAACTATTACAAGCTACTAGAACAGTGATGATCCTAAAAGAAATCTTTTGTAAGATAGGTAAAAAACATTCTTTGATAATTTATCTCTTCCTGAGTATACCCTTTGACAATCAATCATGCTTCTTTGTTTGTTAACGTTTATATTAGGATTTGGTTTGGTTATGAACACTCTTAGGTAATTAAATCAAATCCCAAACGTTATTCGAACACATAAAAGCAGTTTTACTAGAAAACAATTTTATTCCATTTAGAAGATTGCTTGACGCTAATTTCTTAATTAGAAGAGATAGGATCAGTAAACTTTTCCAAAACCATTTCAACTTTAGTTAGGGAGGTTATGTAATCATCAAAGTTAGTAGGTTTTTAAACCTAGATGACCTCCTGAGTTGATTATTGGGTTTGTTAGAAGTTTCAGTTTTATGGATTATGTAAGACTCGGCTTAATATAACTAGTTTAATGATATAAAACTTGCCTTTAGTACAAAAATTTAAAGTTTACAAAAACTTTCAATATTTTTAAAGGATCACATTTGATCCTAATATAATTCAGCTGAAAACAAACTACCCATTAAACTTATAAAACATAACTTCAAGCGTCTACTAGATAATGTTTGAAAACATAGTTCAAGTATCTACATAATGCTAAGACAAAATAGATCAAGTACGGAAGCTTCGTTTAGTGCGTTCGGTTCTTGATAATAGCTTGATCACCATCCGTACTTGGTTCCATATTCACCTACGGTCAAAACCATTTAAAATTATTAGTTTGACACTTAAAACACCAAGTAAAAGCAAGTTCCATACACAAAGTATCAAAAAAAAAAACAAGAAAATCTCGTTTCTGGGTGCTGGCGTCACGCCAGGGGGGCCGTGGCGTCGCGCCACCGCCGTGGCGTCACGCCAGGGGAGTCATGGCGTCGCGCCAGCAACGATTTTCGACATAATGTTTGTTGTTTGATGCTGAAACTCAGCCCAACTCTCTTATTCTAAATTCCAAACTTTAAATCGTCATAACTTTTGACTCGGGCGTCCGTTTTAGCCGATTCTTTTTCCTACACGACCGTAATTTAATTACAGACGCGTTTATCAACACCATTCCTGAAAATTTTCAGTTTACAAACAATCGGCTTATAATCCGAGTCCTTGCTTATTCGACCCGTTTGTCTACAAGTTCAGCAACTTTTTTATTTGTCATCTCATGTCTACAATCAATTTACCCAATCCCGGATTCTCCGATTATGACGTTTTGCTTCCCTCCCAAGGGTTGCTTACGTAAAAACCGTCATGCTTGTTTCAAGGATTTAAACATGCTTTTAACACTATTTGACAAGCATACATTCAATTTGCTTTGACTCGTTTGGATGCCGAATGGAGACCACCATTTCAAACATTCCAAACTGTATTTCTAACAGATGATTTGACCCATTTTATTTGTCTATGGTACTTCATCACTTCCGTGACTTAACAGGTTTCCTTGTTTGCCAAATTTCCATATAACAAGTTAAAACTAACGTTTAAACATAATGTAACGAAACCATAAGTCGCGTACCTTCAAAGTGTACCCTTCAAGCGCGTATCTCCTCCTCCGGCTTGTCCGCTCGACGTTCCGGATTCTTTGCCTAAGGAGTTCAATTCAACTTCAATTTAGAACCCTTTTTGTAATTAAAACACATAATTTGCTATAGTAGTCAATTATGCATTTTCATCCGATTTTTAACATATAAATCCCCACTTAGGCA
This sequence comes from Helianthus tuberosus, assembly GCA_030545235.1. Classification (NCBI taxonomy): domain Eukaryota; kingdom Viridiplantae; phylum Streptophyta; class Magnoliopsida; order Asterales; family Asteraceae; genus Helianthus; species Helianthus tuberosus. Next base: position 35,019,092 of record CM060396.1, read on the forward strand.
TTTCAACAAACACCTAGCGGGTCAGATTTTCTCATAATCATTACCAAGTTCATGACTTGTAATTATCATCTAATTTCACTTCAATTAGTCAACTTTACACATATCTTAACATCAATATTTTTGAAATTACTTCATAAATTCATATTACACTAGAACAAGAATCTTAACCCTAGTGTTTACAAGTTCTACTAACTTATTAATCACCCACTATGGTGATTATTAACCTTACAAGTATCATGCAAGATTTTGACAAGAAATCATCTAGGGTTTGTCCCTAAACTCCATATCACTTCTAATTTCACCCATGCAAGACATAATCAAGCTCAATTTCAGTTCTTCACAATTAACCAAGAATTTGAGATGAATCAAAACATCAAGATTTTACATACCTTATGATCCCTTTGACGAGGTGATCACGAATCTATGTTCAGATTTCGATTTGGGACTGAATTGAACCTCCAATTGGTCAATTTTTAGTGAACTAGGGTTTTGGAGAGGAGCTCCTGGTCGCTCCTGTGTTGTGATCGATCCAAGCATACACTTAGGTGTGTGTTTGGAGTTTATTTTATTTACTAGTAATTAAAGTTTCAAGTTTAACTATTCTAGTCCCTTTACTATTGCCCTCTTTATAATTTAAGGGTTTTCCATCCATTTATTTGATATCACAAGAATCATATCTAACTGGGTTATCTATTCCTAGTTAGTTTGTTCTTGTGTATTTAATGTTTTATAATTCTAATATATATAGTTTTATATTTTCGGGGTGTTACAAGTCCACCCCCCTTAAAAGGGTTTCGTCCCCGAAACCATAATACGTACCAAATAAAGTAGGGTAGAGCCGTTGCATCTCTTCTTCGGACTCCCATGTGGTATCCGAACCCTTTCTATGTTCCCATTTGACCTTTACTTGGTTGATCTCCTTGTTCCTTAAAGTTTTCACTTTACGATCTAAAATCGCAATGGGCTTCACCACATAGTTAATTCTATCATCCACCTCGATGTCATCGTAGTGGATATAGGTTGTTTCATCCGCTAAACATTTCCGAAGATGTGACACATGAAATGTGCTATGAATTCCACTTAATTCTTCCGGTAGTTCAAGGCGGTATGCTACCTTCCCTACTCGTTCGACAATTGTAAACGGCCCAATAAATCTTGAGCTTAATTTTCCTCCCTTTCTAAATCGGATAACCCCCTTCTATGGGGATACCTTGAGCATGACCTTGTCGCCAACCTGAAACTCAATCGGTCTTCGCCTTTTGTCTGCATACGACTTTTGTCTATATTGTGCTGCTTTCAAGTGTGCCCTAACCACCTAAATCTTTTCATTAGTAGCTCGGACTATATCTTTGTGAGCGAGTTCACGTGGACCCACCTCACCCCAACACACCGGAGTTCGGCACTTCCTACCATAAAGCATTTCGTACGGTGCCATCCCGATACTAGTATGGTAGCTGTTGTTATATGAAAATTCGACCAAAGGTAGATAAACATCCCAACTACCTCCGAAGTCAATAATACATGCTCGTAGCATGTCCTTCAATGTTTGTATTGTTCTTTCACTCTGTCCATCCGTCTGAGGATGGTACGCAGTGCTGATGAACAATTTGGTTCCCATTTGCTCTTGGAAATCTCGCCAGAAGTTTGAAGTGAACTGGGTATACCTATCGGAGACGATGGATACCGGTACTCCATGGCGTGCCACTATCTCATTAGTGTAAACCTCCGACATCTTTTCTGACGTATAAGTCTCACGTATTGGAATAAAGTGAGCACTCTATGTCAATCTATCGACAATTACCCATATAGCATCAAACCCGCGGTTTGTCTTTGGTAGTTTGGTTAATAGGTCCATTGTAACATGTTCCCATTTCCAAACCGGAATTTCCAATGGTTGGAGCTTACCGTATGGTTTTTGGTGTTCCGCCTTGACTTGTAGACATGTCAGGCACTTCTCCACGTATTTCACTACATCCCTTTTCATTCCGAGCCACCAATAGTTTTGTTTCAAGTCGTTATACATCTTGGTCGCTCCCGGATGGATGGAATAACGGGATTTGTGAGCTTCATCTAGTAGAAGCTTTTTAACTCCACATGTGTTAGGCACCCAGATTCTGTTGAAACGTGTTTTCAAACCGTGATTGACTTCTTCAAGATCTTTAAATTGGCCGACAATTCTTTCCTTTTTCCAGTTTTCTACCTTCACTGCTTCAGCTTGTGCTTCTCGGATTCGTTCTAGTAGGCCCGAGGTCACAATAAGCTGCATCGATTGTACTTGTATCGGGGCATAATCTGTCTTTCGACTTAATGCATCTGCTACTACATTGGCTTTCCCGGGGTGGTAATGTATTTCACAATCGTAATCCTTGACCGTTTCTAACCACCGCCTTTGCCTCATGTTTAATTCCTTCTGATCGAAGAAATATTTCAAACTTTTATGGTCAGTGAAAATTGTACATTTTACCCCATACAAATAATGTCTCCATATTTTTAAGGCGAATACTACAACTGCCAGCTCCAAATCATGAGTCGGGTATTTCTTTTCATGGATCTTCAGTTGTCTCGAGGCCTAGGCTATGACCTTTCCTCGTTGCATTAAAACACATCCGAGCCCCGAATGCGACGCATCCGAGTAAACCACCATATCATCAACTCCTTCCGGTAATGTTAACACCGGAGCGTGAGTTAACTTTTCTTTAAGTGTTTGGAAGGCTTCCTTTTGTTCGATGTCCCATACAAACTTTTCCTCCTTGCGAGTCAATTTGGTCAATGGTAAGGCAATTTTGGAGAAATCTTGTATGAATCTCCTATAATATCCCGCGAGCCCTAAAAAGCTTCGGATTTTCGAGGGATTCCTTGGAGTGTTCCATTTTGACACGGCTTCTACTTTTGACGGATCCACTAGTACCCCGTCGGCACTAATGATATGCCCGAAAAACTGCACCTCTCGTAACCAGAAAGCGCACTTTGAGAATTTTGCATACAGCTTTTCTCGTCTGAGCGTCTCTAACACTTCTTGCAAATGATACACGTGCTCAGCTTCATTCTTCGAATATACTAAAATGTCATCGATAAATACAATTACCGACTTATCCAACATAGGTTTGCAAACCCGGTTCATGAGGTCCATGAAAGTCGCGGGTGCATTAGTTAACCCAAAGGGCATTACAAGGAACTCATAATTCCCGTACCACGTATGAAATGTCGTCTTCGGTACGTCCTCCTCCTTGACTTTCAATTGGTGATAACCTGTTCTGAGATCAATCTTTGAGAACCAACTTGCTCCTTGTAGTTGATCAAACAAGTCATCAATTCTTGGAAGTGGGTATCGATTCTTTACCGTGAGTTTGTTTAACTCTCGGTAATCGATACACATGCGCATACTGTCATCCTTCTTTTTCACGAATAGAACTGGTGTGCCCCATGGGGATACACTCGGTCGGATAAACCCTTTGTCGAGCAATTCTTGGATTTGAGACATCAATTCTTGTAGCTCCGATGGCGCGAGCCGATACGGTGCCTTGGCCACAGGTTTTGCGCCCGGAATCAATTCGTTTCCGAACTCTACCTCCCTTACTGGTGGTATTCCCGGTAAATCTTCCGGAAACACATCTTCATAATCACTTACAACTGGCACATCTTTGATTTTGGGGGATTCTTTCTCCGATTCATTTGCGTATACCATATATGCCTTGCATCCATGTTTCATGAGTTTGTGAGCTTCTAGCATCGTGCATATCACCGGGTTACCCCCTTTTTGGCCGTATATTGTAACGTGCTTTCCGCTAGGAGATGTTAGTTTTATTTCCTTTTGGAAACATACCACCTTTGCGTGGTATCGGGACAACCAATCCATACCCACGATCACTTGAAATACTCCCATTGACATTGGGATCAAGTCTATTGTATATTCTTCATCGTCGATGCTCAATTTACAGTTTTCACATACATCACAAACGATAAAACTCTTGTTATTACCTATCTCTACTTCTAAAGGCATAGGTAATTTTGTTAGAACAAATGAAGGATGTCGAATAAACCCATATGAAATAAAGGATTTATTCGCACCCGTATCAAATAATATACGCACAGGAATCGAGTTTAAAGAAAATATACCTAAAACTACTTCGGGTTCAACTTTTGCTTCTGCGGCATTCAAGTGGAAAGATCTTGCCTTTGCTTTTGGGGCTTCGCCTTTCATGTCTTGCCCGTCTTTCTTTCCAATTAGCTCCGGGCATTCTGACTTCTTGTGACCCGGCCGATAGCAATTGTAGCAGACCGTCACTTTTTCCGGACATGATGTAGCCATATGTCCCATCTTCCGACATATGGGGCAAGGTTTATCCTTGAAGCGACACTCGCCCTTATGACCCTTTCCACAAATCTTGCAACTAGGAGACCCGCCTTTTACATCAGATTTCTTCCCGGTTTCCTTCGTTCACGCCTTCTTGGTAGGGCTTGGATTAACAACATATGCCCTTCGTTCACCCCGTTCCAACTGCTTTTTCAATTCAATCTCCCGTTCCCGAGCAACGTTTATGATCTCGGTAAGGGTTTCGTATTTTGAAGGAGTCATAAACTCCCTATATTCGGCGCTCAACATGTTATAGTAATAGTATATCTTTTGTTCTTCATTCGTCACCAATTCGTCACAAAACTTCATCTTATCCATTAACATTCCCGTGATCTTGTCTATGGACTCACCTTTGTGCCTAAGTTGCATGAACACTTCCTTGATTTTATTAATGACCGCCTTGGGACTATGATGTTTAAGAAACGGCGTCTTAAACTCCTCCCATGTCATGGCCTTAGCTGCTTCGCTTCCAATCTCTTTCTTTTTGTTATCCCACTAGTCTTTCGCTTGACCCCTTAATTGACCCGTACCATAGGCTACATAGTCATCTTCATCACAATGGGTCCTCTTTAATACCCCTTCGATATCGCTTAGCCATCACTGGCATACGATTGGGTCAACCTCCCCATTATAGACTGGCGGTTTGCACGCCATGAACTCCTTGTATGTACAAGGCTTTCGTCCTCCGTACTTTTCTTTTGCTAGATTAGCATTATCCACCAATTTCTTGATTCTTTCTTCAACCACTGATAGTACCGTGTTCTGGATCTTATCGATGAAACCAGACAAACTATTTTCGATTGCCTTTCCGACCTCCTCGGCAATCACTTCTTTTGTTTGTTCGGTGACTCTCGGCACCGCATTATCATTACCTCCATCCGCCATCTCTAATACTGAAATTTTTACATTAACTGTTAGGGTGAGAGTTGGCTACAAAGTCCATTTTTCCTACAAAGTGTACAAAGTCATAAAACACCATAATGTCAACCATAAAACACACTTAAAACCTACAAGTAACATATTGGAGATTACTAAAACACCATATTTGTGGGTTTTGTGTTGTGTTTTGAATGATAAGGCTTTGATTATTGAATGACTAACATTAGTGTGTTTTATGTTGATTATCATGTTGTGTTTTATATTCATAGTTGTACGATGGTGTGTTTGAAGTTTTTAAGGAATGTTAGGGTTTGGATATTGTGTTTTATTGATCTTCATTATGTTATTTGTGGGTTTTGAGTGTGTTTTATGGCTAAAATTGTGGAGTTTTGAGACTTTGTACACTTTGTAGGAAAAATGGACTTTGTAGCGGAACCCCACCCTTAACTGTTAAACATTTCACTTATAACATATGATTTACTTGTTTTGATTTAATCAAGTTCACAACTTGATTCAACCGTTCTTGTTTCATGCATTTCCCGTGTTTGAGTGAGCTTATCCACTCTTTCCGTGCATATTAATTCATGTTTCATTTCTATATTCTCTAAGTTTATTTAAAACAATTAATACTTACCAGATGCTTGATCAAGCTTGAACCGAACACACTTTATTGACAACCCTTAACTCTGATTACCAACTTGTAAGACCCGGCTTAATATAACTAGTTTAATGATAAAAAAACTTGCCTTTAGTACAAAAATTTAGAGTTTACAAAAACTTTCAATATTTTTAAAGGATCACATTTGATCCTAATATAATTCAACTGAAAAAAAACTACCCATTAAACTTACAAAACATAACTTCAAGCGTCTACTAGATAACGTTTGAAAACATAGTTCAAGTATCTACATAATGCTAAGACAAAATAGATCAAGTGCGGAAGCTTCGTTTAGTGCGTTCGGTTCTTGATAATAGCTTGATCACCATCCGGACTTGGTTCCATACTACGGTCAAAACCATTTAAAATTATTAGTTTGACACTTAAAACACCAAGTAAAAGCAAGTTCCATACTCAAAGTATAAAAAAAACTCGTTTCTGGGTGCTGGCGTCGCGCAGGGGGGCCATGGCGTCGTGCCAGGGGGTCGTGGCGTCGCGCCAGCAATGATTTTCGACAGAATGTTTGTTGTTTGATGCTGAAACTCAGCCCAGCTCTCTTAATCTAAATTCCAAACTTTAAATCATCATAACTTTTGACTTGGGCGTCCATTTTAGCCGATTCTTTTTCCTACGCGACCGTAATTTAATTACGGACACGTTTATCAACACCATTCCTGAAAATTTTCAGTTTACAGACAATTGGCTTATAATCCGATTCCTTGCTTATTCGACCCGTTTGTCTACAAGTTCAGCAACTTGTTTATTTGTCATCTCATGTCTACAATCAATTTACCTAATCCCGGATTCTCTGATTATGACGTTTCGCTTCCCTCCCAAGGGTTGCATACGCAAAAACCGTCATGCTTGTTTCAAGGATTTAAACATGCTTTTAACACTATTTGACAAGCATTCATTCAATTTGCTTTGACTCGTTTGGATGCCGAATGGAGACCACCATTTCAAACATTCTAAACTCTATTTCTAACACATGATTTGACCCATTTTATTTATCTATGGTACTTCGTCACTTCCGTGACTTAACATGTTTCCTTGTTTGCCAAATTTCCATATAACAAGTTAAAACTAACGTTTAAACATAATGTAACGAAACCATAAGTCGCGTACCTTCAAAGTGTACCCTTCAAGCGCGTATCTCCTCCTCCGGCTTGTTCGCTCGACGATCCGGATTCTTTGCCTAAGGAGTTCAATTCAACTTCAATTTAGAACCCTTTTTGTAATTAAAACACATAATTTTCCATAGTAGTCAATTATGCATTTTCATCCGATTTTTAACATATAAATCCCCACTTAGGCATTTCAAAAAACACCTAGCGGGCCAGATTTTCTCATAATCATTACCAAGTTCATGACTTGTAATTATCATCTAATTTCACTTCAATTAGTCAACTTTACACATATCTTAACATCAATATTTCTGAAATTTATTCATAAATTCATATTACACTAGAACAAGAATCTTAACTCTAGTGTTTATCAAGTTCTACTATGTAACACCCGTCTAATTATTTAACGATTTTCGTTTAATTTGCGAAAATAGACATGTCATTATATATAAATACTGTCGAATAATACGGGTGAGTTAAAACTTTTACGATTTTAAAATAATACCAATTAATATATACAGAATTGCCGTTTAAAATAACGACGAAACAATGTGTGCGGAAGCTTGTTTCTCATTCGTGTTCGGTTGTTCTTTGGGCTTGATCTTCATCCGGAAACACTTGGAATTTACCTGTGATCAAACCAAGCTAAAAGTTAGTTTTGATGCTTGCATAATAGTTTAAACAAATTTGAAAACATCAAACAATGAACAACAATCATATTGCCAGATCCGTAGTCTGTCGCGGGCCGCGACAGACTCAATGTAATCTTACACGAGCCGCGACTCTGTGTCGCGTGTCGCGACAGGTTTAAGACCTTCTGCCGCGTGTCGCGAGGAAGCACCATTTCCAGCAAGTTCAGAGCTGTGTCCTGCATTTTCAGCAACGCTAAGTTTTACGGAATTAGCCATAACTTCTTCGTTATAGATCCGTTTTACGCGATTCTTTTTCCTACGCGTCCGTAATTTAATTCTCCATCTAATGGAGTTAAAATTTAACATCCGACATAATAAAATTTCAGACTTTTAACTCTTCGGCTTATCACCCTTTTTACCAACTTTTGACCCGTTCGTGATTTCATCTAACAAACTTATTTGCGGTCCTTGTTTCTTTTGTAAACATATCATTATGATTATTTCCTATTGTACAAGGCTAAAATCACGGGTTATTACACATTCTAAACCCGCTTATGCTCAAATGCTTATTTTGACCCGTTAAGGACATTTATGTCCTTTTAAGCCTAATTTCGCTCACTTCTACTATGCCTCATAATCCCACTCGTTCATTTTGATTAGTTTTTCCACCACAACTATGAATGTGGTGGGTTTAATGTAATAGACCACCTATTCCGAGTTTTACTCCTTAGATATGCTATTTTACGACAATACGCATTTTAAGGCATTTAACCCTTGATAGTTTATGCCTACCATTTTCATACGCGTCTAAAGGTTACAAGATTATAATATCAGTTCCTAAACAACCTTTATGGGTTGTTTGCCCAATTTACCCTTCAAGGGCATTTTAGTCAACATTAGCCCCTCATTTACTACGAAAGGCTTTCGCTATATATTTGGTCATAAGGTATATTGTCCACAATTATATTTACACGTACCTAGTTCGGATCAACTTATTGACCCGTTTCGATACCTTGCCTCTATAATATGCTAGTTCGTAGCATTTTAATCCATAGACCGTTATTATCCTGTAAGCATAAGACTTGATACATACTTATTAGTCGTCATTGGTCAAATGGCATTACAAGTCACCCTTTGACCCGTTTGGTCTAAACGACCAAACATTTTGCATTTGAATTTAGAATGGTATATATATATACGTATATATATACCATCTCGTTATTTAACCCAATTCGGCTTACGCCGTAGGGTGTCTTATCACTTTTACTTATATTTGTCGACCCACGACTAAATTACCATTTTATCCCTATCCTTATTATAAGTTACCCCATACGGTAACATTTCCAGATTCATTGTATGCTTGTCATTTACGGCTATATTACCATTTACCCATGTTTACCCTTCCTCGTGGTTTTTTTACCAAATTTTGCATATGTTCCGACTCGTATCAATTGCGTTGGAAATCCATATTTCCCAATATTGTTTTTATCGAATTTAAAACTTATAGAATAACTAAATATTCTACAAAAGGTGTAAGTTTCACTTACCTTGCATCCGAATTACGCTTTTCTTTTCTCACTTGCTTCGATAGACCCGCTTTCTCCCCAAGCTTCACCTAGCTTGTTAAGCGCCTACTATCATCCATCATTCACAAGGTTGTTAGATTAGTCATTCTAAATCATGACTTTCACACCTTATGAATCTTTGAGTACTTTCTTATTGAACTAAATCATAAATCATGAGTTTAATTCTTATGTCAAGACCCACTTCAAATCAAGTATGAATTCTTAACAATTTCCCTTTTTGTTCAAGTAGTTCATTCATACAAGTTAGTATGGTGTTTATAAACACCAATACAACATCAATTTCATTAAATCATCCTAAACCCATTTTTTCATAACCTTTAACGCATAATTCTTTATAATAATCAAATCTGCGTTTTTACCCAACTTTTAGCATTTTAATCCTCACTTTGGCGTTTCATCAAACACCTAGCGGGTCAGATTTTTATATCATCAAAACCAAGTTTATGACTTGTAATTATCATCTAAATTAACTTCGATTAGACAATTCTACACAAGTCTTAACATCCATATTTCTGAAATTTACTCTTAAATTCAGATTATGCTAGAGCAAGATCATAATTCTAGGTTTTATCAAGTTTTCTTCAAGTTCATTAATCACCTACAATGGTGATTATGAACTCTATAATTAACATGAAATCTTTTAACAAGATTTCACCTAGGGTTCATCCCTAGACACCATATCCCTTCTAATTTCATTCATGCATGACACAATCAAGCTCAATTTCAGTTTTTTTTATAATTAACCTAGAACTTGAGATGAATCAAAATACTAGAATTTTGCATACCTTATGATCCCTTCAGTGAGGTGATCACGAATTTGTGCTTGAAATTCGATTTAGACTTGATTTGAGGCTCCAATTTGTGAGTTTTGTGAGGATCTTAGGGTTTGAAGAAACCCATGTCGCCCCCTGCTTCTTTGTACGACCAGACATCCCCAAATGGGGTGTTTGGTTTTTGTTTTAATTAAAATTAGCAACTTAAGTTTCAATTTTAACATCTTTAGCCCCTCCATTTTCCTTAGTTCATAATTTAAGTGTTTTAACCCATTCATAAGTCACTATCTAACTAGGTTAGAATTATTCCTAGTTAGCTTAGTAGGTTCGGGAAGTCGTAACCCGTTTTACTTTAAGTCCCGTTAAATCGGGCCTTTTATCCATCCTATTTTTTTTCTTGAAAGCTCTCATTCACTTTAAATAAATTTTAGGATTATTTAATTTATTCCTAATATTTGCCGGTTTACTTTTACCACTAATGGTACTTTCCCCGTCTTTAGTATTAACGGGGTTTAATTACCAAACCCGATTTCGGGGTGTTACATACTAACTTATTAATCACCCACTATGGTGATTATGAACCTTACAAGTATCATGCACGATTTTTACAAGAAATCATCTAGGGTTTGTCCCTAAACTCCATATCACTTCTAATTTCACCCATGCAAGACATAATCAAGCTCAATTTCAGTTCTTCACAATTAACCAAGAATTTGAGATGAATCAAAACATCAAGATTTTACATACCTTATGATCCCTTTGACGAGGTGATCACGAATCTATGTTCAGATTTCGATTTGGGACTAAATTGAACATCCAATTGATCAATTTTTAGTGAACTAGGGTTTTGGAGAGGAGCTCCTGGTCGCTCCTGTGTTCTGATCGATCCAAGCATACACTTAGGTGTGTGTTTGGAGTTTATTTTATTTACTAGTAATTAAAGTTTCAACTTTAACTATTCTTGTCCCTCTATTATTGCCCTCTTTATCATTTAAGGGTTTTCCATCCATTTATTTGATATCACAAGAATCATATCTAACTGGGTTATCTATTCCTAATTAGTTTGTTCTTGTGTATTTAACGTTTTATAATTCTAATATATATAGTTTTATATTTTCGGGGTGTTACAGATTAGCTTTTGGGTAGGCTGCTATCATTTTCAGAATTCTAAGTTTGTAAGAGTTGGTGCAGTATGGTGTACAAGAGGTGTAATCAGAGTTAAATTCGGAGTAAAATTTAACGACTCTCTTCCCCCCGCCTCTTGTATTCCTTGCAAATCATGATAAAGACTTTTACTGCTCACACTGACCTTAGAAATCTTTAGGAACTTCGCATGCTTAGGGTCATTATTAAAAGACCAACAAATTCTAATAGAGAAACAAGTTAATGACGTTATTCGTTGTGATTTCTCATGTTGAGGATTATGTTAGTTTTGGTAAGAAATCTAAGTGTGCCCACAGTTAAACAATAATGAAACTTTTGTAAGAGTAGCATTAAATTTTAAGGATATAATTTTTTATGGAATAGTGTCGAGATGGAGCAGTGTCTTGTACAAGAGGTGTAAATTGAAGTAATATGAAGTTTTCACTCCCCACCTCTTGCGACTATTGCAAGTTATTATTAAGACACTTAATGCTCCCACTGATCTTTGATATCTTTAGAAATGCTACAAGAGAAATTTCAATGAGGTACGTGACATGGGAACCTATCATATACAAGTTAGACTTTATTTGATTTCTTTAACGTCCAGATGTCATAAGAAACTTAAGGACATATTTAATAGAAATCTTATTAAGTATATATATGAATAGATTTCTTTTAAGACCTTGGACCATAGGAGTCAAATTTAGATACAAGTTGATAGTCTTTAATTGCTAAATGAATTATGTCTGAATATTCCATTTGGCATAAGTTCCACGAATGTTAATAACTAACTTATGGTGTACCCATACTTATTCCTTAAGCCAAGTAATATTTTAGGTCTTTTACATCATGATTTAAAATCACTTAGAAAGAAATTAGATGAAAAATCATTCTCATTAACCATGTCATGATTTCTCATGAATTTTGGTTACGATGAATGAAATTTATAGGTCTCATTTTCCTTTTGTCAAAATCTCATTTGCATGATAACAAGAGCTGTGAAAGTGTAAGGTATTATCTAGTTTCATCTTATTAATGTTTCTATCCAGATATTGAGAACAAATAATATGAGAGTTTATGGTATGTGTGACTTTATGTTGGTTATGCAAACCTCACAACCTTCATGACATATCTTAAGTATTGATACTATATTCTGATTAATCTTTAGAATATGTAAGGTATCGAAAAGCATTGTTAGAAGACTGCTTATTATGGTTCTTATAGCCTTAACATTTAATCTGTCACTAACTCTCATGTTAGTTATTTGTTTAATTCTAGTAAGGAAACGTATAGAACTAGAGTCAACTTATCATGTGTTAATTGGAATATTAAGATTAAGAGACTTAAATACCATTTGTAGGTGACTACCTAATTAATTTATCCAACTGTTCTTTTGAATCATGGATAGGCTCGTTGCTTATGCCTAGTCAAATGGCATAATGCAGTGAGATTCTCCCTTGAAGAACCTTAGAGTTGGAATTTTGTACTTGTATTTAGACTATGGACCTTAGAACTATCCTCTTTTAAGGTTTTAGTGGTTGTAAGGTGAACAACATCCTATTTTTCAGTTTCAAACATTTATTTCTTTGTACATATGTTGCTTATCAACACACTTCAGTTCCTTTGGTACTTTTGAGTGTTATAGTTGATTTTTAAGGCATCAAATTGTACAAGTGAAAATTTTAGTATGTAATATAACGGAAAAATGTACTTATTTCCATGTGTAAGCCCTTAATTTTATGGATCATGGTATTGTACATTATAATGTATTTACATATACTACTTAACCTTATAGTTTAGAATTTTAAATGAAGGCATGCATCATAAGAGTTCTTGTGATTATTCCATAGATAATAGATTAGTCTTAGGAAAAACTGAATCTAGAATAACTTTAGTGATAACATTTATGTTAGATGAGTTCTTGATTATCATAAGAGACATCATCTTCGACTTATCCAATTCGTCATGCTCTACTTTTCTTCTGTAGCATTTTTATTAGAAGAGGGCAATAGGATTATCGTGTCTTAAGGGATAATCAAGGATTTAATTTAAGAGTTAATCTTATAGAAACTTTAAGTAAAGAAAAACATATTAGGTTTAGGAATTAGAGTGAATGAGATACTGATTTATAGAAGAAAGTTACAGTGAGTATTGTTATGGGTACAAAAAATAAGGCAGACAAAATATGATCATAATATTAATGAATGATCATTAATGTGAGGATCACTATTTGAAGAAGTTGTGATATGTCTATTACTAACATCAAAATAATAGACTCATTTGAAAGTTCTACTTAAACAAAGACAAATCACCTTTGGGCATAAGTGAAATCATTTAAGTATGTGTGCAAAGTAATTATGACAAATCAACTTTGGCCAGAAATGAGACAATCACCTTAGTTATGCACTTGTTAAGTATGCTAGACATGAATGAATTAAATCAGCTTTGGCCAAAAGTAAGACATTCACGTTTGTAATGCATAATTAACATAGCTTTTATAATACTTGAACAATAAATAGATGTATTAAATCACCTTTGGGCAGAAATGATACATCAGAAGCTAATTCAAGTTAACCTATTTGGTTGTATAAAAATATTTAATTTATCCAAGTGATTTACAAAACCATTTAATTTATTCACAGTTTTAGTTCATGAGATAATGAGTTCTCGAGAAAACTGATGATTTCGAGTTCTAACGAGATTTCGAGTCTACTTGAGTTTTCGAGTTCTTTATGAGATCTCGAGTTCACTCGAGAAGTTGAGTTGACTTGAGATTTCGAGTTGTTATGAGATCTCGAGTTGACTTGGTATCTCGAGTTGTTATAAGATCTCGGGTTGACTTGGTGATCTCGAATTCTGATGAGATTTCGAGTGCTCTGATTATGTTGAATTCTCTTGAGATTTCGACTCCTGATGGTTTCGAGCTAATGATTTTGAGCTTTCTAATGATTTCGAGTTAACTTGAGATTTCGAGTTGTCTAGGGATTTCGAAAACTAATGAGACTTCGAATTTCTTTGATGATCTCGAAATCTTATGATTTCGAGTTCTTAAGTGACGATCTCGAAATCTTATTACTTGTCGAAATCTTATGATCAGATCTCTAAACTTGTTCTCGAATCTCAAAAAAATAATAATTATCTCTTATGAATTTGTGATAAGGGTGAAATTCGAAAATTAAGGGATTCTGATATATCATGTTTTCTGTTTAAAAAATATTTTATATTTATCCAATGATTTCGAATAATATTTAATAATATTAACAGATTTTTTCAAAACCTTAAGGGATAAAAATTAATAAAAAACACAGGAAAACACCTTTTAATCCTAAATTCATTCCAAATAAGGGAATATATTCGAATTTCACTAAGAACATAAAGAACCCTAATTTTAATAAAATTAAATTCTGGAACCGAAATATGAAATTTAAGATGCTAATACAGATTTCGAAAATTATTGTAAGATATGATGTGATTAAACATCCATTTAGAACATAAAATCCATGAATATTAAGTTTAGTTGAATTTATTGTTCTTGAATTTTATCAGGTTTTCAGAAAGTTTGTTTTCCAGATTTTAGTTCCAGATTCATGGAAACAAACAGAACTGATTAAGCAGCATATGCTCTTATACCACATGTTGATTTGTTCTGTTTAAACATAAGGGAAAACATGTAAATAATACCTGATACAGCAGACAGACCAGCAGAGAATCCAGACAGAGACACAGACATGAAGTTCGACATAGTTGTCAGCTTGATCTGGTTCCCGTTTAGGATGTATGTTCTTGATGGTAGTACCGAGTTCTTAGGCTTGAAGAACTTGTAGTAATGGAGAGAGAGGAGGGGCGATTTTAGTGTGATGTTATGAATGTCTAACCCTAATCCCTCTCTAGTAATCTCCTTTTATACACCCAAGGGGAAACCAAATTAGTTAATAAGGGTAATCTGGCCCATCAACAATTACCAACTAATTTATTACAAGTTTTAATATATGGATACTAGATTAAATACACACACACACACATATATATATATAATATTTAATCTTATAAATACTTGCATTTATTGCTACAACAGTCTCTTTTGAGTACGAGTAAAACAAGTACGTCTAAGCAAATTAACCAGTGAGCGCAATGGTCATTATAACATAAGGGTGTGCATATTCACACACCTGTTTGCCTATACGAGGCGTCTAGGGCTACTGTCTCCGACCAACCACGGAACCTTGTACCAGTCAAACCAGTCACATCAGACAGGGCGTCTAGGCCTGTACGATGGAGCAATACGAGGGACCAAGACGCCTCGTCTAGGGCTATACGAGGAGTCTTGAGGACTGATGTGACTATGTGTTTGGCACGCGACATAAAGCAATATGGGGCGTCTAGGGCTATACGAGACGTCTATGTTTCAAATAAATAGGGACATGCAGAGCATTCTTCATCCACCCGAGGCATCTTCTGTTTCTTCGAAAGCAGTTTTCTTCTTTGCATTCATGTTTTTATCACTTATGAGGTGCTGAAATGTCATCATACTAGGACGGCAACTATGTCTTTGGGCAGTATTCTGGCGACTCATGGGTGCCCAAAAACGTTTCGGTAATAGTTATTGGCTTAACTGTTTTAATTACTTGTTGTTTTAATTAATTATTTACTAATGATGATACTGTTTTTTTGGAGGAGTCTGGCGTTCCCGATTCTAACGAGCAAGAGGAGGTTGTGTCTAGTGTACAATGAAAGCAAAACAGACCGTTTCTAGATTTGAACGCGCATCCCCCTGTTGATGAAACATCCCCTGTAGATGACTCATACCATGCTGGTGAACCAAGTTATCCGGCGCAACAAGGGTATCCGGATTATGGATACGGGTGTGAATATTCTTACATGCAACAACATTCTCCTGATGGATATGGAGGAGACGGTGGTCATCAGCAATTCATTTCCCCGAGCGGTCCTTACGTTCAACAAAACTATCCGGACGTTGGAGGATATGGGGGATATGGTGGATACGGAGGAGATGGTGGATATGGTGGTGAGGCACCCCCCATCCCGGACAATCCATACTTAAAAAAGCAGGTATCAATTTTATTTTGTTACGTTAGATAGATTAATTGTTATTATTATTATTATTATTGTTGTTGTTGTTGTTGTTGTTGTTTTTATTGTGAAAATTGTTATTATTGTTAAAATTGTTATTATTATTATTGTTAAATTTTTTATTAATATTATTTTATTTTGTGACGTTTATACGCAGGGGCTAGTGGTGGTTGATAAACCCACTCTTTTAGGGTTTTGGCAGGTGGTTATCGGCAGATACTTTGGAGCACAACAAGTCGAAGGGGAGGATTTCACATGTTCGTGACCCATTGTACATGTACGTACGTTTATTACAGTAATTATTTTGATTATTATTATTTATTAATTTTTGTTTCTGTATTTCGCTAACCCTATCTGCAGGTATATACATAGGATGCTCGCTACTTCCATTACAGGTCGCGACTACAGCCGTGAGTGTTGTACGAGCACAGATCTTTTTTTTCTTTTATTGTTTGTTGTACAGGAGGTCGTGCGCATTAGCACACGGTCTAGCCCAGTACTTCGTCTCTGCCCATTACCGGCAGGAGCGTGGATTTTTGTATGGCGGCGGGTACGTGACCGTCATTGCCCGTTCATTGGGCCTCGTACTGGAGGAGGACCTACATTTACGGGTGCCCATAACGCCGACTCGGATGGGTTTTCAGAGGTTGTGGGGGATGGAATTGATTAAGAGGTTCGATGTCCTTGGCGAGCGGTTTAAAACCCGCGCAGGTCTCTTATTTCTACCGCAGAACCTACTAGAGCAGTTCGATTTAGTCTATCCTCGGTCAGATCCTAGTGCAGCGGTCGTGCCGGACCCTCCAGTGGATTTAAACGGTCCAACGATGCCACAAGCATCACCACCCCGGGGCGCCTCAGTTTCCATATCATGTTATTTCAGGTCATGCCCTGGGAGCTGCAGTACATCCGCAGATACGAGCCGAGCTTGACAGGCTGAACGATTTGATAGGTTGGTTGGTTCGGGCCGAGCAGGATTGGCGAGAGAGAGGGGTTACCCCTCATACCGCTCACACCACCTCGAGCACCACATCAGCAGCAGCAGCCAGATCCAGATTCGGACCCTGAGGCATAGACCAGCTACGTGGATATATTTTGGCATTTAGTGTTCAGTTGGAGTTTTTATTTTTGTTATGGATGTACAAACTTATCTTATATATTTTTGTTATGGATGTACAACAGTTATCTTATATATGACATATTTAAGTTTGTTTTTAGTTATTCGGTTACTTAATGATTGTTGTCTTAAATTGATATAATACGGAAACGATATATGTTTTGAATATAATACGGAAACAATATAATTTTCAAAATGTTAAATAATATTTAAACGAGATAATATTTCAACGGTAGGATAATATTTAAAAAAGTAAAATGTTAAAAACAATATAATATTTAAACGATCGACTATATTTAAAGGCCGATCTTGAAAACGGTAAAAATATTTATAGTGCAAAAAATAAAACTTTTTTTAAAAACACAAATTTTTTCACTCAAAAAAAACATCACCTCCAAAAACTATCAAAATACCCCACCAAAACACCACTTCTATCAACCAAAAAAACACCCAACACCTAGACGCCTCGTATAGGCCTGTACAAGGCGTCTAAGGTTCTTAAACTTTGTGCCTGACATCCCTTGCAGACCCTCTTGAATTCTGTGCTTAGACGCCTCGTATAGGCCTATACAAAACGTCTAGGGTTGGTAGGGTGTCCAAATAGGCAGAATAGGTGTCCAAATAGATCCAGCCTAACATAATGTACAAATAAAACAAGTATGTTTAAGCAAATTAACCAATGAGCGGATAATGAATAAACAAACGGAATATGTTCTTTCAAATAAAAATGTTTCAAATGCAAAATCAAATCATACAACATAATTTATACATAGAAACCACAATGTCTCACCAGAAAGTACCCGAAGTTAATTTTTTTAATTTAATTTACATGAGGTAGCTAGCTTAGGGGAGTGGGGGTGGTTTGTGATGGCCACCCCATCACGATTAGAACATGATCGCACACCGCCACCGCCACTATTTATAACGCGTGGAAGTTTTAACGCGTTGTTTATATCACGCGTTGAATATTGAACGAATTTGAACATTGCTCCATTTTCGACCGTTATTCAACGGTAAAGTTTAATAAAAAAAAAACCTTTAAACCTTTTTATCTATATATATCTCCATTTTTAACCATTTCACACACACCAAAATATAAACACATTTCACACAATCTACATCTTTCTCAAATAGAGTTCCCTACGGATTCGACGTTTCCGATGTCTAGCGATAGCGATACCGAGTCGTCTTCCGATAATGAGACGCTAAAATATTTTGTGTCGGTATATAACGAACTTGATACTAGTTCGTCCCGCCCAAAGAAGAAGATGGTAGACCGTGATCGTATACGTGCCAACGAAGTGTTAATGAACGATTATTTTGTGGAGAACCCGCTCTACAATGCCGAAACGTTTAAAGATGGTTTCGTTTACCCAAAGAATTATTTTTAAAGATTGTTGAAGACATCGAAGGAAGCGAGGAATGGTTTCAAGAAGGTTACGATGCGAGGGTTAAACCAAGTTTCACGCCGATACAAAAATGCACGTCCGCCATTCGCCAACTAGCGACAGGTAACCCTCCCGACCAATATGATGAATACCTAGCTATGGCGTCCAGAACTTCCCGTGAATGTCTGCAATTTTTTTCCAACGCAGTCATTAAGTTTTATGGTAAAGAGTTTTTACGTAAACCGACGAGCCACGACATCTCACGTATTTACGCCGCACATGAGGCTAGATGGCATTTTCCAGGGATGCTCGGTAGCATCGATTGTACACATAACGAGTGGAAAAATTGTCCAAGAGAGTTGCGAGGGGCGTATGTTAGGGGTGACATCAAAAGACCAACCATCATACTAGAAGCGATGGCGTCGAATGATTTATAGATTTGGCATTCATATTTCGGTGTTTCAGGTTCAAACAACGACATCAATGTGTTGCCACGTCGCCGTTGTTTCAAACCGTAACGGATGGTACCGCACCTTCCTCTCCATTCTATGTTAACGGACGATATTACAGACGAGGCTTTTTTCTTGTGGATGGTATCTACCCGTCATGGTCTGTTTTTGTGAAAGCTCCCTCATTTCCTCTCGAGGCTAAAGAAATCGTGTTAAAAAAATTGCAAGAATCGGCAAGAAAAGATGTTGAGAAGGCTTTTGGTGTTTTAAAGGGTAGATGGGGTATACTACACCGACCGGTTCGTGCGATGAACAAGAAAGCAATACATAGCATAGTATATGCATGTATCATATTGCACAATATGATAATCAAAGAAGACGGACGTGCAGTATCTCCGGATTTGGTGCCGGATCCTTCTACACAAGTTCAAGTTTCACAAAATATCCAACAAGAATTGCGTGATAAAGAAACTCACTTTCGGTTGAGATACGATTTAATCGAATTAGTAGGTTCTTTAGGTTTGGAGTTTCATGAGTCAGACGAGGAGTAGAGTGTTTTTAGTATTTTTTTTTAATTGTAGCCTAAAATATTTCTAGTATGTTAAATTGAACTAGCATGTTTTAATTTTAATGAAATTTATAATTTTATTGTTTTATTGTCAATTTCTAATTTAAAAAAAAAATAAAAAAATTTGTGAGTGATGGAATTATATAACTAGTGATGACCACCACCACTACAAAATGCTTGTGAGTGATATAATAGTGGCTGATGACATGGCAGGAGTTGATTGGATACTTGTGAGTGATGGAATTTTATCACTAGTGACAACCCCCACTCCCCATTATACATCCATGAAATAAGCGTGTAAATAATTAAAGAGTTAACTGCCATTTTCGTCCCTGTGGTTTGGTCACTTTGGCCATTTCAGTCCATTTCTCAAAAATGCGCCATTTTCGTCCCCCACGTTCTGGAAAGGTGCCATTTCAGTCCAAAAATCATAACCCAGTTAAGTCAGTTTGTTAATAAGGACTGATTGTGTAAATTTGTAACATAAGGGACCATTTAAGTAAAATGTATAAATATTTGAAAAATGGACTGAAATGGCACCACCGCCACACCAGTTCCCACCACCGCCACCACAGCCACTGCCACCACCACAGCCACTGCCACCACCACCGCCACCACCGCCACCACCACCACCACTCCGCTGCCACCACAGCCACCACCGCTACCACAGCCACTGCCACCACCACCGCCACCACCACTCCGCTGCCACCACAGCCACTGCACCCAAAGTCAAATACTCATCAGAATATTATCACAAGTAAACAATACATTTGAAGTATAGTGTGACCGGAATATTCAGCTTCTTACATTTAACAGCAACCATCGTTCCATCTTTTTTCCTCCGTGCCTTGTACACTGTGCCATAACCACCTGTGTATTCCATAAATGAAAAAGAAAAGAAGACATTAATATATGTTGTCATAAAATTATAACCTTCATCTTGTAACTTAAAACTAAGAATTCATCTTTGCTTCAGCTAGTTTGCATCCTCTGTTCGCAAGTTGGTTTTAATTTCTGCTTTGTATAAATTGACCTCCTGTCTTTTTTACCGTACTTCAGCTCGGTAACAGAACCAGCATCGTTTCCCTTGTTTGTTTTTAGAGAAACTGTTTGAGCTGTGAAATTTGTAACCCTTGGAATAGCTTCCAGTTTCGCAGTGAATTCCGGCACATGCTTCTGATCAAAGGAAACAAGCTCAACGTCTGTGTTTTTCATTGTACAGTCATCTTTACATTTAATATCCTTGCTGATCAATAGATTATCATGATCTCGTTCACAAACTATTTTTTCTTCTTCCGGAGGAGAGTTGCAGGTTCCGGTGAAGGGTTCCAGAGAAGATGAATGAAAGACGGAGATAATGGACGGGCTGTGGTGGTCGTTGAGCGATAACAGAGACGAAGGTGGCAGCGGTCGATGTTGCAGGTTTACGGTGTCGGAGAAGATGAAGGTTGATGTCGTTGGTCACCGAAGTACAAGACCTGGTGTTGCAGGTTGTGAGAGATACGGTGACCGGAGAAGAGAAAGATGGTCGGAGTAGATGGTGTCGGTTCGTAACAGTTGAACAGAGATGGTTAAGGTTTTACGGTGGTCGGAGGAGATCCGTCGGAGTGATTGAAGAAGACGGGCGGTGATGAAGATGAAGATGGTGGCGGTGGTGGTGGCAGTGGCTGTGGTGGCGGTGGTGGCGGTGGCGGCGGTGGTGGTGGCAGCGGAGTGGTGGTGGTGGCAGGGCTAGTGGTGGTGGTGTTCAAATTTACACAATCAGTCCTTTATGTTACAAATTTACACAATCAGTCCTTATTAACAAACTGACTTAACTGGGTTATGATTTTTGGACTGAAATGGCACCTTTCCAGAACGTGGGGGACGAAAATGGCGCATTTTTGAGAAATGGACTGAAATGGCCAAAGTGACCAAACCACAGGGACGAAAATGGAAGTTAACTGATAATTAAATCACATTTACTTATCTACGGGATAGGGATATATCGGGTATAGTTATGAATACATGTTAGAAAATGTCATAGATAGAAAGTAAAATTATTAACTCGACATAATATTGAGTTTTATTAATAAAATTAAAATAATGATAGTGATTGAATAATACAAATGGTTGCAGGTAGATCGACCGCATAAACAAATAAAATTCCGAGTAAATTACAAGTTTTGTCCTTTATGTTTACACCAAATTACAGGCGGTGTCCTTTATCTTTAAAATTGATAAGTTTTGTACTTAATGTTTGAGAATGTTGCACGTTATGTCCTTTAAGCTTAACTCAGTTTATTTTAAACGTTAAAAGAGATCATGTGACATTCACATGAGGGTAGATTTGTCTTTTCCATTAATTTCTCTATTTACCCCCAAATTAAATCAACCTAAACCCTAGTTTATTTGCCTGTCCCAAATTTTCCTATCTCCTCTCACCTCTCTCCCGTTGCCACCACCACCTACTATCTCTAACAGTGAACACAACAAAATTATATATACAAAAGATGATTTATTTGCAAAGAGAAGATGATAGGAATGCACTGAAGAGCTCACACCATTAATCGTTCAATTCCTTTAGCAATCGAATCGAGCCCTGCGGTTCTACTATTTTGAGTTCTATGGATTTAATCCATTATTATTTAAACCTCCATAAACAATCCTCAACTCGTTTCCTATAACCAAGATTCAAGCTTGATTCTTTCTCATCAAGCATCCCAATCGCCAAATCTATAAACAAGTGTATCTGTATAATTTTTAATCATTCACCTCGTCGGAAAATCACAACAACACCTCGGCCTTCAACCGGCGGTCCTCCTAGATGTCACTGGAATGATATATGCGGCACGATTGGATGAGATCTGCTTCTGTTTTGCCGGAAAATCAGATCTGAGACAGTTCTGCTTTTGTGTCGTCGCCAGACGATGGTGGTTGGGTGGTTACAGGTTGGTTCGTGGGTTTTGAATGGTGTCTGGTGGCAGAATTGAGAGAAAGAAACAGGGGAGTTGAACTAAACTTATATATCTGTGTATATAATATCAATTTCAAATTTAGTTTTGTTTTTTTATTATATTATTTTAAATAAATGGGTAAAAAGACTAAAATAGCCTTATGTGACCAGATTTAACTAGAAATATTAACTGAGTTAAGCCTAAAGGACATAACGTACAGCATTCTCAAACATTAAGTACAAAACTCATCAATTTTAAAGACAAAGGACACCGCCTGCAATTTGATGTAAACATAAATGACAAAACTTGTAATTTACTCTAAAATTCCTTTTTGCTAACTACTATCATCTTAACTTTTCAAATACAAAAGAAAACAAAACAAATGATTAAGTAAACAATGGGTTGCGGAGTTGAAAAAAGCAATATGAATTAACTATATTTTCATTTAGTGTTGATTGTTTAGCTCTTAATAGTTCAGATATTTTAGTGGTTCAGTACTAAATAGTTTAGATTGTTTGTTTCGCGAACAGATGTCTAAATGGTATAGACATTTGCCTCTAAATGGTTCAGCATTCTACTGAGTTTGAACGGTTATGTCCTTTTATCTAAATTAGTTAGACATTTGCCTATGAACAGTTAAACATTATACATGTTCTTAATGGTTCAGACCTTTTACTAGTTCAGAACTTAATGATTCAGACATCTTAATAGTTCCGCACTTACGTATTCAAAATTTGCCAAACAACTCTTAAGATACAAAATAACCACTCCAAAATATATCATATTAAAATCAACTCATTTGTGATAAAAAAATAATAATAACTAGTAGGATTCTCATGCGCGTTGCGCCGTTGCGGAAATATCGTTTCGGTTCCTTACGGTATGGGTACGACACCGACACACAGTATAGCGAGCAAAAATTAAACTTGAACAATAAATTCGTAAGATATGCCCGAAAGGACATGTGTTTTACATCTACGTGAATTGATAACTATAAGAACAAATATCAGTAACGGTTTCGATAGTACCAATACCAAAACTGTTGTTCAATCAGAATCAACGTGGTAACAATATTGTTAAGTCGATATCATTTCGGTTGGTGATAGTACTGGTACAGTCCTAACACTTGCTATAACATACGATATTAAAAATACTCTATTGCCTATACAACGCTGTATTTTGCTAAATTTATGTTGGAAGCCATAAAAACGAATATCATATTGGTATCGCTAACAAAATTGTTTAAACAGTATCAATTCAATCCATCACAGTAAAGAACAAAGCTTTTACGAAAACTAAAGTTTTGTTAAAAATTTAAAACAAAAGGTCACTTCCTAAATTGGAAAGTTAATAAAGAAAAGAAAATTGAATAATAACTTCATTTGGATTTTCACGTGCCAAAAATATGTATCAGCATGGAGAAAAAAGAAATATACACTCAGTTAAATAAACGGGTTTGGTGCAAGAAGACAGAGGTTGAATCGTTGGACAATTCAAAATTACTAAACTACCCGGTCACTGTTCCACCGACGTTTTTGAAACAAGCTGAAGAAGTTGTATAGTTCTAGACCACCTGCGTTTTCATGGCGGCGGAGAAAGCGAGAGTTGTGTGCGTTACAGGTGCGGGAGGCTTTGTAGGGTCGTGGTTGGTGAAGCATTTACTCTCCAAAAACTACACCGTTCATGGCACCGTCAGAAACCCAAGTAATCTTCTTCCCCAATAAACTAACTTGTTATATCTTCATCATCAAATATTGAATTCAAAGTGTTGGTTGATTTTATCGATTTTAGTGGACGATAAATATGACCATTTGAAGAAGCTGGAGAAAGCATCTGAGAAGTTGAAGCTTTTTAAAGCAGACCTTTTGGATTACGAGTCGATTCGTGCAGCTATTGTTGGATGTGATGGTGTGTTTCATACTGCAAGTCCTGTTCCACCTACTTCTGTACCAGACCCTGAGGTATCTTTGTTTGGATTACATATCAGTTATGGATGAACAGGGAACGTTGACTTAATTGTTAGTTGTTAGTGTTAAATGTTAGTGTTTTAAGTCTTAATTGTTAGTGTTTATAAGTCTTAATTATTAGTTGTTAGTGTTCAATGTTAGTGTTTTAAGTCTTACTCAGTTGCTACTTGCTACAATTGTTAGTACGTGTTTTGCAAGTTGCAAAAGGATAATTTGTTAATGGTAGGAGAGTATACTGAATTGTTAGTGTTAAATTGCTAAATATATAAATTTAGCATGATATTAAAATTACCAATATCCCACCGCGATAACCGATATCTCTAATATCAGTCCTTGACTGATATCCGATATTTTACCGCATTAACTACTTAGATGCTAATCAGTTATTTACGCGTTTTAAGTTAAAAAAAGAAAGTATTGAAGATTGACGAAATTTCGGATGACGGAAATCACGTCTGACAACTGGGGCAAAGCGCCTAAGATTATTTGGCTAGTGGGCCCCTTAACCCCACTCTTAGCCCAAGTTATGCCCGTTTTAAGTTTTGGCCATTCCTGGATTGTTTTCCTTTTTCAAATTGTTACGGATTATGTAGGCTTTGTCACACATGGCATAACCGAGAGTTAAAGAGGGCCGGCCCTAGCCCTTAGATGGGCCCAGGTGTTAGTTTATTGTTTAGCAAGATTAGCAAAGGATTAATCCTAATTCTAGTCTATAAATATAATGAGTCTCCTATATTTGTAATTGCTATAACTCAATAATACGAAAACTTAGTTGCTCCTGTGGACGTAGGTTGCACATCGCGAGCGAACCACGTAAAATCTCTTGCATCGTTTACTGCTTTTCTGTTAGTTGACCAAAAGAGAATCTGTCTACTCTTGGTTCAGCTCCTCATCATAATTACTCTGATTGCAGGTAGAACTGATTAAGCCAGCTGTTGATGGTACACTCAACGTGCTTAAAGCATGTTGTGAAGTGAATGTTATGAAAGTTGTGTATGTGTCTTCTATAGCCGCTGTTGCGGTCATACCTAATCGACCCCAGGATCAACCATTGGATGAGACTTTTTGGTCTGACCAAGAATTCTGCAGATCAATTAATGTAAGCAATATGATACTTTAGTTCTCCAAAATTGCTTAACTTTGCAAGAACGAAAGATTTTGGATAAAAGACTTGGTTCTCGAAATTGTTTTTAGCCTTTTGACCCGTTAAAAAAAATAAATAAATAACCCGAACCGACTCATTCATAGGTAACATGTATATAATAGTGGTTCATTTGCAATAAAAGTCATTTTAACACAAATTTCTACTGTCTTATACAGGAGTGGTATTGTCTTTCTAAGACAAAAGCCGAAAGTGAGGCTTGGGAATTCTCAAAAAAGAATGGTATTGATTTTTTGTCCGTGTGCCCAACTCATATTTTCGGGCCTATGCTTCAGAAGACAGTAAATTTTAGTAGCTTGATTCTTATTAAGCATCTTAAAGGTTTGCACTTTTATAAAGGTTTTCACAAATTTATGCAACATATTATTATTTACCAATTGGTAACCATTTGATCAGACATACAACAAATGTATCAAACTTGTCACATATTTGATTGTATGTATTGAACTCAAGATCTTCATTTTTAGTAACTAACTTTAAAAAAAATCATTTTGATGTATTTAGTTACTTATATAGCATGACAGCACGTAACCTTTTAAAGTTTGTTACATAAAAAGTGAAGATCTTGAGTTTAATGAATACACTTCAAATGGTTTAACCATGGTGTTTATTTATGTGCAGAAGGATATGAAGAAGTAGAGAATATGTTGCGGATGATTGTAGACGTGCGTGATCTAGCGGAAGCACTGATTTTAGTATACGAGAAACCCGAGGCCAATGGAAGATACATATGCGTATCTCATCAGATTAGGGTAAAGGATCTAGTAGAAATTTTGAAGAAGCATTATCCTGACTACAAGTATCCAAAGAAGTGAGTTTCTTTCTCTTCTACTCTCTCCTGCAAATGAAAATTTTATTGATTAAATGCATGTACTTGTGAAACTTCTTTCAATATGACTACTTGTTAACTTTTAAATTGATCAAAGTTTGATAAAGTGGCATTTAACATTTTGCAAAAAAAGTTATACATTTATACCATCTTATTTTAAGAGTTAACAAGTCATTATTTAAAAAAAAATATATATATACGTTCTTTTTAGACATGTTTCTTTAGTGTACAATAATTAGTATAGTGACTTTTCTGTGTATTTTTCACAAGTTGAGAGAATATACCAAAATTAGGTTGATGGACTTTTCCGTAAAAAAAGAGTAAAATGTCATTTTTGTCCCTGAGGTTTGGCTACTTATGCGACTTTCGTCCAAATGTTTGTTTTTTCGCATCTGGATCCAAAAGGTTTGAAATCTTGCCATTTTCATCCGAGTCGTTAACTCCATCCATTTTTCTTCGTTAAATAAGGGGCATTTCCTCCTTTGTAGACATTTTTATTAAAATAAAAATAAAAAAACACTATAAGAATTAAAGATCCACCTTTGTAGACTTTCTCCTCACCCAAACCCTTTAATCATCACAAAAAATGTATAAAAAGGCAAAAATACCCCTGGCTTAACGTTAAAAAAATGGATGGAGTTAAAGAATGACAAGATTTCAAATCTTTTGGATCCGAATGCGGAAAAAAAACCCTTTGGATGAAAGTCGCAAAAGTAGTCAAACCTCATGGACGAAAAAGGCAAATTAATAAAAAAAAAAAAAAACAAAGCATGTTGTGATGTTCTATGGTATTAACCCTTTCAAAATCGACATTTTAGGATTTGTATTTTTGTTTACAAGATTTTAGAGTTCATCTAGTTCTTTATTTATTATCTTTGCCAGGTCAGCTTTTAAGATACATTTGTGCTTTATTTTTTTATTTTTTTGTGAAAGTGTGGACCCTCAATTCCTCAAATGTTAGTTTTGGAAGCATGAATCATAGATGATTAACTATTATTCAGTTTAAGTTCGGCTTGGAACGTTTTGATCTTGTGTGTGTTTCTTCTCATACTAACTTCATTTACTTAAACCTGTTGGTAGATTTATCGAGTCGAAAGATAAGTCTTCGGTTACTGCTCAGAAACTACAGGATCTGGGTTGGAGTTACAGACCACTTGAAGAAACGCTTGTTGACTCGGTTGAGAATTACGCCCAAAACGGTCTTCTTGGTTAGGATTAGATCTGGTCCTTTTCATGAAGTTGGTATGTACTTTTATTCGTGCTTGTATTATGAGTTCTGTAATAAGTTAAAATTGTGTTGCTTTTGGGGTGGACCACGTGTGTGACTGATGGCTCCTAGCGGGCTGGATAAGGTCCACACTATAACTAATAAAGTTAAGTATCTTCGTGTCTGTTGTGGCATTGTATCACTTGTAAGGAGAATACTAATGAGTACCTAAATACAAATGACAAAAAGACTCATGATTACTTGCTCAGATTTATGTGGTTCATTCAGTTAGGGGTCTTATTGGAAGCATCCTCTCTAATCCTACGGGGTAGAGGTAAGGCTGTCTACATCTTACCCTCCTCAGATCCTACCTTTACGTTTGCTATTGGTGGGATTTACTGAGTATGACGATGATGATGATTCAGTTACCTACATCCATGGTTAGATTACAAGTTTGTATCCTTGCAAAGTCTAAACTTACATACATATTTGATGAAATGCATTTTGTATTTAGCGCATATATCACTATGGTTTGTATGCTCTGAAACGAATTTAGGGCTAGTTGTTTGATTATGTTGATCATTAAATCATTAATGATATTGGCCAAATCTTTGATTGCTTCTCGCATGGCCATTATAGATTGAGCATGCTCATTGCGTGTATTTAAGCAATTTGATCTTTGTGAAAGCAACAATCGACTAGGAAGATTCTTTAAGTTGTTGTTGAAACGACTATTGTCGACTCATTGTTCTACCTGATCGCCAATAACCTACAATGGATCTATGTTTTCACTACACTTTTTGTAATCACGGTCTTGAGCTTCGAGGAATGCTAGCTCTGATACCAATGATGCGGGTTAGTATTATGGCTGTAAACGAGCCGAGTCGATCCGAGCTAGACCCAGCTCGAGCTCGGCTCGAACTCGATTCGAGCTGGCTCGGCTCGAACTCGAATTTCAAATCGAGCTAAGATTTGAGGCTTTAGCTCGACTCGATTAGAATTCGAGCTAGCTCGGCTCGGCTCGGCTCGATTTAGCTCGAACTAACAAAGAACCGCAAAATTTACTACTTAAAAAGCTCTTAAAAATGAATTTCTTCATAGACTAAGGGCCATAATTGTCATTTAATTTAACCATATGGCTAAATATGCAAGTATAAATAGTTAATTCAATTTATACATTGTCTTTACCTTCTTTTATAGGGAGATACTCCCTTAGTTTTTGTTTTCTAAGCGATGTGGGACAAAAAATGAAGGATGCAAACCTTATCGAGCTAGCTCACGAGCCAAGCTAGGCCAAGCTCGAGCTCGGCTCGTTTACAAACCGAACTGAGCCGAGCTGACTCGTTCACAACCAGACCAATTTCGAGCTGAGCTTTTTTCGAGCGAACTGCGAGCCACGAGTTTTTTAAACACCCCTAGTTAGTATTGGGATTGTATTTTAATGGCCAAACACCATCACACAACTTAGAAGAACCAGAAAGAAAGAGAATGATTCTTGAGTTTTGCTAGTCACAAGTTCAAATAAGAGGAGAGAGAAAGGTAGCTAAAGCAATTACTTTTCTACACAACCATAATACCCTTTTAGAGTAAATGCGTATGTATAGCTCTATAAATAGGCTTTGTTTGAGTTGCTATTTAATAATCACAACCACCATTTCATAGCTAGCACATATAAGTGAATCTTACATTTATATGACAAAAGGCTAAATGATTTGAAATGAAGAGTAATGATCAAGACAAAGTTAATGAAACATTCCTTAAATCACTCTTTAGTTTTAAATAGAGCTTTTGAGATTATCTTCGTTTAACTACTTTTAACAGCGCTCTCTTCTCGTCACTATACATGCCCATTTGCAAAAAAAAAAGACAAGCTTGTTAAATGGTTTTGATTCATGATGTGTTTAGACGTTACTTTCTATCGGAATCTGTAACCAAAGTAGTGGTCTTGGTTTTCTCCAAGTTGCAATCAAGAATAACTTGTTTATTTGGTTTTGCCATATAAACTATAGTTGTTTGACTCATAATCTAATTTATTATACATGGGTGTGTTGTTTTTTGGTGAAAGAGTTTTTTACATTTATACTACTTGATTCAAGATTGAAATGTTGACTAAAGTAGCAACTTAAATCCGGCTATAACAGGGCTGTACAAAAGCCCGCGGCTCGGAGCTCGCTCGGATTTAGCTCGGAAAAAGCTCGTTCGATGTGGCTCGGTTTGAAAGTGAGCCGAGCCGGCTCGGCTCGGTTGAAAAGTGAGTCTAGCTCGGCTCGGCTCGTAACGAGCCAAATTGACTCGGTTTGGCTCACATACCAGCTTGGCTCGTCTTAGGTCGGATCTAATAGCTACTTAATTGTTTTTGTATTGTATAGATTTTAGGTGTTGGATGGTCTGTAGTTTGCTTTTTAGCTTGTTTTTGCTTTAGTGTGGCCTGTCACACTAATGAACTAGATTGGTACTCTGCCAGTCTATTTGTTTTGTATTGGTTTGGATAGTAATATAATTACCGGGGTATACCCTTTTACCCAAAAAAATATATCACAAAAACCGATTATTATTTACATATGATTAGGAGTGTAATTTGATATCTATACCACATTTAAAGGTTGATTATCATGCTAATGAACTTATATTGTATTTCGTTGAAATTAAAAACGTATTTTGTGATGTTAAACTTGATTTTGACTTGTAATGTATTAGGTTGAGCTTATTTTGGATATCTTCTTTTGAATTATTGAATAATATTTTAGATTACTGAATTTTGAGAGCCATGTATAAATTTTTCTTTTCAAAATCAAGCCAAACCAAGCCGAGCCAAGTCAGCTCGGTTTAAAACCAAACCGAGCCCGAGCTTAGATTTCCAACTCGGTTTTAAATCTAAGCCGAGCCAAGCCAACTCGGTTTATAATCGAGCCGAGCCCGAGTTTTGTCTTAGCTCAGCTCGGTTCGACTTGTGAACAGCACTAAAATATAATACCTAGACCGTAAAGAGAAATTATTGAAGAAAACATTAAATATTCTGTCGCTTAAATACCACAGTGACACAAGCACCAATTTTTTTTTTTTTTTTGAACGGCAAATTTGGATCACTGACGGATCATTGGAGTATCATCGTGCCACCAGAGGAACCACCCGATCATATCCATCTCCACTAGGCATAACGTCACACCAATTCAGGAGGAAACCCAATAAACATGAGAAAACCCCCTTGTGGGAATCGAACCCAGGACCTATTGATCCCAAAGTTTTATCCCACCACCAAGATGCCACTAGGCTATAAAGCCATGGGCAGTGGTTGTACACACTCGGTGAGGGCTTGGCCCGGGGTTTTACCCGGGTTCGAGTCCGAGGGGGGGCGCGGTTTTACCTATTCCACGGGGTTTCCGCGCATCTGGGGTGTGCTACGCTTTCTAGCGGTGGTCGAGTAGTCGGCCTTTGGACATAGCTCCGAAAGGGTGGGTTTACACGTGGAAAGCAGTTAGCCGTTAAAAAAAAAACCACCAATTATTTTTGTATAAATTATTCCAATGGTGTAATTATAGCTTTACAAAACAGTAATCACTCAACATTGAAAACTAGACAATTATCACCCACCATCGTCATTCCATCTCACCCCTAAACTATATCAACCCCCACCTACACACACACTAATTTGATATACTCTACCATGGTTTTAACTTAGATCAGTTATTAGGCTATAGTACATCATCTTGGGCTTTATGGTAGAGAGAGGCTGGATTCTGTACAAAACAATAATTAGGCTATGCGGTGTGGGGATCGGCTCAGGACCGGTAACATCTAAGGAGGAGTTTGTTAGTGCATAATGTTTATTTTATGCGTCTTTAGTTTTGTATCATCGTCGAGCCCCGTCCACACCGCCCCCACCCGGCTCTTCGCGTCGCCCCTGTCCTCCCTATGTCTTCCTCGACGGGCCAAGTTAGCCGTTGGCTAACGGCTATAATTAAAAAAATAAGTTTTTTTTTATTTTCTATATAAACCACACAAATCTCATTCATTTTTAACTCAATATCAACCACAGTCAAGCTACGTTTATACATTTTTCACCCAATCTCTTCTACATTTATACAATCTCAACATTTTTTTAAAAACCTCTTCATAAATACTAGCACACAACGTCTTCTTCTTCGTGGTGTTCGTCATCTTCGGGTGAAGGCGATCAGTTTTTTTGCAAACGCCGTAATGCAGGCGACCCAGATCTTCGGGTTATGTCGTTATTTCTTTTGTTAATAATTTATTTATATTCTATTTTGTGTTAATGATTTATTTTTACGCTCACTTATTATATCGTTATTAGTTTTTTGTGTTAGTAAATTATTTCCATAATATTTTTTACGTGGTTATTATTATCATTGTAATATTTATGTTTGTAATGTATGTAGGAGCCCAGGATAGATTGGTGGCCGATTATTTTGTCGATGAACCCTTGTACACGGCCGCGATGTTTAGACGTCGATTCCGAACGAGTCGTCACTGTTCTTACGTATAGCAGATGACTTGTCGGGTTTTGACCCCTTTTTTCCATTACGATGTGATGCTAGAGGCAAAAGGGGATTCGCCACCTTACAGAAATGCACAGCGGCCATTCGCCAACTGGCATACGGGACGACACCTGATTCATTGGACGAGTATTTAAGGATGTCCGAAAGAACTGCACGAGAGTGTTTATACAACTTTTGCGAATGTGTGGTGAAGCTGTATAGTAAGAAATATTTGCGGAAACCAGGAGCAAATGAGGTCCAAAAATTGTATCAGTTCCATGAAGAAAAGCATGATTTTCCAGGAATGCTCGGAAGCATTGATTGCATGCACTGACCATGGCAGAATTGCCCTAATGCATGGCGAGGTCACTTTACGCGAGGTGATCATGGACATCCAACAATAATACTAGAGGTTGTTGCATCACAATATTAGTGGATTTGGCATGCTTTCTTCGGTGTTCAGGGTTCGCTTAATGACCTTAATGTCATCTACCAATTAGAGATCTTTAACGATGTCATACGAGGAACTAGTCCACACACCAGGTTTACGGTTTCGGGGTTGGAATACAGGCACGGTTATTATCTTGTTGATCACATATACCCAACCTACTCTACAATCGTTAAAACTATGCCGCACCGCACCTGGCAGACGATAAAAGAAAGAAATTTGCCAAGTTTCAAGGGGCGGCGAGAAAAGACATTGAACGGTGTTTTGGGGTTCTACAAAAAATGGCATATCATTGAACATCCAGCACGTGCTTTTACGCCACAAAAGTTGCGATATTGTTTGTATGCTTGTATCTTGCTGCATAACATGTTCACCGAAGACGAAGGTATGTCGATCTGTGAGTACGACGAAAACGCACCTAACGGGAATTCTGTTCCGGTAAGTCTAGAACAACAAGATTTAAACGGGTTCTCGTTACATAACAAGTACACACATCTAAATCTTCAAGCGGACTTGGTGGAATACATTTGGAACAACGCACAAAATGAATCCAATGACGACGTGCCAAATGACGACTAGTAGTTTTTTAATTAAGTTCTTTTTTCAGTTTAGGTTTTTTAAGTAAAGTAAGCATTAATATTAATTTTAGAGTTTAAATTGATTTTACTTTTATATATATTGCATATTACTTTTAAAAATCTTAAAAAAACAAAAATAAAATAAAAATAAAAAAAGGGGTGACGTGGAGGAGCATCCCTTGAGTATGGGACCCCTCGACACCCTATAGCCTTACGTACGAAGCATACGCGAGAATTAGAAGAGGACAGGTGTCATTGGCAGGAACGGTATTTTGGTCTTTTCTCAAGTAAACAACTTCCCTCGTTGATTTTCAAACGGCTATAACTTTTTTCATACGTTAATATTTAAAAAAAAGCATCGTATTAACGAGCTTTTCATAATCTTTAATTCAAGCAGCCTATTGCTATAGTTTACTTAAAAAAATATAGGATTTTGAATACCCATTAGTCCATTAAGTGGTTTTGAATACCTATCACATGACTACGTGATTTTGAATACCCATTACGTGATTACACATTCTGTATAAATCCATTACGTGATTACACATTCAATATGATTTGTTATAAGTTAGTACAATTATGCTTATTATGTGATTACACATTCAAATAATAAGAACTTGATTGTTTATTGGTAGGTCTTTCTGTAAGATGACATAAACACCCTTGTTAATTAACATAAAAATAAAGGTTAAAACCCAAATTGTCCACGCATTCTTCTTCTTCCCTGGCTGCTAGCCCCCACACATCTTCCGGCCACCGATCATCTCTGACCTAGGAATGATGGAGGTGTTTTCTTTATACTTGACGTTAAATATAAACAATCATCCACTCGAAGGATGAAATGTGTTACCTAAGAGCAAATACTGGAGATAAAAATTATAATGTCTCAAACCTAATGACAAAACCATAATATGGACATATCACATAACCATCTTTATAACCTTTTTATAAATTATGAGAAAAAAACCATGTATCAAATTTATAACATACCACTTATGTTAGTTAGTAAAATTGAATTTTAATAATCCAAACTATGACCTACTGGTCCGTGTTAATCCATACTAACAATGTAACCACTCGAAATCCAAACTTTCAATTTTGTTATTCAAAACAATCCCACTCCAATTGATCATTAAGTTCATTTGTTACCGATGATGTGACGTGATCATCAAACACCATCCGTGTTACAGTTGAACGGACAATTAAACTAAATGTGTAAGAGCATTAACATCTTATCCGTCATCTTTATCTCTGTAATTACACTAAAAATCACTAGTTTTCTCTGTTTTTCTCAATTAAATAATATTTTTTAATACATTTATCATTACCATTTCTCTCTCATCTACTCGTAACTTTACAAAATATTAAAAAAATTATATGAGTAAACACTGTTTTTTCATATTTACAAATGAACATTAACATTTGTACTTTCCTCCATTCACAAACCTTCGTAACCACTATCTATAATACGAAAGATACTCGCACAAAATTTGATGGACAAAGTGTGAATGCACTATTTTTTCAAACCTATATGTAACACTCGTCTTAATTATTTAATATTTTAATATAAAATACGCACTATTAAAAAACAAAAATGCGTAATTAACAAAAACTTGAAGATTTAGTTAATAGTTAAGTGGTACATAGTCATAGAGTATTAACGTAACCAACTATCTAATTTTTAAAACAAACATTCCATATTAGTAGTGTTTACAAACATCATCGTCTAAGCATGATTAGATAACGCGGAAGCTACAAAATTTGGTGTTCGGTTCTTGTTTTCACGCTTGATCGGCATCCGTAGTGAAATGAGCATCACCTGAGGTCAAAACCACATCAATAATTAGTTTTGACAATGTTAAAACGAGTCTAGACAAGCCCCAATAACAATTACATAACAAAAATATAAAGATTCTGATTTCAGGTCTGTCGCGCCATGCGCCAGACTCAATCCAAACTTTCACGTGTCGCGTGTCGCGCCAGAACCTTGTGCCCCCGTCGCGTGGCTCGGGGGAGTACGTTTTCCAGCAGGTCCAGAAACAGTTTCTGGACCTGCTCCGGATTTTGTCAAAATTCTAACTTTAAACAAGCATAACTTCCTATCTGTTTGTCCGTTTTTGCCGATTCTTTTTCCTATACGTCCGTAGTAAAATTACGGATCTAACCATATAAATATTGCGTAATGAAACCTGGATTATGAACGAATGGTCCACAAAATCCTTGTTCTGATTATTCGACCCATTAAGTAAGTGTGCATATGGTATATCAATCTATTCTTTTGGCATTCTAATCTTATTTACCCACTTCCCGGGCTTAAAGTTCTTGGCGTATCATTACCATTACATGGCTTTACGCTCGTATTCAAATTTCATGCTTATTTTCTACTAATTCAAGCATTGCCACTTTATGCAATTCTTGTAACTAGTTTCTGCCATTCGACCCGATAACACGGATTCATAGACTCAACTTAGTATATCCATTCATTGCTAAATTACTATCTAGCACTAACACAATATGCGACTTCAAGTGTCTACGCACAAGATCGTTTAAAGGACATAGTTTTGACCCGTTTGGTTGTCAAGTGAAAATTCCTCACTTTAAGGACAAGCCAAACTACTTCTAACCAATATTATGACCCGTTTGAGTATCGAATGGACTTCGCCACTTCAATGACACTTCAAACGCATACTCTACAATACGACTCCATTATCAAACTAAAACCGAACATTTATACGTAATGTAACGGGACCAAAGTCACGTACCTTTAGAGCACACCCTTCAAACGCGTATCTCCTCCGGCTTGTCCTCTCGACGATCCGGATTCCTTGCCTAAAGAGTTCAATTCACAATCAATTTAGAACCCTTTTTGTAATTATTAACGCATATTTCACTATAATAATCAAATATGCATCTTCATCCGATTTTTAACATATTAATCCTCACTTAGGCATTTTAACGAACACCTAGCGGATCTGATTTTTATGTAACTAGAATCAAGTTCATAACTTGTTGTTTTTGCTAAAATTAACATCAATCGGACTATCTCATATAAAAGTTAACATCAATAAATCTGAAATCACTTCATAAATATCGGATTACACTAGAACAATAACCAAAATCCTAGTGTTTATCAAGTTCCACAAAACCCACTAATCACCTTCAATGGTGTTCATAGAATTTACTAGAATTAAGCATGATTTCAACATATATTTGTCTAGGGTTTACTCCTAGACACTATATTGTTCCTATTCCATCCATATAACAAACATGCAACCATCAATTTCAAATTCTCTAAGTTCACTCAGAAATTCAACTAGACATTCCTCATAAAATTCACATACCTTATGACTCCTTTTTCAATGGAGATCACGAATTTGTGTTTGAAACTTGATTTAGAACAGATTTGAGCCCCCAATTTGGTGAATTTTTGGAAGAACTAGGGTTTGTGGGAACCCTTGTGTCGCCCCCTGTGTTTGATCGACCAGACACACACTCTTGTGTGTGTTTGGTGTATTTTATTTTGTTTTTATTAATTCAAGTTTCAAGTTTAACACTTTTAGTCCCTCTAGTTTTCCTTAGTTCATATTTTGAGTGTCTTAACCCACTTATGAGTCACTACAAGACTTGTAACTAACTGGGTTATTTAATCTTAGTTAGTTTGTTCTCGTTTATTTAATACTTTTTAATTCTAATATAAAACTTTATATTTTCAGGGTGTTAGACTATAAACTTAAACCCAAACATAAACCCTATAAAAGTTGTTAATTTTTTTCTTTCTAAAAGAGATCACACACTCTATGCAGCCACTTGTAGTGACCAAAATCCAACTTTTCTCATTACCTATTTAAAATATACCCGGATATGCATCAAAATATTCAAAACATTAAAAAATATTAATCCTCCAAAAAATAATTGAAAATAATGATTTAATTATTGCTAATAAGATATGATCAAGATATTGTTCTCCAAAGCAATACAACGACTCCCTTTTAAATATAAAAAAAAAAGAGAGTCCGTAAAAGAGAAGTCATGGAAAAGTGGATGTGTTTTGAATTTCAAAAACCCTAATAATTAAAAATACCCACCAATTTATTAATCAATTCATTTCTCTTTCAAAAATGCCTGCAAACCCTAGAAATTGTTCTTCTCTATAAACTAATTGTCTCGTAATTTCTTCACAAAAATTCCTGATTTTTCACGGTAAGAAATATTTCAAGTTTTCCCCAAATTTTTTTTATTTTTCATCTGATTAATTTTTATTTTTCAGTAACTGTAATTTTTTGAAAAAAAGATTCATTTTTCCGAATTTATCGTCTTTTTCTGCTGTAATTCTTTCCCCCCTTTTTATTTTAATTTAATTGTTCAATAACAAGTTCAATTTTGGATTCCAAAAAGAAATTATTGTGATTACTAATTAAGGTTTTTTCAAGGTTTACTCATAGTTATGGTAAATTTGTTGTTTTGTTAGTTAATTTAGTATAAAGTTTGAATCTTTTTTGTTCTGGCAACTAATCTTGATTTGCTAGAACAAATTTATAACTTCAATTTTGTGATTACTAATTAGGGTTTTTTTTTTTTTTTTTTTTTTTGTGGGTTGCTTATAGTTATGGTAGATTTGTTGTTTTGTTGGTTAATTTAGTATAAAGTTTGAATCTTTATGTTCTAGCAACTGATTTTGATTTGATATGTTGTTTCTTGCTTCAGGAAATTTGTGTTGCAAGTGTTTCAATTTTTCAAAAGAAAATATTTGAAAAATTGTATGCAAATGAACGGATCTGAAGCAGGAAGACTGTTCCAGCCGTCAATGGCGTCGGGACCCGTAACCTCTCAGCCGGTGGTTTCGTCTCAGCAGCCGGTGAATACCGTCCGTGTGTATCCTCCCAGCGTTACAGGCGGTTACAGTGTTGCTACTGATGTAATGTCTAGCAGCGGCGGTGGCGGTGGCGGCGGCAGTGGCATGGCGTTTCACCAGAATATCAACATTAACGAGCACGGTGGCAGTGGCAGCGGCGGTCTTGGTGGCGGTGAGATAGCGGTGAAAAAGAGGGGGAGGCCGAGGAAGTACGGTCCGGATGGCTCTATGTCACCGTCGGCGATCTGTGCAGTGCGGGCCGTAAAGTTGACACCTGTCACTGCCACCACTGTGTCGTTGAACGGAGCGTTCGAACATCAGCAGCAGCCGCATTCGGCTGCTGCTCCTCCGCCTATTTCCGCTGCGCCGGTTAGTTCTATTCCGATGGATGAAGGGTTCGGGTCGGTTAAGAAGGTTAGAGGTAGACCTCCGGGTTCGACGAACAAGAAACACAAAAGAGAATCTTTTGGTAAAGCTTTTATATATCATTACTGGTTATGTTTGTTTATATAAAGATTTGAGTTTTTGACAAATGAAGTATGGGTTAGTTCAGATCCAGATTTATTGGTGTGAGCATATAATTCATGTGATAGTGGAACATGGAATGTTTTTTTTTTTACCTTTTAAGATTATGTCTAGTGGGCTCTGCTGCATCCTGTTTGTGTTTCTGTTTGACTTGACTACATGCAGTGTCTATCATTGATTGATTCCAATATGTGTTTGGGACTCTGTTTAGTTGACTTTTGTTTGATACTGTCATATATGGATTGCAGCATAGATCTGTATAGTGAAACTTAAGATCTGGTCTACTGCATTAGTTGGATCTAAAAGTTTATATCTGACTCAAAGTACATTTTGTGGGTGTATTTTATAATTTTTTTTGTACATGATGTTGGTTTATTTTGTGGCTTATTCTATTCTTGCATACAAAGTATTTTCTAAACCTTTAGCCCGACTTACGTGTCTAGTTTAACGCATCACGACTTGGTGTTGGTTGAACTCTTAATTCTTTTTTGCTTATAGAAATTACCACATTGTATAGTTTTGGTTATTGTGGTATTACATTGATATTGAATAGTCATTTTACTTGGCAAGCCTTTGTTTGACAACATAATTTGCTATTAATCCTCTTATTCCAACGGAAAGCTTTTTTTTTTTTTTTTTTTTTTGTAGGATCTGCTGGATTTGGTTTTACTCCACATATCATCGTTGTGCAGCCCGGAGAGGTTACTTATCTTTTCATTGCTATCTTCTTTTCAAAATATATTCAACTATACGCTATCATAACGTTAAATCATATGAGATATTTAAAGAACAGTCAAGTGTGCTTGTTAAGTGGGAAGGGGGAGGGTATGTTGTTTCTTTTCGTAATTGTCCCTATTGAATACTGGTAACATTGATTTTGGTTTAAAACAGAGGTAATTGACTAATAGTCAAACCTTCATGTACTAACATTTTGAGTTTAACGTTTCTTCCCAT
This sequence comes from Helianthus tuberosus, assembly GCA_030545235.1. Taxonomy (NCBI): domain Eukaryota; kingdom Viridiplantae; phylum Streptophyta; class Magnoliopsida; order Asterales; family Asteraceae; genus Helianthus; species Helianthus tuberosus. Next base: position 35,058,805 of record CM060396.1, read on the forward strand.
AATCATGTACAAATTATGTGAATTTATAGGACGTGTTAAACAAGATCATGTCATTCTCTCAAAACGGACCACGGGCCGTATGCATCATGTCTGGCATCGGTGTCATCACTAATGTAACACTTCGTCAAGCTGCAACTTCTGGTGGAACCGCAACTTATGAGGTTTGTCAAATGTTAACTAAACCACACTAATAATTTATTTCTACTAGTGATAAGCAACATATTGTGATATAGAATAATATTTGGATTTCAGATATTTCTACATCTGAAAATATCTTAATAATTTTGCAGGGGCGATTTGACATATTGTCACTTTCTGGTTCGTTTGTGCTATCCGAGGCATATGGTCAGCGTACGAGGACAGGTGGACTAAGCATCACATTATCCGGAGCAGATGGTCGGGTTTTTGGTGGTGTTGTAGCTGGACTGTTAGTCGCCGCATCTCCTGTTCAGGTAGTCACTAATTTAATATTTGAGTAAAGTACACGGATGGTCCCTGTGGTTAACCAAAAATTTGGATTTATTCCCTAAGTTTTCAAAAGTACATCTGTGGTTTGCACTTTGTAACGTATTTAGTCTTCAACTTTTGCCAAAAGTACAAGGAGGGTCCCTGTGGTTTGCACTTTGTAACGCATTTAGTCCCCCGACTTTTATTGACTAAATACGTTACAAAGTGCATACCACAGGGATCATCCATGTACTTTTGGCAAAAGTTGGGGACTAAATGCGTTACAAAGTTGAAAGCAAAGGGACCATCCGTGTACTTTAAAAACTGTAGGGATTAAATCCAAAATTTTGGTTAACCACAGGGACCATCCGTGTACTTTACTGTTAATACTTTCTTCTCATTAGTAAATCTTAAAAGTTGGTTGTATCATATCTTAGTGGTGCAAGTAACTAATTAGCATATATTGTTTGAATCTTGTGCTGCAGGTCATAGTAGGAAGTTTTCTTCCTGAAACCAGTAAAGAATTGATGCCGGCTAACCATGCAGAGCCATTGAGTGTTACACCAAAGGCCGCACCGGCTAACCATGGTACAGGACCGAGCAGCTCACCATCTCATGGGACCATGAGCGAGTCATCAGATGGGCCCGGAAGTCCGATGAACCGAGGCAATGAAAGTAGCCCTCAGGGCATGGCAAGCATGCCATGGAAGTGATCTTTTTGCAGCTTCAAGTATTTATGGATTAGTGGTTGAGGGTATTATTGTAATTGTAGTGTAGTCTTTTTTCTGTAACTTTTTAGTGAAGAGTTGAGTATTCCATGCAGGATTTTATTCCTTAAGGTTTAAAAATGTTGAATATCCAATGTATTTGTGGCTAGCACAACTTTTCCTCAAGTCTTAGGGTGATTGCCCCTGTCGTATGTATCGAAAGCTAAGACTTTGAGCGACTTTTAACCCGTTTGAAAGTTGGTAGCATCTTACTATCTTCTATAACATTTGTTTGAAGTTGCCATTTATTTGTACGACATATGCTCTCCGTTGACCTTTAAGGTTGTAACGCACCATGAGTTCCCTTTACCTGCAACGAGAATACAAGTAACCGCCAACCGACTCAATACATCTTTAACTAACATAAACTAAAGACGTGATGAATAGATTCTACCTCCGAGGAGCAGAGGTGAGGTAGAATCTGTTAAGACCACTCGTAGTGGAGGGTTCTTGGGCGTTTTCCCCCCAAAAAAACTCCCCACAACGCTTATGTCCCGCCCCCGGGCATTATTTTCCAAAAAAAAAAAAAAAAAAAAGCCTAAAGCGTCCTTTTATCCATGTCTCTTGTTAAATGGTTTGGCCAATCACAGGTAAGCTTCTTTTTTGTTTGGCCAATAGATTTTTTGATGTTTTTTTTATTTAATTTTTTACACCCCTTTTAACATAATGTTACACAATGCCCACATCCCCACTACACCCATTTTAGTAAAACGCCCCATAATGCCCCTTTGCTGACTGGGATGAAACGAATCGTACAATGCCCATGGGTGGAGGCATTATTCATGTGTACCACTGCACATGGTCTAATGACACTGATAACTATATTCTATTTGTGAAATGAAATCTTTTTTCTTCCTAGGTTTTGAAATATTACACCAGATAGCAACAGGAGATTATAAAAAAAATACCACCACTTCACATTTAGTTTGTATTAAAAAAATCAAACAAATTGTTTAAAAAGATGCCACACCAGTTAAAAATAATAAATTCTTTGCTAAAAAAAATAGAAATGTCCAAACAAAAATTTGATGTTTGATATTTAATCTTTGCTACGACGCGGGGAGTGGCTATAAGCAGGGGAGGCTCTAAGGAGGGGCAATGTGGGCGTCCGGCCGAGGCATGTTTTTTCTGGGGGCACAAAAAATATAAAAATTCTCAGTTATATATAGATGCGAATGATCGTTTATTGCTATAACTTCAATGGTTGTTTAGAAAAATAATAATCTACATTATTTATTTTTTTAGGGCCTAAGGGTAAGGGGCATATTTTTTTTCTGGCTCGACCGGGTCACCTGAATCCTCAGGACCGCCTCTGGCTATAAGTAAAAATTTAAAGGAAAAGGAGTGTATTCATACTACTTGATAATTCCCTCTTAAGTGTCGTTTACGAATACGTACTCCATCTACGTTACTAATCAATCCCCACTTAACTGTCTTTTAATGTATGATATTTTGATATACTTCCGAATAAGGTAACTCATGATGCTAAATATACTCATATAGGACATGTACGTAACCATATACGCCCGTAAATGGCATTGGAAGTAGGTGTCATGTATCATGACTTTTGTATTATCTTATTTATTATTTGAAAATAATCTAAATTCTAATAAAAGACTCCACTTAATGCCACATGGCATATTCTCCTTCAATGTTAAAATTTTTAATTGTATTTTTTTTTAATGATTAATACATAAATATCATTTATCTTTATCTTTATTCTAATTCTAATAAATAATTTCAAATAATGCTTTGATAAGGTTTAATTAAAAAATCATTATCATTGTAAATTAAAATTTAAAAATCTACAAATTAACCCAAATTAAAAATTAGTACATCATATAGTTTGATATCAGATACAAATTTCCTAAACTGATATTTTACCCCTATGCAAAATTATTTAGTCCAACAAAAGAGTCCAAAAATGTTTCATGTCAATACCTAATTAATTTAATATATTATGGTTAATATTGATTTTTTTAATTAACTTTTATGTTAAATCAGATATATAATATAAAAAGATAGGATCTTTTGTGTTAAAAGGATTATTATCTTGAATAAGAAGAAAACGAGATTAATTATATTTTCACATAATATTAATATATATATAATCTTAAAGTTTTGTCAATTCTTTTCATTACTAATCCTATCCTTTTACCTTTTAAATTATCACAAATAAAATTTAAATCGAACCCAAATAAAAATTCAATAGGCTTTTATCCATCAAATCAACATTTTTTATTAAGAGGAAATGGACTGTATCACCCTAAACTATGCAAAATTGGCCAATATCACGCCCAACTTTCAAATTGGCTCCCACCACCCTCTACTCGACAACTTGGTGTCACTGTCACCCCTTCGTTAAAAAAACACTAACTGAGTTAGTTTTTAAGCCTATGTGGCATTTAGATGAGGACTTGGAAGCATACGTGGACAGAGACTTGTTATATCATCTCTTTAACATCAATTTAACCCTAATTTCCAAACAAACTCATATTCTCCCCATCAATTGCAGACGAAGATCAATCCCTGTTAAACCCCATCGCCGTTCTTGCCCTAATACCTCCCCATAGCCGTTCTTGCCCTAATTGCCCATTGAAACATTCAGTCAACATGTCGTCGTCTTCTACCTCTGGTCTAATTCGAAAACCTAAAGTCTTCAAGGTCGATTTGGACGGAAATGTGTACTGTCATCATGACATTGTTGCGGTTCTTCGAGTAGCTGGACTTAAAAGTGAAAGACATGGTGAAGAATTTTACGGCTGTTCTCACTGGCCTGTAAGTTGAATTTGCAGATCAATTTGGTGTTTTGTAGATAGTCCATTGCAATTTCCTTATAGTTGTTGTGTTTTGTAGAGAGGGGATTGCAAATTCTTCCTCTAGAAATAAGATGTTGATAAGATGTTCGTTGAACGTTCATACGACACCTAAACTCAAGTGACGTTTAAAGACCTGAAGATAAAGAACCTTGAATTACACAATATGTTATTAATAGAAGAGAACAAGAACTTGAAAGCAATGAGATTTGACACAAAGACGAAGTCAAAGAAACCATATGTGCTAACCTTTGTAATTGCAATTGCCATATTGTTGTATTTGTGGAATTAGTATTTATTGATAATGAACTGCTGTGGTATTTAGTGTTTGTAACCATTTGTGCCCACTTGTTATGAAATAGACATCTAAGTTATGCTTTTGTTACTTTAACTCAACTGGACATCTAAGTTAATGTACATGTTGACCATACTTGCAAGTGACTCAAACTGCATATGAAGCCAAAATGGCCAATGTTTGAACCAAAATTGACAAACTGTGTAAAGCAAAAGTGGCCAAAGTTTGACCAATTTGCAGTCAAACTGTAACTAGGTGCAACATTGGCCAAAGTTTAACCAAACTGCAGTCAAACTGTAACTAGGTGCAAAATTGGCCAAAGTATGAACCAAAGTGCAACTGCACTTGCAAGTGACTCAAACTGCATAACTAGGTGCAAAATTGGCCAAAGTTTGACCAATTTGCAGTCAAACTGTAACTAGGTGCAGAATTGGCCAAATTTTGAACCAAAGTGCAACTGCACTTGCAGAAACAGCAGAATCACCAAACCAAACTGCAGTCAAACTGTAACTAGGTGCAAAATTGGCTAAAGTTTGAACCAAAGTGCAACTACACTTGCAGAAATAGCAGAATCACCAAACCAAACTGCTGTCAAACTGTAAGTTGAATCAAAATTGGCCAAAGTTTGAACCAAACTGTAAATGCACTTGTAGAAACTGCAGAATCACCAAACCAAACTGTAGAATCACTAAACCAAACTGCAGACTGACCAAACATTCCAAACAGAAAGCATGGTCATCAATGTTTGAGTCAACCTATTAAAGTGTACACAATGACCATAATGGAATATGTACACCAATGTGTGACTCAATGAACAACAAAAGTCAAACAACACAGAAGTTAAACAACACAGAAAAAGTCAAACAACACTGAAAAGTCATACATTGACTACTTAACTGGTCCCACATTACTAGAAGGTGTTTTTAGACAAAATATTAGAGTCATACATAACATTGCCTACTTAAATAAGTCATACATAACATTGCCACAAACACAAAAGATCACATATAACTTCAGCCTTCATTGGTCTTTCTCTTTCCCTTTCGACTTGACTTGTTGGTTCCCATTTGAGTAGATTTCTGAGTTGCCTCTTAAGTGGACTACTGGGTTGCCTCCTGAGTAGACTGCTGGGTTGCCTTTTTACTTGACTTCTTCTGTCTCTTTGGAGCAGAACCACCTGGAGATACAAACTTTAAGCCAGGTAATTAACTAAAGAATAAACTTAAACTTAATAAAATTTACCTTCAGTTGTTTTCCCCTTCTCAGTGCACTTTCTTTTGTTGTGACCTCTAGCCCCACAGATACTACATTTCATTATAACCCCATGCTTTATGAGTTTCCTGGGCCTTTTTGGATCTTCATGAGGATCCCTCTTCCTATTCTTCTTGGGCCTACCAGGAGCAGATTTGATTGGTGGTGGATCCATTGGCTGATTGATCTTAGTCCAATACCTTTCACTAGGCAATGGAGGTATTGAGAAATCATAAGCCTTCATGTATGTATCTTTGTGATAACTGATAACACACATCAACATAGTCTTCAACATTCTTATGTAAAAAACCAGCAACATCATATACATGTTTACAAGGATATCCCCTTAAATCCCATTTTCTACATGTGCAGCTTCTCTTTTCTAAATCCACAGAGACATCATCAAAATCCCTTACTTGAAAAACTTGATATGATGAGGGATACACCTCACATCTATAAGAAGCACATTTTGAAAATCTAAGTTTTTCCTGGATTTTAGGGCATATGATAACATCTCTGGCAGCCATTTCTGTCCTTTTTGTCACTAACCTACTCATGACCTGAATCCTTATATGTTCTAACATATGAATTATGTGTTTTGACCTTGCATTAATGATAAAACCATTAAAGGTTTCTGCCATGTTGTTTACTATTACATCACACTTAGTGTGGGTGTCCAAATAGCACCTGTTAAACCACCTGGGATTCTGCTTCAGTAAGGCCTCAACTGCATCAGGATTAATTGATTTCATGTCTTTAATTGCTTGTAGATTGTCACTTTCAGAGTAAGCCCGAACTGATTTCCAAAACAACTCTTTCAGCTCCTCATCTTTGAATGTTTTGTGCCAATTTGCATACATCTAAGCACAACACCTTCCTGCATCCAGCTAGAAAGCCTTTTTTAAGACCATCAAAACATACAAACAGTTTGAAGAATGCTTCACATGTGGCCTCTGGATCTAGATTAATGAAACCTGGTGGAGCAGTTTCCAACTTGAAAGTTGATAATGGATTTGCTTTCCTTAATGCATTCAGATATGAACCAATCTTACTGTAATGATCTCTCATTGATCCATGAAGCTTCTTATGTGCACTTTTCTTAGCCTTATTAGCCAACCACTTCTTATAATCACCTTGTACTTTTGTCTGACAGCAGATATGATTTCCTTAGCAGACCAGTGTGGTTTGGCCTTAAATAAAGGTAGGAACTCATCACCTATAAACTTAGCAGTTAGTTGCATGTTCTTTATCATGTTTCTTTGGCAAGTGTGATGGTTTTTCACACTTTTAATCATGTAACACTCTTTCCCTGTGTGCATTGAACAAAATAGATAGAAAGGACACCCTGCTACACACTTGACTACTACACGACCTTCTTGTTTGCTATCACTCTTTGCTATGAAAAGATTCCTGCCATCAGACACAACATATCTTCTAACTGCCTCCTTAAAGGAATCCCTTGAAGCAAACCTTGTCCCAACTTTCCAAACAAACTTCTTCCAGTTAGTGTGTGCACTTACACTAGGAGCAGTTTCTTTAAACTTTTTACCTCGAACATCATCTTCTTCACTATCACCTGGTGTGGCAATATCACCATCTGATTCTTCATAACTACTGTATCCCTCTACATGTGCACAACATACATCATTAGATTCATGCAAATTACCTTCTTTTTCATTATGTTTGATACACTCTTCAAGTATCTTCTTTGTAGCTGCTTCTTCATCCTTGGTAGCTTGTTTAATTGCATCTTGTGACTGTTTCCATTCAAAATCTTCTCTGTCTGAATCTAAGCCAACCAATTCTTCGAAAACCACATCCTCATCAGAATAACAATCCTCATCATCATCACAACTGGACTCTTCATTGTAATCACTGTCTTCACTGTCCTGTTCTAAATCAGCTTCTTTATCACTATCTTGACCAAAAGACTTCTTCCTGTACAACCTCTTTTACTGGTTCTTTCACAACCTCTTTAAGATTTGTTTCCTTATCTATAACAAATGCCCATGAAGCCTCGTGTACTGGTTCTTCCACAACCTGTTTAACACTTGGTTCTACACCTGATGTACTTCCAGATCTAGGGACTTCAGGAGTTGTAAAACTTTTACCAGATGCCCTACCCACTTTCACGTGTACTATTTTTTTTCTAGGCTTGGGTACTAGTTTTTTGGGTTGGGCTTGTCGTTTAATGGGCTGGGAACTAGACTTAGGTTTAATGGGCTGGGTACTAGACTGGCAACTGGACTAGGCCTGTGGTTTACTGGGTTGGGAACAGTAGTGGGTCTTATGTTCAGACATAATTGGGCTATGTTGAACAAACACTTCAATGAACGGTTCACTCCAATTTTTAGCCTTCATTGCAAGTTCCAACACATCTTTATCATCACGAAACAGTTTAAAATCACCATTATCCGCATCCATCCCATACATATAAAAATCCCTACTTTTATACTGGTTGGTTTCCGTATGCGATATGGTCAAAATCCATTTTGATTAACTTAGAATTACCACCAATATACTGAGGTTGATCAAAAGAGAAATCTAAACAACCACCGTACCAAATCATAACATCTATACGCTCCATAAGTTAAATCAGTGTGTAAAATCACAATGCAATCAACCCTAACATAAACCTTACCTCTTGGGTGTCTGAATTTTGCCTGCAATCGTTGATGATCAAGGAACTAGGGTTTGATCACCAACATCGCAGTGAACTGGGTTTGATGAAATGCAACTGATTAGAGAGGGAAATGGGTATTTAATGAGGCTCTGTCCACTAGGGATGGGATTGGTACAGTACCCGTACCTATACCCGTACCAGTACCGAAAATACCGGTACCGAATTTGAACAAAACTAGGTACCAAATACCGTACCAAATATATAGGTACGGTACGGGTATTTTCGGTACAGTACCCGCTTGTTACCATTTTGTTTTTATTTACTTTTTGAGCACTTGTACGAGTACTAAATAGGTAAAATTGACATGAGTACCAATATAGTACGAGTACCAAATAGGTAAAATTGGTACGAGTACCAATACGATACGGGTACCATATAGGTAAAATCAATACGAGTACACTATAAATACCATAATATGAAATAAAACATAATAGAAAAAAACTTTTTAAAGGTATACATAGAATTCGGTACCAGTACCCGTTTTTACCCGTACCCGTACCAATACCGATAGTACCGAATACCAAAATCAATAAAACTGGGTACCGATACATGTACCAAATACCTAAAATCGGTATGGGTACGGGTACGGTACGGGTACGAGTACGGGTATTTGGGAAAAAAAGCCCATCCCTACTGTCCACGTATGCTTCCAAGTCATCATCTGCATGCCACATAGACTTAAAAAACTAACTCAGTTGGTGTTTTTTAACGAAGGGGTGACAGTGACACCAAGTTGTCGAGTAGAGGGTGGTGAGAGCCAACTTGAAAGTTGAGCGTGGTATTGGCCAATGTTTCATAGTTTAGGGTGATACAGTCCATTTCCCCTTTTATTAAAAGATATGGAAATTGTCGAATTTTTTATTATAAGATATGGAAATTCTCAAATTCTTTTATATATTAAAAACCGAGTTAAATGCCATTTTAGTCCCTGTGGTTTGGGTCATTTTGCCAGTTTAGTCCAAAGGTTTCATTTTTAATCTGTGGGTCCAAAAAGGTTTCACAGTTGCCATTTTAGTCCACTGGGTTAACTTCATCCATTTTTCTGTTAACGAAAAGGTCAATTCGGTCATTTTATATGGATGAATTGCCCTTTTAGTTAACAGAATTACATACAAAATGACCGAATTGGCCTTCTTGTCAACAGAAAAAATGAATGAAGTTAACCAAGTGGACTAAAATGGCAACTGTGAAACCTTTTTGGACCCACAGGTTAAAAATGAAACCTTTGGACTAAACTGGCAAAATAGTCCAAACCACAGGGACTAAAATGGCACTTAACTCTTAAAAACCCAATGGATTGAACAGTAAAGGGGTATTTCAGGGTTTTAATACAAAGAGAGAGGGAGGGAGACTGGATAAAACAGCAGAGAGATGCTCGGCCAAGAGGGATAGACCGACCGGACAGAAAAAGAGATAGAGGGTAGAGAGAGATGCTCGCCGGCGGATAGAGGAGAGAGATCGGATGCGGAGACTGTCGAGAAGAGAGAGATCGAATGCGAAGACTGTCCCTGCCGGTGACGATTGTATTGTATCTCGATCTATGGTATCTTCTCCGTCTTGCTTCGCTGTGTGCGCCTCGGTCAATGCGGACGATGGCTATGCTCTGTCGTCAGGAACTCTCCGGTGATGATGGTGACGGTCCGGCGAACCTAGGGTTCCGCCATGATCTCATATGGCGGCGGCGTTAATGGTGTTCTGAGCAACCAGCACCGATGGTTAACGGATTCAACGGAGATAAAGACGACTGCCATACGAGTTAGTTCCGACATATTTTCCGGTGAGTCTTCGGTAAGCCTCTTTTCTTTTGCATGTCGTTTTTTTAACCAAGATCGGTGTTTTTGAAGGCGTTTAAGCGGCTGAGAGAAGATGCTAGGGTTCCGGTAAAGGTCCGGCAAAGTTCCGGTACCATACATTGTTTAAGATTTTGTGACTTTTTTAATGTAAGGTATTAGGTCCAACAAATCTGAGTGTTTTAAATTTTGGTTGACCTTAGTTTGTTCAACAAGATGAAGATAATATAATTAGAAGATTGAAAAAACTAAGATTAAAAATTCAGTGATCACTGTATTATTATGGTAGATCTGATTATTTATTTTTATGTATTAAGAAATTATGAAACCATTACCAGTAACGGACTTCAAACTCATCTTCGAGATCTAAAGTACTTCAGATTATTCTTAGGTGTGTGTATTTGTGGGTATGTCTATTTTAAGTACTTCCATTAATTTTTGTTTCACACATAATTTCTTTACCATGATGAAGTTAATTTTCTCTGGTTTTCTGCAGGTGAAAAAGGGAATATGGGCTTCTTTTATAAACTTTTCTGCTGTTGTACCATGATAATGTGTAAAGGTATCTATATTATGCTATTTTGTGTTGATGTTTAATTGTTTATAGGTGTTTTTGTGTTGTTTTCTGCCATCTATGTTGGTGGTTTTTAGTGAAAAGAAGTTGAAAAGCATTTTTTTTTTAATTTAGAGTTTATTTCTTCATTAATATGACTGTTTGACATCTTCCCATTTTGCGATCTAAATATGAAAAAAATGTTTTTTTTTTCTTCCATTTTGGATTTAAGCTCACACACTGTCATGGTTTTTATAGTTTTAGAAGGCAAAACCATGATTTTTTGGAAAGGCAGGGATTTTAAGCTTACACACTTTTATGTTGAATTTAGATGTTTACTCAGTCAGTATTGTTTCAGTTAGAGGCAGAGCCACATTAAATACTGTTTTGCCATACTTCATGAACATAATAGAAGTTTAGTTACTCTTTAGATTCCGGTTGAATTATTGAAGATTGATAATTTTAAACAAAATCATACATGGGGAACATCACTGGGAAAAAAATATCAGAAGTTTCTAAGTGTCACATGTTTATTCACTAAGAAGCGCATTGACTGTAAAAGTCAAAGGATGCTAACAAGTTTAAAAAATTTCTATCGAAATTCAGTTTTTAAACCACTGATTTTGACTTTCAATTATACATGTACAGGTTTGTGGATCAATGATGACAAAATAGCAGCCACATGCAATGCTGATACCCATTGGATATTTTCTAATAAGGTATGGACTTTATAAGCCGAGCCTGTTCACTGGCCAGCCCTAGAAGTTCATCCCATCATCGATTGCCCCAGAATAAATAACGATTCTGAAACCCGAAAAGAAACAAGAACAACCCATGAAACCCAAGTGTTGGGCTTAGAAATGATTCAATCTTACAAATAAAAACTAGGTCTCTGAAGGAATTTCTCACTTTGGGGAAGAAATTAGGCCAAGTGCAATTTGGTACAACTTTCTTTTGTATAGAAAAGTCAACCGGTCAACTGTATGCTTGCAAATTCTTATATCTTACAATTTCAAAGGACATGTACAGTAGTTTTTTTTTTTTTTAACTTTTATTCTTTTGTCTTTATTATATTTCTTTATACTTTTACCCCCTTTAACTTTCAGTGTTAACAATTCCAACCTCTTAACTTTCTAAAAATTTTCTACAATACGCCGTAACTATTTTCTTACATGTTTATTTTTATGCACGCGTGGGTATAAATTTAAGTTGCTTTACGATTCAACGTAAATTTCTTCGAAAATATGTGTCAAATATAATTCGTTTTCATGCTTATAAATGCTTATCTTTATGTATGTTTCAGTTAGTCTACGCTTTAACGCAAATTACAATTAGCAAGTTATGTGGATAATGCTTTAATCCTATTAGTTTTTTTGTTTCTTTCTTGATTTTTTTTGACTTTATTATTTTTATTTTTTAGAGGGGTCTATTTGGTCAGATTTAACCACAAAAATTAACTGAGTTAGGGCTAAAGGACATAACTTGTAAGGGTTTGCAAACATCGAGTACGTTTTCTGTAATTATTAAAGACAAAGGACACAGTTCGCAATAAGTGACATACATAAAAGACGATTTTTGTAATTTAATCATTTAAATCAATTGGTCCCGCTGTCCAATTTAAATTTATTTTTATGGTTTTCGGTCAATTTAAAACATGTGTCGATATTCTTTTGAGCATATTTCTTTCGGTTGTTATACTAAACCAAAATAGATATCGACCGAAACCCCGCTGCGTAGCGCGGGTAATCTTACTAGTTGATTACAAAAACAAAGTTGACCGAAGAAGATCAAATAATGCATCATTTGGTGGATCACCCGAATGTTATAGCAATGAAAGGGGCTTATGAGGATGCAATCGCGGTTCATATTAGGAATTATGTGTGGGTGGTGAGCTTTTTGATAGGATTATTCAAATTCGACATTATACTAAAAAAAAGGCGTCTGAGCATATACAAGAACGATTGTTGGTGTTGTGGAAGCATGTCATTCTTTAGGTGTTATGCTTACGGATTTAAAGCCTGAAAAAATCTTGCTTGTGGATAAGAAAGAATAGATTGCCGATGCAAGAAAAAATGTTTGTTCTTTTTGTTTTTAAGATTGAAGACCAGCGACAACCACCCTTAAAATAGCAACACTTCAACGGCTAGATACGGGAAATAAGAGGTTAGAAAGAGGTCAGGAAAAGAAACAAAAGCGGCTAGCATAAGGAAGCTAGAGATGAAGAGGAACATGTTTTGTATTAATGCACAAGTAATCGAAGCACAAATGAACGTGTTATCAAACCGTGAACGATTTGGTTTTGTGCACGGGCATTGTGTTATCAAACCGTTCAAATTCGGCTTTGCGCGCCGCAACGCGTGCGGAGAAAAAAACTAGTTAAATTAAAATTTTAATTTACAAGGTTCTTTTGTGTTACAAATACATCGTACTCCATGTTTATGTTTTCGGTTTTTTTTTTTATAAATAGATTTTTGACTCTAACAAAAAAAACATCTTATCTTTTGCAATTTAACCTTTTTGATATTTTTACATTTAACCCATAATCATTCATCCTTTGTAATTTAACCACAATATTTCTTTACTTTCAACTTTGGTTCCTCATACTTTTCATCATTCGCAAGTTTTTTCGTTTTATGTTTTATTCTAAATTTTGTAAGTTAACACACCACAACATACGTGTGGAGTTTAACGTTCCGCAACGCGAGGGCTTAATACTAGTAAAAGTAATATTGAGGTCCCCTTTATATATTTGTATTTATACCGGTTGTGTATCATTGTCACGCCAAATCGAACTGATTCACAACATTAGTTTTTAGGTTTTCTTTTTTGTTTGCCATATTGAATGTCGGTACCGTACTGATACTGTAACGAACCTATAGATACCATAACATATCGAACCAACCGAATTCTCGCTGCAACACGAAGAAAACGTGTAACACGTTTTTATGCCAGCTCGTGGTGTAAGTTCGGGTTTCTCTTCGCCTACGTATTACTTCACGTGGATGTATAAGTTCACGTTTTTATTTGACGAGGTCGTTGTTCGCTTACTACTTACACAGATTTACAACCCCAAACACGCAATGCGAGGGTTAAAGACAACTTTATTCTCATGAGCCCAAAAAACCGTTTAGTTTTAATACATCACAATTTTTTCTCGGATTTCTCATGAGCCCAATTTACATAGCCAGCCAGAGAACCTCTGAGCCCAATTAATTGGATACTCTTACGAGCCCAAATAGCATTTCACAACTTTATGATTTTTTTTGTCCCTTTCCTTCTTTAAGATCAACATGTAAGTAACATGAAACGCTTAGAAAATAACTTTTTTTTGTTACTATTAGCATGTTAATCTCTATTGGACATATAAAATATGTACCATCAAATGCTTTTTAAAAGTCTAATATCCATGTTAGCTCTTCACCATGCTTCTCCAGCTTGTCTTTAACTTTTTTAAAAGCATGTTAACAACAAAAAAAGAGTAGATAAAAAAAAGTCAAAACAATTTAACTATGCTGGGTAAAAAATGAAAAAAATTTGTTGACAACAAAGATTAATAACAAAAAGAGAGTAAATAAAAAAATCTCAAATTAATTTAACTATGTTACATAAAAAACAGATTAATTTTCTTTTATCATGACACTAGGTTAGAACACCGTGTATTACACGGGTTGAATAAATGTAATTTTATATACTAAATAAAAAACATTATATTTTTAAAAAACTCATTTAGTACACTTGTTGAGTAAATATAGATTTATATATTAAATAATAAAAAATTATATCTTTAAGAACCTCGTTTATTGTGCGGATTGAATAAATGTAATTTTATATACCATACAATAAAAAAGTTGTATTCTAAAATAAAACATGTGTATTCACGGGTGGAAGAAATATAATTTTACATACTAAATAAAAAAATATATTTTAAAAAACTCCGTTTATTGTACGGGTTGAATAAATCTAATTTTATATAGCAAATAATAAAAAAATGTTATATATTTAAAAACCTTGTGTATTACACGGGTTTATCTATTGTTAAAAAAATCTTTAAAATTATATCTTTAAGAACCTCGTTTGTTGTGCGGGTTGAATAAATGTAAATTTATATACCAAACAATAAAAAAATTATATTAAAAAAAAAGAGTTAAATGCCATTTTAGTCCCTGTGGTTTGGGTCATTTTGCCGGTTTAGTCCAAAGGTTTGAAACGTTGCCATTTTAGTCCAAATAGGTTTAAACGTTGCCATTTTAGTCCACTGGGTTAACTTCATCCCTTTATTTTGTTAACTAGAAGGGCATTTAGGTCATTTTAAATGTAATTTTGTTAACTAGAAAGGCAATTCGACCATATAAAATGATCGAATTACCCTTCTAGCTAACATAAAAAATGGACGGAGTTAACTCAGTAGACTAAAATGGCAACGCTTGAAACTATTTGGACTAAAATGGCAATGTTTCAAACCTTTGGACTAAACTGGCAAAATGACTCAAACCACAGGGACTAAAATGACATTTAACTCTAAAAAAAAACCTTATGTATTCACGGGTTGAAGAAATGTAATTATATACTAAATAATAAAAAAACTTATATTTTAAAAAAACTCCGTGCATTGTACGGGTTGAATAAATCTAATTTTATATAACAAATAATAAAAAAATGTTATATCTTTAAAACCCTGTGTATTAAACGGGTTTATCTAATCAAAATGGATTTTTTATTATTTTTAAATTAGGTTAATACTATTTTAAATTTTTTGTTTGATTAATAAGTTGTTTAATATAATTTCTCATAGTAAACAATTCTTTTTAGTTTAGATAAGACTTTACGATTGGAAGTTAAGTTTATGCCAATAATTTAGGGTTGATAAGATTTATATTAATTTAATTGATATTTAATAATTTAAATTAAATAATAATTATCTACAATTAAGGATGATATAGAATAATGACAAATGTCCCAAAATTATTTTCATCAGCCATGAGTAATTAAAATAAAAATTAAAATAAAAATAAAATTAAAATAACCCTAAACAACTAAAGCAGCGTCTATCTCCCCTGTTGGTTCCTCCATCTTCTAAAATCTAAACCTAAAAAACAAACAGCCGACGACAGATCTTCTTTCATTCGCATTCGCAGGGAAGGTAAGGTTCAATCAGCCAGCAGGTAAGATTCGATTAGCCACCATTTCTTCTCTATTACATTTGAATTGTTGCCATTATGGTCGTCGGATCGTGTTCGTACCGCGAATTGGATCGGACGAACCAAAACGAAAATCGTGCCATGAGCAGCGAATTATGTGACTATGCTTGAAACAAATGATGAAAAGGGCGAAAACCAATTAGTGTCTTAGATAGATTATAGGCTGGCTGTAAAAATAGTAATGGCATCTGGGTTTGGGCTCTTTAGATGGGTTAATTACTTAATTTACAGATAATAGAACAACCATTTGCTCATTTATCATCATATTTTCTGCCAAAAGTTTCACCCGAATCATTGATTGCAAACCGTTAAATGTATGTTTGACTAGATATACATTTGTGCCCTTAAAAATACTTCAGTTCTCTGTTTGACTAGATATACATTTGTGCATAGTTCATAGCTTTGAAATGAAACCAAGAAATAAGTATTATTTTCATAATTACATCATATATCGATAGTGATGGATATAGAAGCATGTTCGTTTGGCGTTTTGATATAAATATTGTATCATGGGAACTATATCTTGTCATAGTTGTTAAAAGCCATCGCCTTTTGCGCCTAGGCCCAATTTCCTAGCAAGGTGAGGTAATTGCGCCTTAAGTCAAGGCAATTGCGCTTTAATTCTCTAGGAGATGGTTCATGCGCTGGAATGTTCCAGCGAGATCCCTAGATTCTGGAGAGTTTCCGGCCAAATTCTCTAAATTCTGGCAAGATTCCAGCTAGATTTCTATTTTATATAACGAAAAATGTTTTTAAGTTTTTTTGCTGTGCACTTTTTTATTTCTCAGACCCACGCTTTTTTTGCGCCTTGTGGCTAGGCCCCAGGCGAGACCTATGCGCCTTGAGTCCGCCTAACGCCTTTAATAACTAACTATGTATTTTGTCTATAAGTCTTTTTATTCATTTTTTCTCTCAAGAATCAAGATTCATATGTACTTTATGTTATTGTGTTAATTTTGATTATATTTGACGGTAATCAAAGTTTATTATCATTTTATGGCATGGGCATCTCTCAAAAGATCAAATCAATCACTTGTTGAATACTGCTTGATAATTAGATTAGTTATAAAAAGACGATGGTTTTGAAGAACTCAGAGGACACAGTGGCAGCCAAAGGTTCAAATGAAAATGGGAATTCATCCTCTGCTATCGACGAAAATTCAAATAAAAAACAACGGATCGATTGTAGCTCAAACGGACCTTTTGTGATGCCCCTTATATCCATTCCAAAAGTTGAAGAACAAAACTCTAAAGCTTCTATTATGTTGTCGGGAACCGCTAGAAAGGGTGAACCCGGCCCACCTGTAGGAGCGTTCGACATCGGCATTAGCAAAAATGCATACTTTTTCCAAGTTGCTCTACCTGGTGTCAAGAAAGATCCTGGTGATAATTTATTGCATACTTTTGCCATTTTTATTTTTATTTTTAGAGTAGTACACGGATGGTCCTGTGGTTAACTAAAATCTAGGATTTGGTCCCTAGCTTTTCAAAAGTATATGGATGGTTCTTGTGGTTTGAACTTTTTGGTAACGCATTTAGTTCCCAGCTAACAAATCTAAAGGTTTCAGTTTCAGCATATCTAAGTTAGGGGCTAAATGCGTTACAAAGTGCAAACTACAGGGACCATTCCTGTACTTTTGGCAAAAGTTGGGGACGGAATGCATTACAAAGTGCAAATCCAAAGGACCATCCGTGTACTTTTGGAAAGCTAGGGACCAAATCCAAAATTTTGGTCAACCACAGGGACCATCCGTGTAATTTACTCTTATTTTTATTTAGTTTCTTTTGTAGTTTCATATGGGTAAGAGTTTTTAACTTTTTTTTGTAATCTTGTAATTTGCAGGGCAATTTAGCTGTGAGATAGAACGGAACGGGATGGTTCATGTCAGGGGAGAAACATCAACAGGTGGAAAAACCGTAACTAGACATTCACGAGTCTTTGAAATGAAATTTCAACAGCAGGCACCACCTGGACAGTTTACACTATCGTTCAGTCTACCTGGACCTGTGGATCCAAGGCTGTTTTATCCGAATTTTAGATCAGATGGCATTTTTGAAGCCATTGTTATGAAATGCGAGTAGTAATGGTGTCTTGGGTTAACTTAAGTAGTGCATTGATAAGCTTTTCTGGTTTTACTTTTCCCTTTTCAAGCAAGTGTTTGTATTGTACAGGGATTAAGAAAGTTTAACAGTAGAAGTAAGTAGTTAAATTTAGGATTGTTTGTTGTTTTGAGACTTGATTCAGGTTATGTGTTGTGTAAGGTTGGATATCAAGTTAGAATATATGGTGGAAAGGCCAATTCACAAGATGCACTTGTTATAGAGACAACCAGAGTACCCTACTACCAACCTCTATATAGTAATGGTGTTCAGAAAGCTCGCGTCATGGCTCGCTTGAAAAAAAACTCGGTTGTAAAAGAGCTGGGCCTGAGCTAGGCTTGGCTCGGCTTGTAAGCCGGCTATAATTATTATATATATATGGGTGAAGTTATTGTAAAAAATGTTTTTTTTAAGAAGTGTTTAAACCCTTAGGGTCTGTTTGGTATGGGGTAATGGAATGGACGAAGGAATGGAATGAACGAGGTAATGGAATGGACGAGGGAATGCAATGGATCATTACCATTCCATGTCTTGTTTTGTTACCATGTGTGGATGGAATGAATTATTATTGTATATTGTTCGGAAGTCAAGAAATACGGAGTAATAAAATCAGCAGTGAGTGGTGGTGGTGGTCGGTGGTAGTGATTGTGGGTGGTTATAGGCGGCGGTGGTGGGTGTCGACGGCGGCGATGGGTGGTGGTGGCGGCGACGAGTGGCGGTGCCGCGGTGACGACGAGTGGTGGTGGCGGAAAGGTGGCCGTTGGTGGTTGGTGGTGGGTGGCAGCTGAGGTGGCGGTGGGCGGCGGCGGCGGTTGGTGGTGGTGGTGGTTGTGGTGGTGGTTGTGGTGGTGGCGTCGACGATGGTGGTGGGCAGCGGCAGCGAGTGGCGTTGGCGGTTGGTCGTGGCTGTGCTGATAACGGTGGCGGCGGCGACGGTGGCTGTCGGGTTGAGGTGGTGGCGGGTGGCGGCGATGGCTTCGGTGGTGGGTGGTGGTGGTGGGTTGTGGCGAAGGTGGTGGGTTTTGGTGTTGTTGAAGAATGGTGCAAGAGGGGATGGAATGGAAAAAAATCATGTGGGGTGGAAGGAATGATTTTGAGGGAATGGAATGCATTTTGGAATGGGTGATTCCATTCCACTGACCAACCAAACACCCTTTTCTTCATTCCATCGTAATCATCCATTCCATTCCATCTCTCATTCCTTCATACCAAACACTACCTTAGATCTTGTAATTAATGGTTGAGATAAAAAACTGGTTAATATGTAAATTATGTTTTATATTTTTGACTAATTTGGCTAGATTAGGGGTAATAGTGTCTTTTTGTTTAAATAAGGAAAACTGCCATCAACCTCCGTGCACATGCTAGTTCTCCTGTCTTTTTAAAACGTCAGTAACTTTTTGTACGTAATTTTTTTTCCAAAAAAAGTACACCACAATAACAAGCGTTTTTATCTTTAATATGAGTACTATATCGCTATACTTATATATTGAAAAAAATTATGTTTTAATCGTATGTGTTTAGTCAATGGTATTTTGTCTATGTTCATACAATGATGTTTTAATTGTATTGTGATTCAGGGTGTGATGTTTTAAACATCTGGAAACATTGTATTGTGATTCAATGTAGGATGTGTTTAACAACTGAAATATGGAAACATTATATTATGATTCAAGTCATGGTGTTTTAACATCTGGAATAGCATTACAGTCATCTCCAGATGGTGTTAAAATACCATGACTTGGATATCAATACAATCATTATAGATGTTAAAACACCATGACTGTATTACAATTCAAGTCATGGTATTTTTGGAATCTGTATGGTGTTTTATACCTGTAAAATAACAAAAAACATTTAGATGTTAAAACACTATGATCAGTTATTGATACGTAAAAAATATTATCTCCTAAAATAACTCCTAAAGGGGTTACAATCTATTTTATAATTAAATTGGTTTTTGAAGTTAATTAATTACCTTATGTAACGCCCAGATTTCCTTATTCTTAATTTGAGTTATTAACATACTATTTATAACAAACTTTGGGCATGACCTGTTCGTATTAAGAACAATCCCCTGTTTACGCAACATACAATTTGCAAATCCGTTGACGCATTCCAAACGACATAGTAAAAACCATAAAAGTTTTTAAAAACATCCATTACAACTAGAGTTGTTCAAAAGATTTAAATCACCAAGGGTAAAGTTTTAACTGCAACACTTAACATATTTTAACAAAAAGCATTTTGACCCATGGGCAATACTACAAAAATTGCGGAAGCGCATGAGAGGCGTTTTAAGTGTGTCCGGCCCGAGCTCGCCATCCTAAGCTTGAGATTTACCTACAACCATTACATCAAACAACGTTAGCGTATTACTCATATTTCAACTAACGCATTATAGAACTTGGTGAACTAAATGATCACCGTTTAAATTCTAGAACCATACATGACTAATTCATTCTTACATTCGACCTTCTTGTTTATGTAACCAACTTCGTTACATCATTCTCTCCAACTCATTCTATCGTAACTCAGTTACACGGAACATCAAGAAATCTTCACTTATTCATTCTTACTCTAAGTCGAACCGACCCGTTCAATACGGACCGTTACGAGGTTTTTACTTTCGCGTTCACATTTTAATACAATGTCTACCATTATGAAACTAATATTTACAAGAACGACTACTAATATATTTGAATAAACTTGTAAGTAGCAAACTTACCTCGTTCTTGAGAGTGTTGTTGTGAACCGGAGCTTCCTCCTTCTTCCTTGATTCTTACACATAATTCCATTCTTTACTTAAATCATCTCATTTATTTACTTAGCTTTCACATTCATACGAAATTCACATTCCACATACATTTTTTTTACATTTATCATATCCTTATTTTAACACATAAAGTAATGCAACCTAAATTCATTCAAAGTTACATAAATCAACTATGCAGGCATATAATCGAACACTTGGTGTGCATATGACAATCTTAGCACTAAGTACAAGTGTTTTATGCATAACTTCTCTAGTAGTCTTCACAACTCTTTATCAATCAAAATCACATAATTCACTCATAGTAAAACCCTAGTAGTTCATCAATTTTACTAGTACTCATACATTCATCCATCACAATATTCAATCTATGGAACTACAAGATCACCAAACTACTAGATTAAGTGGGTTTTACTTGAAACCTTCAATACAAACGAAATTAAGCATAAAACATCTTCTAATGATGGTTCTAATCCATACATCAATTCGATTTCTTCAATTTCACGAGTTGATTAAAACCCTAGTTTCATGAATATGCATCAAATCACAACATTCAACTTACCTTATGTTCAATATACTTAGATTAGCAAGGAATTTACTTCATGCATTCGATTTTCTGGATCAATAGCACCTTAATTCCCTGAATTCTTGAAGTTTTATGAAGGAGAAAGGGTTTTCCTCTCTCCCCTGGTTCTTGGTCGCGACCCACACACACCCACTAACTGGGTTTTTTTTTATCATATTATTAATCACATTTACAAGTTTAACCCCTCAAGGTTATATAAGTTATCATTTATATATGTTACCTAACTTTTAACTTTTTCATTATTTATTGGGAAATTGGTTTTTAATAAACCAACCTTTGCCCAGTTGGTAAATAATAATCCAACGTACAGAATTGGTATATAATAATCCTACGTTTCAATATGTTGGCACTGAATAGACCTCCGTTAGTTTTTTTTAACTGAAGTTAGTTTTTAAGTTTTATTTATTACACAAACAGTCCCTGTAGTTATAATTTACTAGTTTTAAGTTTTATTTATTACATAAACAGTCCCTGTAGTTATAAAAAAAATCATAAAAATAAAAAAAAATCTAAAAAATCAAAAAAATTCAAAAAAATCATAAAAATTCTAAAAAAAATCAAAAAAATTCTAAAAAAATCAAAAAAATCATAAAAATTCATAAAAATTCAAAAAAATAAAAAAAACTCTAAAAAATCATAAAAATAAAAAAAACTCTAAAAAATAAAAAAATTCAAAAAAAGCAAACGTTTTCGACGCGAACCGTTTCGAACGGTACGTTTTCGACGCGAACCGTCTCGAACCGTACCGTTTCGATCCGGACCGTTTCGACCCGTACCGCACCGCCACCACCGCCACCACCACCACCACCACCACCACCGCACCGCCACTACCACCACAGCCACCGCCACCACCACCACCACCACCACCACCACCACCGCCCCCGCCACCACCGCACCGCCACCACCACCACCACAGCACCGCCACCACCACCACCGCCACCACCACAGCACCGCCACCCACCACCGCACCGCCACCACCACCACCACCACAGCACCGCCACCACCACCACCGCCACCACCACCGCCACCACCGCCACCGCACCGCCACCACCGTTTTCGAAACGGTACGGGTCGAAACGGTACGGGTCGAAACGGTCCCGGGTCGAAAACGGTTCGCGTCGAAACGGTACGGGTCGAAACGGTACGGGTCGAAACGGTCTGGGTCGAAACGGTACGGGTCGAAACGGTCCGGGTCGAAAAAGGTTCGCGACGAAACGGTCCGGGTCGAAACGGTCCGGGTCGAAAAAGGTTCGCGACGAAACGGTACGGGTCAAACGGTACGGGTCGAAACGGTCCGGGTCGAAACGGTCCGGGTCGAAACGGTACGGGTCGAAACGGTACGGGTCGAAAACAGTTCCCGACGAAACGGTACGGGTCGAAACGGTCCGGGTCGAAACGGTCCGGTTCGAAACGGTTCGCGTCTAAACGGTACGGTTCGAAACGGTTCGCGTCGAAACGGTTCGGGTCGAAACGGTTCGCATCGAAACGTTTGCTTTTTTTGAATTTTTTTTTATTTTTTAGAGTTTTTTTATTTTTATGATTTTTTAGAGTTTTTTTGATTTTTTTTGAATTTTTATGATTTTTTTATGATTTTTTTGATTTTTTTTAGAATTTTTTTGATTTTTTTAGAATTTTTATGATTTTTTTGATTTTTTTTTATTTTTATATTTTTTTTATAACTACAGGGACTGTTTGTGTAATAAATAAAACTTAAAACTAGTAAATTATAACTACAGGGACTGTTTGTGTAATAAATACAACTTAAAAACTAACTTCAGTTAAAAAATCTAACGGAGGTCTATTCAGTGCCAACATATTGAAACGTAGGATTATTATATACCAATTCTGTACGTTGGATTATTATTTACCAACTGGGCAAATGTTGGTTTATTAAAAACCAATTTCCCTTATTTATTTATCACTAACTACCCGTTTAAAACATATAATCATTCGATAATTCTTTATTAGAATTTGGGGTGTTACACCTTATTACCCTTAATCTATAGAATTAAATAATGTCACGTGTCGTCTTCATAATATTTCACACACTTCTCACAAACTTCACCCTTTTTACAGGAACCTAAACTTATGTGTGTGTATATATATATTGGGTGGTGAGAGATGACCGTTTGGGCTAGCCGTTTGGTCTAGCCGTTGGGGATTGCGGTTTTGTTAAGTAAAAATCAAAATTTAAAAAAAAAATTACAATTTTTTTACTTATAATACCCATCCCAAACTTCATTTTTTTCCACATTTATCTTCTTCAACCAAAACCAAACACAAATAATAAATCTTCAACCAAACCCACACCAAAAAAATGAAAATGGTGCATTGGACAGAGGAGGAGGAAATAGCACTAGTGACGTCGATTGTTAACGCACAACGAACTCTACAACACGGTCAAACCGCGTATTAGGGACAGGCGTTTCAGCAATACCAACAATACGTTGGGAACACGCGTCACAATTTAAACGTGTGCCAACACAAGTGGCGTGAGCTCAAACCGAAGTTAGATCGGTTTAAAGTTTGCTTCAACCGTGTCCCTGTGGGCGACTTGACCCACGAAGATCGAGTGGAGATCGCGAAGATCGAGTATAGGCACGATGGGAATCTGGATTTGAAGTGGGTTCCCCACTTTAATATTTACCGAACTTTGTATTTTTTTTTCCTTTTTTAGGATTTAGTAACTACATTTTTTTTAATTTTTTAGGATTTAATAAGTAGGTTTTTTTAATTTTTTTAGGATTTTATGTAACTTTTGTTAAATTAATATAAGTTTGTGTTTTATTATATAAATGTCAACTATATAAAAAATAAAAAAAAATCCATATGTCACCTCACGCCAGCCTGGCCACGCCGCTTCCGCAACCCACTTTTTGGGGTGGTCTGGTGGAGCACGCACTCGGCAGGTGTCGAGCAATGCCCCCAAACCAAGCCCTCCATATCCCGCAGTATAAGGATTTCAACTAAATAAGAGAAAAAAGGGTGGGAAAACAATTATGAGAATGCATAGAAATATGATACGTGTCCCCCATAAGTTTACTTTATTATATAGTACTAGCAGTGATACCCGTGTGCCACATGTGGTTTTTAGAAATTCATGCATACCACATTTTAATAGAAAGTATAGATAGGTGTATAGATATTGTAATTTTTGGTTTAGTTTTTTGTTTGATTAATATTAAAATAGTCATGAGTTATTCTCACAATCTTTGTGTTGATGCATTTGAACTCTGATTTACAACTAAAGAATCAGCCTAAACAAATAATCAAAAGTAGTCACTACCTTTCATCGTAAAAAGTGAAAACTACTATTTTAAATAATGATATTTGGTTGAAAGTATGTGCAAACACAAGTTGCTAATAGAAAACCATTCATACCATATTTTATTAAACAACGAATCATTATATATTTTTTAGAAGGGAATTACAATCCCGAATGTTCATATTTGTTGGAAATGTGCTTATTAAACTTCGATATAGAAGCTGTAAAACATCAAACAAATATACTAACAAACTTAAAATCTTTACTTTGAAAAAAATCAATACATACAATACAACTTGACTTTCAACAAACATTAACTGCGATCACACGATCACTTGCCTCAACAACTTTCACCAAAGCCCAATCAAGAGTCTCTTACCTAGCAACATCTCCTTTGCTACATGTTGTGTCTTGGCTACATATGCTGCTGGAAACGATGTCGCAGCTGCTGATCCAGCAACGTCTCCACCCGCAACTGCTGTTGGAACAGTTCTTAAACCTCCAGCTGCAATTGTTTTTGCCGGTACTGCTTGGTTTTGCAAATATTGTACTATGAAAATAGCAAAAGGGCCAGAAAATGTAATGGAATTACCAATCGTAAGGCTGCTCGTAAATATTTCTTGATAATTTTTTTCGACCTTCAACAATGGAGTTGTGCTAACCGCAAGAAGTGGTAATAATTCAGAAAATGCAGTGTACCTGAAAGATTTAAAAACCATGGATAGTACATAAGCTATCAAAACTTCATTACAATATTACTTATTCTCCACTTCATCACAAAATAGAACAGACCTTTGTTTCGATTGTCAGCAACTTCTTTATCGGAAGAATAGGATGGAAGCCCTAAAATCTTCATACAATTCTTTCGCCACCACATCTGCTGGTTTGAAATCCCTACAAATGCAGCATTCGT
Source organism: Helianthus tuberosus (assembly GCA_030545235.1). Lineage (NCBI taxonomy): Eukaryota > Viridiplantae > Streptophyta > Magnoliopsida > Asterales > Asteraceae > Helianthus > Helianthus tuberosus. The sequence continues at coordinate 35,084,242 of CM060396.1, forward strand.
TTCTTCCCCCTTTGTTATTGAAATGGATTGAAACGAATCCCTGCAAGTCGCAACAGGTAGAATGGAGACCGAGTTTATAGCAAAACCATCGAAGCCCACCTACATTTTTTGTCATAGCCCCTGACCCCTACCCCGGGAGCGGGCGCCGCAAGACACAGAGCGGGTGGTATTGGTGTTTGTAAATTTGGTAGCGAAATTTAAAACATCAGGACCGTAGTTAGAAAATAAATCTCAGAGTTTCAAAACACCAAATTTTATAATAAATAAATGGGATAAAACCAATGTTCCATTGATAAAACATTTATAGGGATAAACCCTAATTATTGAAAACATAAACTTTTATTTAGGTAACTTTTATAGCCACTTCTCTAAGCTTTCAGTGCTCCACGGCTGTCTTCTATTAGCTTCATATTAAGTTACCTGAAACGCGTTTTAAAAAGATTTTATCAGCAAGAAATACTGGCGAGTGCATCCCAGTTTAATCAAAACAAGCTTTTATTACTTTACAGTATTGAGAGCGATTACAATGTTTATATCTACCAATATACTCATTCAATATTTGTCATTTTGGCAGTTCCATGACTGTGGTCATATTACTCATTGGCTAACTCGTTGTCCAATAGTAACGTATTTACTAGTAGTGTATACAAAATCCCACATACATGCAACAATTGTAGTATACATAGACTCAATCACTATAAGTATAACTGAAAATATTTTAGGTTTTGTAAAACCGTTTGGTAGAAAAAGAGAATGACTCACTTTGTAGACTTAGGTAATTATATAGCTTCCTGTTGCTTTTCCTGATTATTATCTATTAAAAATAAACAATGCACACGTGTTAGTAAGATAACCCAAATCACATTAGCCATACATCACGAGACAGAACTCCAACGAACTTAGTCAGGCAGAGCGTCGACATGCGTTACGGGGTAATAGATCAACCGGGTAGGGTAACGAATTAGTGATCGGGGGTTAAAATACTTAAAACGAGGCAGAGCTTCGTGTTTTAGGGGTATAATACCCGATAATTTTCGCCTATTAGAATTATAAGAGAAAAAGCGATGATGAACGATTTGAAATGAAGTTGGGAGGCTCCTTTTATAGGTTGATTCTGGGTTCCCTCGCACCCCGTGACCCACTAGGGTCTGCACTTCGCGCCCCGCGAGAGACCCTAGCTAGGGCTTAGTTCAGGTTAGTCACAAGTGTAGACTTGCCGTGTGTCGTGCCACGTGGCACGTTGAGGTTTCGCCAGATAGCTCTCGTTCGCGCCCCGCGACTCACCTTGTGAACTTGGTCGCGGCCCGCGAGCGACATGTATTTATTGTTTTATTTGATTTTTGTTAAAATTATGGTTATACGGGTGTAATTAAGCATATACGGGGTATATTTAGGGCGTTATATAAGGGTTGTTATATCCTCCCCACCTTGTTTTAAATCTCATCCTCGAGATTCACTGGAACAGGTGTGGATATTTCCTTTGCATTTCGGACTCGAGCTCCCAAGTGTATTCTGGTCCTCTCTTTGAATCCCATTTCACTTTGACCAGAACTAATTTCTTGTGTTTGAGATTCTTGATCTTTCTATCTTTAATCTGAAGTGGTTTCTCTACAAACTTAAGTTTCTCTTGATGTTCTGAAGAGGTACTACCAGTGATTCGTCTGTTAAGCATTTCTTGAGATTACATATATGAAACACATCATGTATTCCTGCCATTTCCTCTGGCAGTTGTAGTTGATAAGCTACTGGTCCTATTCTTTTGATAATCTCAAAAGGTCCAACATACCTTGGGCTTAACTTTCCTCTTTTAACGAATCTGACAACTCCTTTCCATGGAGAAACTTTTAGCAATACCTTATCTTCAATTTGAAATTCTAATGGCTTTCGTCTGTTATCTGCATAACTCTTTTGACGATCTCGTGTTGCTTGTAGTCTTTCCTTGACTTGAATAATTTTGTCCGTTGTTTCTTGTACTATCTCTGGTCCAGATAGTTGTTGTAGGAAAATGAAGTTCGACATTTGCGTCCATAAAGGGCTTCAAATGGTGCATCACTGATGCTGGTATGATAGTTTTTGTTGTAGGAAAATTCTATTAGTGGTAAATGATCATCCCAACTTCCTCCAAAGTCAATTATACAGGCTCTAAGCATATCTTCCATTGTCTGAATTATCCTTTCGCTTTGTCCGTCCGTTTGAGGATGATAAGCTGTGCTTAGATTTAACCTGGTTCCCATTTCTTTTTGGAAACTTGTCCAAAATGAGAAGTAAAACAACTATCTCTGTCAGATATAATAGATAATGGAATTCCATGTAATAAAACTACTTCATTTACATATAACTTGGCTAATTGTTCCATACTGAAAGTTTCCTTTATTGGTAAAAAATGAGCAGATTTGGTTAATCTGTCTACAATCACCCAGATTGTATCATTACCTTTTCGTGTCTTGGGTAATTTGGTAACAAAGTCCATTGTTATCAATTCCCATTTCCATATTGGCATTTCTAACTGTTGCAATAACCTTGAAGGTTTCTGATGTTCAGCTTTAACCTGTGAACAAGTTAGACATTTAGCAACATAGTTTGCTATATCGTTTTTCATTCCTATCCACCATAAATTCTTTCTTAAATCTTGATACATCTTATCACTACCAGGATGTATCGTATATTTAGACTTATGGGCTTCTTCTAGAATTTGCTGACGTAGGTTTCCTTGAATAGGTATCCAGATCCTTTTCTTATGGAATCTCCAAATTCCATCTGTTCCTTTTTCTAATTCCTTAATCATACCTTTTAAACCTTTAGCGTCATCCTTGATTGTTGTTTCTTGTATTTATCTAATTTGCTCATTTAAATCTATCTACAGATTTAATCTAAGAGAGCGTACTCTTTTTGGCGTTTCATGATACTTTCGACTTAAAGCATCAACTACTACATTAGCTTTTCCTGCATGATACTAGATATCACAATCATATTCGCTAAGAATCTCCATCCAACGTCTCTGTCTCATATTTAATTCCTTTTGCCCAAAAACATATCTTAAACTCTTATGATCTGTGAAGACAACGAACTTACTACCGTAAAGATAGTGTCTCCAAATCTTAAGGGCAACAATTATGGCTCCTAATTCTAGATCATTGGTTGTATAATTCTCTTCATGTTTCTTAAGTTGTCTAAAGGCATAAGCTATAACCTTTTGATGTAGCATCGGCACACATCTTTATCCTAACTTATATGTGTCACAATAGACTAAAGTCTTCAGTTCCTTCCGGCAAAGCGAGTATGGGTGCCTTGGTTAACCTTTGTTTTAAAATCCTAAAGGCTTCCTCCTGCTTTGGTCCCCATTCAAACTTAACTAATTTGCAGGTCAGTTTGGTTAATGGAATGGCTATTCTAGAGAAATCTTGAATAAAACGTCTATAATATCCTACCAATCCAAGAAACCTTTTTACTTCCGTTGGTGTCTCAGGGACTTTCCATTTGGTAATCTCCTCGATCTTTGTAGGATCCACATGAATTCCTTTATGATTAACTAGATGTCCAAGGAATTGCACTTCTTGCAACCAGAATTCGCATTTTGAGAATTTAGCATAAAACTTTTCTTTTCTCAACAATGTCAGAAGTGTATGCAAATGCTCTGCATGAGCCTCCTTGCTCTTAGAGTAAATTAGAATATCATCTATAAAGACGATTATGAATTTATCCAGGTATGGTTTACATATCTTGTTCATCATGTCCATAAATGCGGCTGAGGCATTGGTTAAACCAATGGCATAACTGTAAATTCATAATGACCATACCATGTTCTAAAAGCGATTTTTGGATTGTCCTCTTCATGTACTTTCAGTTGATGATATCCTGAGCATAAGTCGATCTTAGAAAACAATCGAGCTCCTTGAAGTTGATCGAATAGGTCATCGATTCTCTGTAGTGGGTACCGATTTTTAATCGTAATCTTATTCAATTCTCGGTAATCTATACACATATGCATCGATCTGTCTTTCTTCTTGACGAGTAACACCGATGCTCCCCACGGCGATGAACTAGACTATATGAAACCTTTTTCAAGTAGTTCGTCCAACTGTTTCTTCAGTTCCTGCATCTCCGTTGGTGCTAGTTGATATGGTGCTTTGGCAATCGGTGTCGTTCCTGGTTTTGGGTGAATTCTAAATTCAACATCTCGATCTGGCGGTAATCCAGGTAACTCTTCCGGAAAAACGTCTGAGAATTTAGATACTGCGTGAATATCTTTTAATTCTTTTCCTTTAGTGTTAATGATCACTGAAATCATATACACAATTCCTCATTTCCTTGCATAACTTGCAGCTTTCATCACAGAGATGAATTTTGTTGACATGGTTGGCTTGTCTCCTTTAATTGTGATTTTTTTCACCAATTGGTGTACTTACTTGCATAAACTTTTGATCACATAAAATGTTGGCATGATTGGCTACCAACCAATCCATTCCTAACACGACATCGAATCTAACTAGATTCATTGGAAAAAGATTAGCAGTAAAATTATGGTTTAGAATTTCTATCCTGGCTTCTTGCAGGATTTCGCTTATCTTAACAGAATCTCCATTTGCCGTCTCCACCAGACAATCTTGTTGGAGTTTAGTTAATGGTTGGTTGAGAAAGTTTGTAGAAAGAAGTATTGATAAAACTTTGGTTTGCACCAGAGTCAAATAATACTTTAGAAAAAATATCATTAACTAAAAACGTAACGACAACTACATCCGGAATCATCTTGGCTTCTTCAGCTGTCAGAACGAATGCTCTGGCATTCTTCTTGGGTCCTCCGGTTGTCTTAGCTTTGCTGGTTGTTGCTAGAGCCAGTTTCGGATAATTCGGGTTGATATGACCAGCTTCTCCACAATTGTAGCATAGCCTATTGCTAGCTTTCTTCCTGCAGCCTTCTTCCTTATGTCCAGACATTTTCCAGAAGTTGCAGTATATTGAGCACCTTCCTGAGTGCTTCCTTTTGCAATACTTGCAGTTGGGTGAAGAGGAAGAACCTGTACCTTTCCCACGAAAGGAATTACCGTAACGAAATTCTTGGGTAAGCTTTTGAGCTACATTCTTTCTCTGGTTTTCCTCTTGTGTATGCACCAACTCATCAGTCAGGGTGTTGGCCAGTTCTACTGCTTCTTCTATGGTTTGTGGTCTAGCTGCCTTGACTACATGTCTGATCTCACTAATTAATCCCCAGATATAACTGGAGATTAACACTGGCTCTGGTGAGGCTAAGGTTGGTACTATCCTAGCATATTCAAAGAATATGGTAGTGTATTCCCTTCAGTTTATTCCAATCATTTTATGATTTAGGAACTTATTAGCAATCTGTTCCTTTTCATGAGGAGGACAAAATTTCCTTTCAACTATCTCCTTAAAGTTGGTCCATTCCATATTATAAACTCTGTCACTTCCTCTAGATTGGAGAATGGTATTCCACCACTCTAAGGCTGCATTCTTAAAAAGATTAGAGTCAAACATGATTTTATCTTCATCTGCGCATTTACTTATTTTTAAGAATGCTTCTGTCTTTTCTATCTAGCGTAAGGCTGAAATGACTCCTTATTGCCTGAGAATTCTATTGGTTTGCAGGCCAAGAATTCTTTATAGGAACAACCATATGAGATGGTTCTTCTTCTTTTTGGAATTGGATCTTGGATAAATGGTCCGTGATTTTCGTTCACGCTGTGACTTGGTTCAGTGGTTTTACATTTACTTCCAATTACAGAATTATTATTTTCTGCTTCTTTAATAGTCTTGATAATATATGGCATAGCGTCTATGATCCCTTGTGCTACTATATGTTCGATGGCACTTTTATTCACTTGGTTCCCGTTATTATCATGATTCTGGTTTCCTTTATTTACTTCGTTGTCAATCTAAATTGTAAACATTTATCAGGTATTAATATCATAGAATATGATTTAATTCAAACAAACATTCAAACGGATTGAACAAAAAACGTCAAGCATTGCGACTTACACTTTTTATATATCTATATGCATCTAGTACAAATTACAACTGGAATTTAAATACTAGTAACTATGCATTGATATATATATATATATATATATATATATATATTAGGTGCTGGCTTGTCTAGAATTGCATCTCACGCTGGTCATACTTCCAGGAGTTTCTCTCCTATCTGACGGATCCGATTTCCCTCTTCAACTAACTCTTCACCATATTGGCGAAGTTCCTCCATATTTTCTTGGTTCATGGGTGGTAGTGATGCTGGCACTGGTTCAGGGTAACGTGGTATGGCTTCTCCGTAAGGGTATGGGTTGTCTAATATATCCTGAATTGCCCTGTTGTCATTCCACCATGGGTCTAAAGGGTTCAGTGTTGTATACTGCTCTATAGGGGTTGGTGCGGGAATTCTAGGGATCTCATTGGGGTCAAACGCTGGGATGGGGAATTGGTTCTCCTGATTTGGTTCTAGCTCCATTGGTTGGTTAGGGAATAAGGGTAGAAGTTGTGGTTCAGCTACTTGGTTAAGATTAGGGTCTGCTGTTGTGTTTGCTAACATGTGGAAATCAGCTAGTTGCCTATTAAGTTCCTCCTCCCATAATGGTATAGTTTCCTGGGTTTGGGTGTTCATTCTCTATTTACTATTGCTCGCTGTTGTTGGAGTTTTTTCATTCTTTTCTTCCTTTCATGAGCTCATCTACTAAATCATCCTCTTTTTTTTTTTTGGGGGGGGGGGGGGGGAATGGTTCCTCGGATTGTGCCTTAAAAATAATGATTCATTCCTCAGAATCAGCGGTGTAGCCTGTTGTTGGCTGGGATGAGGTTCCTTCATTCTTTGGGGAATGAGGTAATTAACGGTAGGCTTCATAGGTACCTTGTTCACTCATACTGTAAACTAGAAATTGTCAAATAACACAAAATAATAAGACAAAATGACAGTGCACGTCCTTTAGGTTTACCTAAAAGTACAGTGCACGTCCTTAACGTTTAAAAGTTGCACTGCAAATCCTTTACCTTTAATTTTGTTTCATTGCAAGTCCTTTATGACTAACGGTGTTAACTTTTACCATTAAATCCCCCACGTGCCTCCCACGTGAGGGGTATATCCGTCCATTCCCTTCATTCTTACCATTTAAAACCCAGTCTTCAACATTTCACTACATCCCCTTCCTCTCTGTTTTAACCCTAACCCCAATATTCAGAGAATCGTTCCCCTTCCTTCAACATTTCACTTCAAACGATGGATCCCGATCCAGTAATGAAGCCTGGTGGTGCATTTCATATACGAGACGAAGATGAGGATTTCAACGATACTCTCCTAGGTATGATTTAAAGTTATAATTTTGGTTATACATGGAGGATTTCTACTGATTATGGTTTGTAATCATTTGCAGATATGTATCCGGAACTCTTTTCTATCGCATTGAATCACGGGGGTTACTTCACAAACTATCCAGTCGTGATTACGTGAATGGAAAGAAAAGTAATATAGATCTTTTGACTGTTGAAAGGTTCAGTAATCACGAATTGCAGCTGATTAGGAGAGAGTTAGGTTACGAAGATGAAATTCCGACATTTTTCCATTTCAGAAAACCAGGTTCCATTGATTTAGATGATGGCATTGTTTCCTTAAATGATGATTTAGGGATACAAGAACTTCTTAACTTTGTTAAAAATAACATAAGGTTTATTGATGTGTACCTTGAGCATGGCAACACAAATATCCATCCTTTTCCTGGCACACAATCAAGTGTGTATATTGAAAGTGGGCAGGATGGTGAACACAATGATCAAAGGGGGCAGGAAGATGAAGACAGTGATGGAGATGAGGACAGTGATCAAAGTGGGCAGGAAGATGAAGATGAAGACAGTGATTACATTGTAGATTTGGAGAATCAGATGGAAGAGAATGAGGTTGATATGAGAGATTTCGAGTTTCTTGTTGAGCAAGAGGATGATCAAGTGCAGACTGAGTCAAATTTGGATTTAGATGTGCTAGATAATGAAAACTTTGATAGTGCAAGTGATGATGATAATGTTGGGAGTATTAGGAGCAGGAAGTTAAAATCACTAACAAAAGCTCATGGAAAAGCTTCCGGTTTCTATGTAGGTCAACAATTTGCAAACAAGCAGGAGGTAAAGGCATTTTTAAGGAAGTATACAGTGGAATCAAGAAGGCTATTGAAAACAGTTAAAGATGATAAGGAGAGGTTGAGGGTTGTATGTGGAAGGTGCAAGAACCAGTCCAAAAGGCAAAAGGACTAAATCTGAAGCAGCAAGATGTGAGGCCCATGTGGATGTTGGACCATCAAGTCAAAAAGGTAAAAAACCTGTTCTTGATGTTGAAGGTGCAAGAACCAGTCCAAACGGCAAAAGGACTAAATCTGAAGCAGCAAGATTACACATTTGCAAAGTTGAGGTACCAAAAAAGAAAAACATTGGTGGGAGGGGCTACAAGACAAATCCCAAAGAATATGGTTGTCCTTTTGTTTTGTTGGTATCCAAAGACAAACACTTAGAAAGTTGGGTGGTTAAGACTTTTAGGTTTCTCAACCTTAATTTTTTTAAAACCAGGCACATCACCATCACATACAACCCTCAAATAATAATATACATATTTACACAGAATCACGTAAGTTATTTCGTAACACAATTGGTTAAAATTTAGGTATTAGGAGAACACCTAAATGGCTTAAAACAATGGCTTTGGCTCTGATACCACCTTCTTTCGCAGCCCCCGACCCCTATCCCATGAGCGGGCACCGCGAGACACAGAGCGGGTGGTATTGGTGTTTGTAAATTTGGCAGCGGAATTTAAAACGTTAGGACCGTAGTTAGGAAATAAATATCAGAGTTTCAAAACATTAAACTTTTATAATAAATAAATGGGACAAAACCCATGTTCCATTGATAATACATTCATAGGTATAAACCCTAACTATTGAAAACATAAACTTTTATTTAGGTAACTTTTATAGCCACTTCTCTAAGCCTTCAGTGCTCCACGGTAGGCTTCTATTAGCTTCACATTAAGTTACCTGAACGCGTTTTAAAAAGATTTTATCAGCAAGAAATACTGACGAGTGCATCCCAGATTAATCAAAACAAGCTTTTATAACTTTACAGTATTAAGAGCGATTACAATGTTTATATCTACCAATATACTCATTCAGTATTTGTCATTTTGGCAGTTCCATGATTGTGGTAATATTACCCATTGGCTATCTCGTTGTCCAATAGTAACGTATTTAATAGTAGTGTATACAAAACCCCACATACCGGCATCAATTGTAGAATACATAGACTCAATCACTGTAAGTATAACTGGAAATATTTGAGGTTTTGTAAAACAGTTTGGTAGAAAAAGAGAATGACTCACTTTGTAGACTTAGGTAATTATATAGCTTCCTGTTGCTTTTCTTGATTATTATCTATTAAAAATAAACAATGCACACGTGTTAGTAAGGTAATCCAAATCACATTAGCCATACCTCACAAGACAGAACTCCAACGAACTTAGTCAGCAGAGTCTCGACATGCGTTACGGAGTCCTAGATCAATCGGGTTGGGTAACAATTAGTGATCGAGGGTGAAAATATTTACAACGAGGCAGAGCTTCGTGTTTTAGGGGTATAACACCCGATAATTTTCGCCTATTAGAATTCTGAGAGAGAAAGAGATGATTAACGATTTGAAATGAAGCTGGGAGGCTCCTTTTATGGACTGATTCCGGGTCCCTCGCTCCCCGTTAGAGACCCTAGCTAGGGCTTAGGTCAGGTTAGTCACAAGTGTAGACTTGCCGTGTGTCGTGCCACGTGGCACATTGAGCTTTTGCCAGATAGCTCTCGGTCGCGCCCCACGACTCACCTTGTGAACTTGGTCGCGGCTCGCGAGCGACATGTATTTCTTTTTTTATTTGATTTTTGTTAAATTTAAGGTTATACGGGTGTAAATTAGCGTATACGGGGTATATTTAGGGTGTTATATGATGGTTGTTATATTTTTACTTCAAGCACTACCATTTTTACTCACTTTCATGAATCAAAATCTGTATTTTCTAAACAGATTTGAGTACCTGATTATTGAATCGTTTGGATTTGAATGTTGATCCTGAAGAGCAGTGGAGGGAAGAAGAACTGTGAAGGGAGGATTCGTGTGATGCGGCTTAGTGTCTCGATGCAATCCTACATAAACTAAATCAAATTCAGACACAATTTAACATCAACATCAATATCTATCTGCAATCCTCAGATTCTATATATATCAATATAATAATACTTATGCTTGGTAAAATAAGTAAAAGTAAAATGTGATAAGAAAGATTAATACGAGTAAAATTTATGGCATTCAAACAGTAACAATTACATCAAGTATTGAACTAAGAGACTTTCAAATCTAACAGTAACAATCAGAAATTTAAAAATGTAACAACTAGAATTAAGAAATTTTAGCTTCAACTCCATCGGGTGCTGAACCTTTCGATGTATTTCCTTGAGCTTCGCCATGAACTCCAAGTCTCTATCACCGCACTCTATCTTACTGGCGAGACACAGGTTACGAACGGAAGTTGTCGGTATCGCCATCAGGTTTCTGAAACCTGGTCTCTCGTGAGCTGACCAAGGTGCAGTCCATCAAAACATCTCTTCAGCTCTTGAAGAGTAGCCCTATCCGCATAGACTTGCTCTTCATCTTGCTTGATAAAGCGCTACTTTAAATCATCAGACTGTGTAGAAGTGCACGACACCATTTTATGTTATTACTCAACTGATGTGAAAGAAAGGTATCTTGGTAGTAAAACATGATGAAAAACAGGTGAATTGGCAATGATATTATATAGTGAAATATCTATCAGCCCAAAAGTCAGATTTAAATGCAAGCACTAAATAAAAATCTATATTTAAATTCCATGTACATTTAATAATCTAGGAGGGAAAAACGTTTACATTTAATATAAACATGTATATTTATATTTAAAAACCATGTGCATTTAATGCAAAAACCTTTCAAAAATAAGTTTTCATGGGAAAATTAATAAAATTAAATATCAAGAAACCCAAAGGATAAAATTTAAACCTTTAAAAAAAGGTTATCATAATTACGAATAACCTCTTAATTTACCATAACACCCATTTTAAACACTATAAAAGGCGGATGATTAGTTTGATTGAAAACATCAGAAATTCACTTTTAAAAAACGGTTAGTCAAAATACAAACCAAAACCAGCAACACCAACAATACTCTAGATGGCAAACAGAAGCTTCTACCACTGGGCAGACACCAACGCTGTTAAAACACAATTCTCTAGATGGTCGCTCGAAGAAAAGAGAGCGGATGAAGAAGTAAACAGAAAAGTCGGCATCATCAGTGAAAACAATTACAAGCAAACCTGGAGCTGCATCGGATTGCTTGATGAAGTCCTCCACTCTCCTCCATCAGACTTCAAGAACAACTCAGAAGAGTTTATCAAACAACTCGTGAAACAGGATCAGAAGATATGTGACATGCTAGCCGATCTGCAAAACAAAAGAAAGAATGAAATTGCGTGGAAGAAGGCGAGAGTCTTCGAAATCTTAGGAAGTGTTAACTGTAGCATGTACTATTTTATGCATATTCTTAAATTTGAGTGTTTAATATTTCTTTATATTTAGTAAAATCAATATCTATATTGATGTATTCTTAAATTTGATTGTTAATAAAAATTATCAACACTTGTTTCTTCATAATCAATTTAAATAAGTATAACTACAATAAAAAAAATAACCTACAAACCTAACATGCAACTAACTATCAACAGATCAAATGTAACAAACACTAAGCACCCTATGCAACTCAAAGATAAAACAAAACTTAAACTCTAGGTCAAAATATAGAACATCATCAATCAACTGTAAACAAAAAACAAAGATCATACCTCATCGCTATGTGATCGGCTGCTTTCACTGTTCATATCTGTTCCTGCAACTTTCCTATTTGTAGCACCCTGTAGAGGTGGAATAATTTGATAGTCGATAAACATACAACCGTCCAACTAATCATAAAAAAATTGTAGCGAAATATAAAGTTTGATTATATTGACACACTTGTAACAAAAGCTTGATGACTTCTTCAACGGTTTCCACATTACACTCTGTAAGATTTTCAACGTACACTCCTTCCTTTAAACCTTCTCTAAGGTGTTAAATAAAGTAACTATCATGTCCAATGTACAAAGTTAAGAAACAATGCACTAAATATTGAATAGTTAATCACTTATACTACCTAATTCACTCAACGCGCTTAATGGTCAGACGACTTTAGTCAAAATTCTAGACAATATACATATAATAAAAGAAACATCAGCTAAAAGTTAAATCATTTGTGTAAGTATGAATTTATTGCAAAAAGACTTATCGAAGATGAACCTTCGATAAAAATCATTACCTGATGGGAGTGTATTAATAAAAAAGTATAATTTAATTTGATCCGTATGGTCATCATACCAGCTCCCTAATTCGTTCCACGCGCTCAATGTGCACGCGACTTTAGTCATCCGTATGATCATCATACCAGCTCCCTAATTCGCTCCACGTGCTGGATGGTCACGTGACTTTAGTCAAAATTCTAGACATTTGTTCTTTTTTAGATAGTCCAAAAGAGTAGAAGCTATACATTAGAAACTACACACAAATATGAAATCAAAACAACATAATTTGTATCACTGACCTTAGATTGACATAGACCACAACAGAATCTGAGAACAACACCTTCCTCCTTGCATGTACCATCGTTACCAACTAAAAATTTCTTCTCCGATTATGATGTTTTCTCCAATTTTTGAATATCTGATCAATATGGTTTATAAATGTAAATTATCGTTCAGTATATAATTAATTAATCATGAAATATATTAAACCAACAAAAAGTAATAGTACTGGCCTTACATCTAACTTTGGATCTTTAGCAGCCTAGTCTCGTGAGCTTCCACTTCCATATTCAACTCTAGCCAAAACGATACATATAATTAAAGAAACATTATCTAAAAGTTAAATAATTAATTAAAAAGCATAATTTAATTTCATCCGTATGATCATCATACCAGCTCCATAATCTAATGTACACAGTTAAGAAACAATGCACTAAATACTAAAGTAACTATAAGATGCCTACTACATAATCAAATAGACTGATTGTTGCAGGCATAAAGAAAACTCATAGAATATGACTTTAGTCACCATTGCTTTGGAAAATCCCATTTTGAGAAAGTCATTAACAATCTTGGAGGGATGACTGCTAGAGGAACTTGACTACATCCACCAAATTAAAGAAACAACAGTAAGTTTGCAAAAACAGACAAAATCTAATAACAACCCATGTGGACCAGTGTGTGGAATTATATTTATATAACTACATCCCCAACTGTAGTTGTAACTCCTGCTGCATTAGCAGTGGGACTCATGGAAAATGACAAAGGTTATGATATATTCGCTATCTCAAGCTCATCTTCAGTATTCCAGTCAATGTTATCAATTCCAGCATGAGAAGAATTGTCATCCTACATAAAGATAATCATTTAAATGACACATATATTGGATATAATCTACATGTAAAGTAAGCATATTTAAATGTCTCTTTCGTTCTTCTTCTTTAATCAAAACATGAATTAACAATCTCTGCAACAATCAAACAATCATCTGATTAATACATAAACCTCAATTCAAAAATATAACCATTGAAAACTGTCGCAACCCCCGTCCCCTAACTACCCAGGAACGGGCTGCCGCGGCCAGTTTCAGTGGTATCGGTGTTTATCAGTTTGGCAGTGGAATTCACATCAGGATCGTAGTTAGGAAATATTTTATCAGTGTAAAATACCACGCTTTTATAATATTAAACACATGGGAAAATCCCAAGTTTCAAATACACACATTTTCATAGGGATAAACCCTATTTTATTTAAATAAAACATCTCTTTATTTGGGTAACTTTTATAGCCACTTTTCCAAGCCTTCAGTGCTGTCCAGCTAGCTTCTACTTGGCTTTCACATTTTGCTACCTGAAACGCGTTTAAAAACATTTTGTCAGTGGGAAATACTGGTGAGTGAATGAGGGCGGTCATGCAGTTACATTTGTTTCCATCTACTTTAATTACTACCCACGGTACTGTCAACCCGACTTTTGGTCATGTTACTACTCACAGTGTAGTAACAAATTTTGTATACAAAACCCCAACATACCGACTATAATTGTAGAATACAAATACTCAATCACTGTTTAATATATTATAAATTAATTGAGGTTTTGTAAAACAATTTGCAAAAAGGAGGATTACTCACATTGCTGTCTTAGGGTTTTCCTTTAGGATTTCCTAGTGATTATCTATTAATTATACAATGCCCACGTGTTAGTATAATAACCCAATATTTACATTAGTAATACCCTCCCCGAGACAGAATTCCAACGACTACGTCGGGCAGAACCTCGACAGCCGTTACGGAACCTTAGATCGAACGGGCAGCGTATCTAATACGTAACCGGGGGTTAAAATACTTACAACGAGGCAGAACTTCGTTATTTTAGGGAGGGTATTATGCCCGAGAATTATGTATACTATGCAGAATATTGAGAGAGAGATTGAGAGACTGGGCGATTTGAAAATGAAGGCTGATGGCCCCTTTTATAGGGCTGGTCGACGGTTTTGTCGCGCCCCGCGAAGGTCTCAGCCAAGGGCTTCGTGGCCCGCGAGGCTAGCTAGGGTAGGCCCTAGCTTGGCTGATTCAACCCATAGCTTCCACACGCGTTATGCCACGTGGCACCTCAGGGTGCGGCCATGGTGACCAGCTGTCGCGGCCCGCGTTAGACTCCTTAAGGGTCTTCGCGGCCCGCCAGGAACTAATAAAAATTGTTTTTATTTTATTTTTAATTAAATAAGCTATTTTGGGCTCGGTTTTCACATACGGGGTGCAATTTAAGACATATTGGGATATTCTAAATATATTAGGGTGTCGGAAATAATTTGGGGGGGGGGGTTGTTATAAAACCTTGAATTTCTCAATTATCAACATTCAATTCGATCCAAACACGCAAATCAAATCATAATAACAGAATTATGGCATGCAAAATCAACACATCAAGCTAATTGATCAAATATAAACAAATATTGAACCAGAAACAAAGAAAAACAAGCGAATTAAACTCCGGAAACACACAATTTACCTCGAAATCTGGTAGATTTGAGTAGAGATGTATTTAGGTTTTTGATGCACCGCTAAGATACAGGGGTGAAATAAGATTTATACTATGTGTGTATATATACACACTAATAAGTTGAAAATTAAGCTACGAAAAGGAGAACAACAGCCTCTAATGTGAAAAACAGATGATTCCTACCGGAATTGATAGCTTGTGGTGTTGAGAGTTTTGGAATTTGAGTGAAACCTAGTTGCAGAACTAGAAATTAGAGATGAAGTTGAATTTGGGGAAGACATCCTCCTCTTCTTAGAAGCTCTAGAAAATAGAACACATCCGATATATGCGGATTAATAAATCTCCAGAGAGAATGAGGGATGCAATGCTTGAAGACGAGCGGTTAGGGTTTCTCTAATTTGAAATGTGATACAGATCCAGTAGAGAGAGGATGTAGAGAGAGAAAGTGGGTTGGGAAATTGAAATGTGAGGGTTTTGTAGGGATGTAATAATGTGAGGGTTTGGAGGGATGTGAATTAGAAATTGGATGTAGTAATGTGAGGATTTGGAGATATGTGAATTTGAAATTCAAATGAATAGGGTAAAATCTGATTTTTGTATTTTAAATGTATTTTAAAAGATTTTAAATTAAGGATTTATGATTCAATAATGACATCAGATAGATAGACATTGTTGGACAACCTATCTGATTGTAATGTAAACATTGTGATGCGATGCTCATTTCTCCTTTTATAGAAGGTATAAATAGAGATAGATTAGTTTTTAAGAATTTGTTAAATAGTTAAAAATAAACTTACATAGATAAACTACAAATAGTACTTTTATCACTTTTAGTACCAGGAATTATAAACATTGATTCAAAGTTGGTCACTCACGATAAAATTTAAAATTATTTTTTATAAATTAAATTTTAAACACTTTTTTAATAATTTATCCCGGATAATATATATTATAATTAAGAATTAACTTTCATTTTGCTCCCTATGGTTTGGTCATTTTAACGGTTTTGCTCCAATAGTTTAAAAATATCCATTTTCCTCCATTATCTTTCGAGTTTGTCGCCAGTTTGCTCCCTGGCTCTAACTCAGTTAAGACGTTCAATTAAAAGTAAGGGTATTTCGGTAAGTTACTCTCTGGCTCTAATTCAATTAAAACGTTTAGTTAAAAGTCGTGGTAGTCGTGGTCGGCAGGTGGTAGTTGCAGGTGGTGGTGGATGGTTGTGGATGGTGGTGGCCGGTAGAAAGAGTAGTTGGAAAGATGGGGGATAGAAAAGAATTACTTATATACATGTAAATAAACAAGTTATAGGTTTATTTAGGTGAAAAAGCTTACATGTCCTTGCTTTTATCTATAAAATTACCAAAATACCCTTCTAGTTAATAGATTTTTTTGATGGAGTTAGAGGTGGGGAGCAAAATGACGATAAGTTCGAAAAATCACGGAGGAAAATGGCTATTTTTAAACTATTGGGACAAAACCGTTAAAATAACCAAATCAAAGTGAACAAAATGGAAATTAACTCTATAATTAATAAATGAAATACTTATAACACTTCAGTTTAACCATATATAATTACCAATTGGAATATAGGTATAGGATCATATACAAACCTTCTTTTCTCTAAAAACTGTAAGAACCACTAGTTTGTTACTATATGGATGATTTAATGACTAAGTTTCAGGGGTATTATTGTCCTAATCATAGTGTTTTGCGTTAATAATTCCTATATTTATTTATGCTTAAAGGCATGTTCCTCTCAATTAATAAATCAAATCATACATTTGTTTAAAAAAGAATGAT
The DNA here is from genome assembly GCA_030545235.1 of Helianthus tuberosus. Classification (NCBI taxonomy): domain Eukaryota; kingdom Viridiplantae; phylum Streptophyta; class Magnoliopsida; order Asterales; family Asteraceae; genus Helianthus; species Helianthus tuberosus. The sequence goes on from CM060396.1 coordinate 35,101,211, forward strand.
CATTAACAAATTGAAATCAATAAATCAAATCATACATTTGTTTAAAAAAGAATGATCATTAACAAATTGAAATCAAATATGCGTTTGCAATCATCAATTTCACGAAAACAATTTGAAATTCCTTATTTCAAACCTCTCATTACACCTTTTGTTTTTTTTGAAATCAATGAAACAAATTAGAGTATCATCCCCTAAAATCGTGTTATGAAATCTATTTTAACCAAAAACATTTAGGTTTCAATTAAATCATATTACGCTTGAAGGAGAACAATAACCTAATATAGTTGATGTGCTGATTACATATAAATAGTTGTGCTAATTAGGAAAATATTTTTTTAATTAATGTATTAATTATACATGTATATTTACAGTTTATGTTGACAAAAATAATCAACATATTTAGTTGATTATGTTGATGTGGGAGTAGGATCAAATACAAACCACATTTTGTATACAAACTGTAAGAACCATTTAAAAATTGTGGCATCCAACCAATTATAAAGAAAAGGTAAAATAATAACCTAAATAATATCAATTATATTGAATTCCCTGTAATTATGCTAACAAGCAATTAATTCTTTATTTAGATCTTTCTTTTGTTTTCAATGTGCTGATAAAATTCTTTATAAAGAAAAGTGCTGATATCATTCATATATGTGCTAGAATCAATTATTTTGATTAATTTTCATGTGCTAATATAATTTAAAAGTGCTACTTTCATATATGTATTGTTTTAGTATGTGCCAATTTAACTTTTTATAAGTGCTAGGATCTGTTCGCACAGTTTGTAGGATAAATATGGTTTGTACTGTAACCATCTCCTGTTGATGTGTTGATTAGAATAAACCAAACCAACACAAACATGTTCGAAATTAACACAAACAATATTGAAACCAGAACATATAGTTTCGAAATTAGCACATGCAAAATCACCACAAAACAAGTTTGAAAGTAGCACTTACATAACCAGCACCATCAAACCAACACAAACAGTTTTGAGTGCTACTTTAATACTTTTTAAAAATGTCATTTTAAAAAAATATATAGCTATATTATACTCATATTAAAGATAAAAAATGCTTAATTTTACGATGTATTCTTTTAGGAAAATAATAAAGTATATAAAAGTTATTTTTTATTTAAAGATATTGGTGGAATTAGTTGAAAAAGTCAACATAACAAAATTTTAGTTTTAATCTTTTTATTTAATTAAATTAACACAATTACTAAAATACTCTTAAAAACTACTATTTGACACAACTAATAGTAAGGGTTGATGTGTAATCAATGACATCCATTGATTAAATATATACAGATGGTCCAGATCTGTTCTCACAGTTTTTATAATTAGCATGATTTGTACCGAATCTTAACTCTTGGAATACATATACGAAGTAACGTCCAAAAACTTTACATGTTTGAGATGACTTGTCAATAATCATTCCAAGTGTTAAATGACTTGTATATAACACACTTCACGGTATAGGATCATATACAAACATACATCCTTGTATAAATTGTAAGAACCAATAGTTTAATGATATGTTTCCACAATTAAAAGAATTGATTTAAAGATATTTTAGACATTTTATACCCTTTTATTTATATCTAATTAAAAACAATAATTAAATTATCCCTAAATTCATGCAAGATTAATTCAAATCTTAATCTCCTAATCTATTCTTCATCATCGAATCAGCACCGTAACCAGCATCATCGTCAACACCGTAATCAGCACATCGTCAACATCAGCACCTAAATCAGCACGATAACACCACCTTCTGCACATCTGATGGTAACATCCCACACCACCACCGTTAGCACATCCCGTAATCAGCAAAATTTCATGTTTTGTTTTTAATTTTGTAAACAACATATACTATTACATAACTAGCACAATTTCTGTCACATCCCCCGACCCCACCCTGGGCGGGAGCCGTGAGTAGATACAGGTGGTACCGGTGTTTATTAAATTTGCAGCGGAAAATTTAATCAGGATCGTACTTAGGAAAAATTTAGAGTTTGTAAAACACCAAAGTTTAATATTAAACATCTGGGATAAAACCTATATTACAATCAAAGGTTTTTATAGGGATAAACCCTATTCGATAAAATATAATTTCATTTCTTTATTCGGATAATCATAGCCACTTTCTTTAAGCCTTCAGTGCTTCATAGCATGCTTCTTTTACTTTCACAGTAAGTTACCTGAAACACGTTTAAAAACATTTTATCAGCAAAAAATACTGGTGAGTTCATTCATTTGTATAAAAAGACATATTATTATACATATTAAAGGAAAGTACTCATGAATGGTATTCACACATTAAAATATTAGGATGGTCTAAATTTTCATCAATTAAAGATGTATGAAAACATTAGAAACAACCTTGCATATATTAATAGAAAGTCAATATGAATAGTGTTTTAAAATTATTTTAATATTGTTTGTTTTTAATAATTAATTATTTTAATAATATATTTTTAATTGATTTTGTATGTTTTTTTTTCTTTTATAACTATTAAGATATGATATTTTATATAGTTTTGAGTATGTTGTTACGACGTGCCTAAATTTTTCTATTTATTGATACATTTTTTCCCTGAAACCGAGTTGTGAGTGGTAAAACTTAAGTAATTGAAGCACAAACGTACATGTTATCAAACCTAACTCACGTTTAATTTTTTATATATAAATTGACATTACTTTTTTCATTATTCTAATAATACAGTGTAATACTATATAAAGTTCCGAATATATGCGACATGTTTATTTTTGTCTTCATTCCGCTAAAAGTTTTGTTCAAAATCAAACGGATCAATATAATTGTTTTTTATTTGTTCTTTACAGTGCTCAACCAAACAAATACCATGAAAAACTTGGATAGTGGTATATAGTATCTTTTTATATTATAAACTATAGAGAGTATGAATACCATATTGGTACCTTGACGAACCGAACTTATACCATTTGTTCTTTACCATGACGAATTGAATTGATACCGTGCGAACAACTTTGATGGTAATATAGAGTTTTTTTTAATTATCATAAACTATAGCGAGTATTGGTACCACGTCAATTCCAATTGAACATCAGTATCGGTATCGGTACCATCGAAATGAATACTGATATTCATTTCGGAAGACATTGCTCATATTCGTTTTTATGATTTTTGATTTATGTAAAATATGCGTCGATATCCTTTTGGGCATATAACGACTTAAGTTTTGGGTTTCGCCTTTTCGCTTGTTATAACGAGTGTCAGTATCGTATCGATATATTGTTCAAACGATTTCAATTCGGTTTAGTACGATAACGGCCCCCGCCGCGAAGCGCGGGAGAACCTCCCTAGTTGTTATAATTTACAGGGTAAACTGCCATTTTGGTCCCTGTGGTTTGGGCACTTTTGCCATTTTAGTCCAAATCTCAAACTTTTTAAATCTGGGTCCCTGTGGTTTCACTTTTATTGCCATTTTAGTCCAAAATTCAAAAACCCTCATTTTTTATTGTTCCAACATGCCTATTTTGTCTTTTTGTGCGGGGCATTTTGGTCATTCTGATTTTAATATAACATATTAACAATTAATAAACTAAATTAATATTAAGTTTATGTAATCCATTTTTGTTTAGATCATCATCTTGCCAAAACCAGAGATTTCTCCGATGAACACCACCTGCCACACCCCTCTCGCACCACCACCCCCTCACACCAGCACCACCACCTGCTCAAACTCCTTCTTAACCATCTCCGGCTCCATTTCGCCCAACTGATTCAGATCCGAATCACACCAATTCAATCAAACCTGATTCAATCAACAATGAGGCAACTTATGACACAAACCTGATTCAATCAACAATGTGGATTCACACGAATTCAATCAAACCGGCGTCATCATCTTCATCATCGGCATCATCCTCGTCATCGACATCATCCTCATAACCGGCGTCGAAACCCTAACCCTAACCCCCAACTTTCCGGTGATGGCGGCGGAGGTGTTGGTGTCAAATCTGAGATATATGTTCCTGACAAGTGCTGAAAGTTGAAACGAATGGCGGATATGACAGTTTTTGTATCGGATGCAGTTGTTTTGATGCAAAATCATATGTTTCCAGTGTGTTTTCGAGTTTGTTGTTGTAGTTTTCACTCTATGAGGACTCAAGAAATCACAAAGCATCTCCGATTGTAACCCACACCGTAAATCTGAACTACCGATTCACTCACAAATTGATTCTCTCTCTTAGTTTGATGGTCACTCAAAGCTGCCGCTGGGTGTGACGGGTCATTGCAGGTGGTTAGGTTGCGACGGGTGGTTGCAGGTGTCGTCGCTGTTCCTTGGGCGTCATCGGAGTTTTGGTGTAGTGGTGGTGCGGTGGGGATGGTGGTGGTGCAGTGGGGCTGCGGTGGGGATGGTGGTGGTGTAGTGGGGGTGGAGAAGATGATGGTCTGCGGTGAACTATGTGTGAAGAAGAAGTTGGTCTGAAGAAGAAGATGATGGTCTTTTATGTATTATAATAATTGTATAATAATTCCAAATGACCAAAATGCCCCTGCTAAAAAAGACAAAATAGGCATGTTGCATCAGTAAAAAATGAGGGTTTTTGAATTTTGGAGTAAAATGGCAACAAAAGTGAAACCACAGGGACCCGGATTTAAAAAGTTTGAGATTTGGACTAAAATAGCAAAAATGCCCAAATCACAGGGACCAAAATGGCAGTTTACTCTAATTTACAGCATTAAGAGTTTTTACATTTGTTTATATCTATCAATTACTCAAATCAGTATTTGTCACTTAGTGGCAGTTCCGATGTGACGGTGGTCATATCACTCATTCGGAAGTCCCAATAGTGAAGATTATCAAGTAGTGTATACAAAACCCCACATACCGGTAGTAATTTCAGAATACAAAAACTTAATCACTGTATATACAACTAGAAAATATTTAGGGTTTTGAAAGCATCTGATAAAAGCGAATGACTCACATTGTAGATTTTGGGTTTAGATTATAGCCTTCTGGTAATAAGCCTGGTTTCCTAATACAAACACAATGCAAAACGTATTAATGCATTAACCTAATTTAAACTTTAAAGATAAATCACGAGATCAAAACCCTAACGTAGTTGAAAAAGTATAGCCTTATCCAGGCAGTACTTTGACATCCGTTAATGGGTTTCAGATCGATCGGACAAGGTTTCGTACTGGTGATCAGGGTTAAAACACCGAATACAAAGCAGAGTTTAGGGCTTCAGGGTATCGGGTATAATAGCAGAATAGTAGAGTAGAAGAGAGCGAGAGAGAATTGAAAGTTTGAGCAATTTCTGAAATGCAGTTTCACGTCCAATTTATAGCCGAAATTTGACCACGTCGTGTCACGCGACCCATTTGGTCCAACACCGTCGCGTAGCGCGACCAGGCTAATTAGGGCTTAGGTGGCATGAGTCACTACTGTAGACCTGCCACATGGCCGCCATGTATCCATGTCGAATATAGGGGTGTCGCGTCACGCGACTGGATCCTCTAACATTTCCGCGTAGCCCGACGAGATCAATACCAGGGTTCCCTTGATTTTCGTGCTGGTTCCCGTGATATGTATTTGGAGTCTTGATTATGGTTCGTTATGGTGTTTGTCGAGGGTTGTACAATTTCATTTTTTTTAATTTTATAAACAACACATACTGTTACATACTAGCACAATTTCATGTTTTTGTTTAATTTTGTAAATAGCACATACTATCACATAACTAGTACAAAACAAGTTTATTTCCAAATAGACTCCCAATAACAACACAAAAGGAACAAATAGCAACACAAAATAATTACACAACAAAATAAGAACTTACGTATAGATTTAAAATCAACACAATACATTTTTAATACTAACACATTCCAACTACATAACTAGCACAATTATAAAACACCTTTTTGTAACTTTTTTAAAGGTCACCTTTATAAAAAAAAAAGAATAGCAATATGGTACTCATATTAAAGATAAAAAAATACTTGATTTTATGGTATATTTTTTTTTTCAAAAATATAAGTATATAAAAGTTATTTTAGTTTAAAAAACTTGGTGGAATTAGTATTTAATGGGAAATGATTAAATGAATAAAATACCCTAACTTGATAGTATTAATTATTAGTTTTAGAGGTTTTATTTGGAACTAATACCAACCCTTGATTTAAACTATCTATAGCTTATATATGTTCTTACGATTCTTAAAGTTAGCACCGTTTGTACAAGATCTCAACTCATCACTAATCTTAAACGACACCTTTTCTTACATTATTATTCGGCCGGTTTTGATTCTTTAGCGGTACCGATACATATATCATTCGGTTGGTTTCAGTTCTTTTTGGTACGACAACGGTACAATTAAATATAAATAATAATATATATAATAGAACCTATTGTAGTATTAAAAATATATGAAGAAAAAACTATATATTATTATAAAAATAAAGTTTCTGTTCATACTCACTTTCCAATTCCAATTATATATATTAGATATAATATGATACTGCTAAATGTATTTCCAAAACATTGGTACGGGATCAGGAGAAAACGCCCTAAAGTGTGAGAACGGATCCTTGTGTAACATGTGTCACGCGACATAGTGAAGGGCGGATGGACTTTTTTATCCTTTTATATTCTTTTTTTAAACGCGTCTCACAACATCTCTCCATTTTTTGCTTTTAACAAATACGTGGCGTTTTTATTGTTTGAGTAAACTGCCATTTTGGTCCCCGAGGTTTGGTCACTTTTGTCATTTTAGTCCAAATCTCAAACCTTTTAAATCTGGGCCCCTATGGTTTCACTTTTATTGCCATTTTGGTCCAAATATCAAATCACATGTTATTTAGCTATTAAAATCTGGTTATTTTGTTTTTTTCTTTAGGGGCAAAATGGTCCATCTGAATTTAATATAACATATTATTAATTAAATTAATTATTTTAAATTTCTTTACCCCATAAATGGTCAGGAGATATATCTTCTCCACATGACTTCATCTTCCCCCAAAATCACCCCACACCAAACCTTAATCCATAATTCATCTTCTTTATCTTCTAAGCATGGTGGTTTGCACATGTGGAGCCCCAACCCAACTGAGAACATCCTGGACAACACATGAACTATATTCACCACAACACATGAACTAAATGAGTATTCACGCATCATATGCACTTAAACATGTAAAATTGCATCGAAATCAGGTTATTGATCTAATGTTCTACAAAAATTTGATAAATTGTTCTGTTAATGGCAGATAAATTTTCAACAGATTGGGATAAGGCATGGTCAAGTTTCAAAAAACAAGGGAAGAAGAGTAGGGTATTATAAAATGAGACTACGATATGGTTATATGTTATAGTAGGGTATTTAAAAGAAATAGATTAAGATTAATTTAGTAGATTTTGTCTCACGTATATACCTTTCAAAATTCATATTAATATTCATAAACAAATACGCAAAAAAAATCATGTTGATTATATCCAAATTTGTTATCACAGTTTACCCCAAACAAGTATGTGAGTTGGAACCTGAGGCGGTCCAACTACCCATTATCCGAGGAGACGGACCCCATAAAAAGAGCAGAGAGGTCAAATTTGCAGTTATGGACTGGCCCGGGGTTCATTCCGGGGGGCGCGATTGTCATTGTGACCTTTCTTTTGGTATACACCATTCTTTCTCCTTTGAATTAGATGATGATACTGTAGTTTCCTATGGTGCTGGTGTACATAGTTCATGGAAATTGTTGTGCTGGAATGTCCGTCTTAACTTGCAAGTTGTAACTGTTTACATCCAACCACATGTGCAAACCACCATGCTTAGAAGATGAAGAAGATGAATTAGGGATTAGGGTTTGGTGTGGGGTGATTTTGGGGGAAGATAATTTGGGAAAATGAAGTTATGGGGGGAAGATATATCTCCTGACCATTTATGGGGTAAAGGAATTTAAAATAATTAATTTAATTAATAATATGTTATATTAAATTCAGATGGACCATTTTTCCCCAGAAGAAAAAGACAAAATAACTAGATTTTAATTGCTAAATAACATGTGATTTGATTTTTGGACCAAAATGGCAATAAAAGTGAAACCATAGAGACCCAGATTTAAAAATGTTTGGGATTTGGACTAAAATGGCAAAAGTGACCAAACCTCAGGGACCAAAATGGTAGTTTTCTCTTATTGTTTTTTTTAGATCAGGAGCATAGTAAACATTTTGGCGTTTTAACTAAGTATGGCTTTGATTATTTTGACTTTCACCCTTCTCCTGTCAGAAAACTTAATGACGAAACGTCCTCTGACCTCTCAAACCTCCATGCAATAACATGTACCATTTTTTAAAATTATATGGCATTTTAGACAAGATATGGCGTTTTAGTGAATGTGTGGAGTGTGAAGCTTTTGTTTAGCTGTTGTACTTATATAATGAGTTTTTTTTTTGGGCCAGGTAGATATTTGTTTTTGGCGGTAAAAAACATCAATAATTTTCTTGATATGTATTTTTTTTTATCAATTATTGTTCCATGTAGGATGCATGCGTATAATGTGACAGACAATTATGGCATTTTGAAAAGATAAATAAATTCAATTTCCCATGTAGTGGCTTTTAATATAATAAATGTTTAGCAATAATGTTACCGTCTCTTCATTTTACTCTTTTGCAGTTACTCTTTCGTTCAGTTTTCATCTGTCAGTTAGTGTTGTTTTCCAATAATACATTATTTGCCATTTTTTGGCGTTTTATATAGCAACAACGTGCTTTGCTAGCATTCGTTCTCACAGTTTTCATACTATCAGACGTTTTGGTGTTTGTAGTTTTTGGCGTTTTATACTCAATTTTTATTATTATTAGAGAATTAGATAATAAACAACAGAGAATTAGATAACAAACAATAGAAAATGAAAAAAAAAATTAATCTAATTTCTCATCCAAATTTTCACTTTCATCAGCCTCTTCTTCTTGAAACTTTTTGGCGTTTTGAACCTTTTTGAATACCTTACCTAGATGCTAATTTTCTTACATAATGCCCGTATTTAAAAGAAGCTTATTTTTAGTGACATCCTTTATTTTGGTTTGATATATATACTTGTTTGGTGACATGTTGAAGACCAACTCCTGCTCGAATGTATTGATCCCTTCATGCTATCAATATATCCATCAAGAACAAAGTGACATGATGACATATCAGTGTCATCATTCTTTTTTTCTTGAATATTTGTCCATCTCATTCAACAAAAACTTATAGAGTTACCCACCTCAGAGAAGAATCCATTCAGTGAAACTTCATTTAGAACAATACTCAATATAGAAGAAACGAGGTTTCCCATATGTGGTTTTTTAACTATTTTTTTGGCGTTTTTAAAGTGAGTGGTTTCTAGGAAATATGGCGTTGGTTTTTGGTGTGATCAATTGATTGTGCAGAGACGTCTCTCTTATAAGGTGTTTTTGGCGTGTAGTTTAGGCGGGATTTTATTATAATAAATGATATTAATAAAGTAACCGTCTTTTCAGTTACTGTGTGTATTTTTACTGTTTTTGTTCAGGGTTTTTATGACTTTAGGGTGATAGACGTCCCTTCTTACAAGTTTGGCGTTTTTTAAATGGCGTTACGTAGTTTTTGGCGTTTTTTAGAGTTTTTAATAATCCTTTTCCAAAGTAATTTTATTATAGTTTGGGAGTTTTTGGCGTTTTATGGCATGATGGCTTTTCACAAACATTTTTCTGTGTAGCGTTTTTATTAAAATAATGTATTTTGTTCTTAGCTGAAAAATACATAAAAAACAACAAAAAAAAATTAAAAAGTAAAAATAGAAACAATTCATCTTCTAAATCTTCAGTGTAATCGGTCTCTTTTTTCTTTGAAACATGTTCACTGGCAGTTTGACTTTGGTATGCTTCATTTTGTTTTTTTTGTTGTTGAAGTAGTTTTTTTTGTGGCCGTTTGGAAGCACAAATGAGGTGAGTTTTTTGTTTGAAGTTTATCTTTATCTTCAACACACTCATCAGTGTCATCCGTCTCTTCATGCCATTCAAATATTCATCAATAACAAAGCACAGAAAAAGACATAAGTTTGACACCAGCATCTTTTTCTTGAAGATTTGTCCATATTATTCAGCAAAATGTTATTGTGTTACACCCCCTCAGCTAAGAATACATTCTGCGAAACTTCGCGTAGAACAATATTGAATATACAAGAAACGATGTTTGCCATTTTTGGAGTTTTACTGAGAAAATAGTGTATCTAAAAGAAACGTCGATTGGAATCTTTGATGTTTGAGTTTTTGGCGTTTTCTAAGATGATTGGTATATAGTAAAATATGGAGTTTTGAGTTTGGTGTGTTTGATGTTTTGGGTTTTTTGGCGTTTCTAAGATGAATGGTATGTAGTAGTAAATATGGCTTTGCGGTTTAGGGTGTGTTTAATGAATGAATGAGGTTTTTTGTTTATATAGGATGTGTTTTGGCCCGTAATGGCGTTTTATTCATGAGTTTGGCGTTTTTGGTAGAGAAGTCTAAAGACCCTTTTACCCTTAATGAAGCGCATCCACTTAATAGAATTGGTGTCATTTACGAAAACGCCACCACGCCAATCTAGTCCATAGATTGTTTTGATCGGACGATCCATAACCGTTCTCACACCTTTCACCGTTTTCTCTAAATCCTAACCTCCAAAACATTATGTTATATGAGTTTTAAATTGGAGGTGGTGCATATTATCAGGTGTAAGTGTATTCACATTCCTTTCATTATTTCTGTTCTATAATTATACTAAAAAACACTATATTTTATCTTTAGTTTCAATTAGATAATACATTTTTATATCTTTAGCATTACCTTTTCTCTCTTCTTTACTCATAAATATTTTCAAAATATATTAAAAAATTACAAAAGGTAAACAATGTTCTCTCAAATATAAAATGAACAGTAACATTTTCTTTTTCATCCACTCACAACCACTTTTTTATAAGATAAAGTTTCTCATCCACTCACAGCAACTTTTTTATAATATAAAGAGCAACTTACGTAATTTGATGGAATAGATGCGAATGCTCTAAGACTACACGGTGTGGGCGTGAAAATCCTGTGTGGAAGCCAGTCCATGCCAAGCTAACCACCCCATGTCTGGCGTGGAGCACAGCGTTGTGGTTGGGGCTTGAGGATCTCCACCGGCAAGGGTGCAAATGTGTGGGTGAGGTGACGGCGTTTCATTGATGGATAGATTTTTGGTTGATTTTGATTGGTTAATGTTTATTTATTTATTTTATAAAAACGCCACTTTCCACTCCATTTTTTCACCACACCACTTTTCTGACCCGTGCTGACGTGGCCGTCGCATGTCGCATATCGCCTTATTTTCATGCCGAATGGTGTAAGATTCAAAACAATAGAGGAGAGTTTGTCCATGAAATACTACGTTCACAATTTTAAAATCACCATTTACCTATAATCTTAAAGTACAAAGTCGGTGGCTACGGCCACCGACAAAGCACTTGAAATGACCATTTTGTCCTATAATAAAAAAACTCAATTAATTTCCGACATTTATTAAATGCTCACATTAATCAAACAATCAAATTCAGTAGGCCACGTGATAGATCTAATATCAAATAAACTTGATTGGGCCAAACTATATTGATCAGATCAAAATTGATTCCTAATTGATATCAAAATGTGATTGGGCCGATGAATACACTAAGCCGACAATACTGTTGCCACCCATAACTTTGTCATGATAATATCACCGTAATACCGCCGTTGGGCCACCGAATCAGCACTCTTAACACCTAACGGGAATCACCTTATATAACTCTGAATCGTTGTCAATGACTGCCGGAAAGTCTACATGCAGCCACAAATCGGGTGTTGGAGCAGTTGTCGTCTTCAGATCTGAGAGGAGCAGGACCTAAATCGGCAGAAATGGGTGACGATGTTCATTTGATTTTGTGGAGGATGAACGTTGGGAGAGAGTGAGTGGGTCAGAGGCGGTGATGCTGGTGGTTTTGTTGCTCCCAAATGAACGATGGGGATACGAAGATTTTATTTGACAAGAGATCATGCTTGGTTGTGTTGGTCTTTCCTGGTAGCGGTGGCGGTTGGTTGTAATGTTATATTGTGTGTAGAGCCGTAGAGAGAGCAAGAAGATAATATTCATCCCTTTAACTTTGAGGCCTGCAAAATAAATGGTCATGTTCTCGACACGGAAGAAATGAATAAAATCGAAGAAAAGTAAAGGAAAATAACCATTTGTAAAAAAACTAAATACATTTGGCTGTTCAGAAAAAATAACCCTACATATATGACTATGTATTTTGCTTATCAAAATTTATTAATTTTGATTTTTAACTATACTTTTTTCTATTTCTAATTTTGAGTTTACGTTTAATTTTCATTTTCTTTTCTCCTACTAAGTATTCCTTTTATCATATAACTCCTAAAACCTCAAAAATATACTGTTGTTCAGTATGTTAGAAATTAATACTATAGAGTAATAGCCATTTTTGCTCACCGTGCTCTTCTTCTTAATTCGATGGCTGGGCCGCACTTTGTGTCCTTCTTTGGCCCAATTCTCTTTTTGGATACAACTTGGATTATACATATATTTATTTATTATATTATATTTTCTTAAAATAGAAATCACCGAACACTACATTATCTTACAAAATAAAAATCTGCATTAATTACTAATAATGGCAACATATGTTTGACAAGGGAACTTCTAATTCCATAATTCAGAGGCGGCGTATAAAAAAATATACTTTTCATATGGATTACAACTATTTATATACGACTTAGGATACAAGATATTCCGTATTTTTTGATATTTCAAAATACCCATATTCTATTCTATACTCTCTTAAAATAGAAAGTCTGTGATTTTATTGACTTTGATATTCGATACTTTCAATTTTGGTACGGGCACGAGTAAAAACGTATAATGATACCAAATTTTATATAGACCTTTAATTTTTTTATATCACACTCAAATGTATTCCTATAATAGTTGGTTGTGTGCTTTGGTTGAGTGTTGGAATGACATATGTTCGATCCATGTTGTTTGCAAATAATTTTCTTTTTCCTTTTTTTTCCACCGCCCACCACTAAGTAATATAGTTTACATTTATAATAGTTGGTTGTCTGCTTTGGTTGAGTGTTGGAAGGATCTATGTTCGATCCATGTTGTTTGCAAATATTTTTTTTTCTTTTTGAATTTCATTATAAATTTTTATGTTAAACTACTTTCTTTAAACTATATTACGTATCGTTCCTTTACGATAAAAAACTATTTTAACGTACATCTTGGTATAAATTTGAGTTTTCTAAGTTTCGACGTAAACATTTTTAATAAAAATCGAGTGGGGTTAAATATAATACCTTTCCGTTAAAAAAATCATTTTACGTGCGTATTTTTACGTTCCTGTCGGTCTAAATTCGAGTTATTCTACATTTCGGCGTAAATTTTTTGGAAAACAAGTCACGTAAAATATAATATGTTTTTATACTTATTTTATGATTGTTAATTGCTTCGTAAATTTTGTTCTTAATCGAGTGAAATTTAATTGTGGTTTTTTCCTTTTTTAAAAGCTCTAATTAATATCTTTTTGTTACACGTATATGTTTTTCCTCTATACCCGCTATGTTTTCTATGTATGAGTCGAGTCACCTATAATACGTTATAATTGTACGGTATACATTCGATTTATTTTACTTGACTTTACATTTGTATCCAATCGCAATGCTTATGTGGGTTACATTAAGTTTAATCGGATACGTCGAAACACACGTTTTTGTGTGGTTCACGCAACACATAACATTTGAACTAATTCATTCGATGTTTACGATATTCGAAATGTGCGATGTACCCGCGCCGCAACGCGCGCGGACAATATTACTAGTTATACATTATAAAGTTAGAAGCAAACCGCATACGTGATAAAAAGAATCAACTTTAATTTATTTTAACAAACAAGCAAAGTCGTATAATTTTTTTTTTTTTTTTTTGAAAAGTAAACAAGCAAAGTCGTATATAGTTCACAAGTGGAGATTTGAAACTCTCACTGTCTTCTCATATCAGAAAGCAATGTGGCTATAACTTTAGTGGCATGGGGAATAAACAGATATTAATTTTGACCCGAAGTTTACAAGTGGAGATTTGAAACTCGCACTATCTTTTTTTTTTTTTTTTTTTTTTTCTGAACAGCAGCCACTTTATATAAATAAAGCCAACAACACAAGCTGTGGAATACAAACGACAAAAGAAGAAAAACCCAAACTTAGACAATCATAGAAATATCAAAATCTACCCATCTATTCCACTCCAGAGAACAACCCCTCACCCTATTTTTGACCCATAAAAGGTGTCTTCTTTGATCGACTCCACGATTCTAGACACCGGCACCATCTGCATTTTATTGAAAGAATATGTGGAAAACGCGTAAAGAGAGAAAAGAGTTGATGAAAGAAGAAATGGGTATCAACTGAAAAAGTATTATAATGTTTTGAAAGCCAGAATGGCCAATTCGATGGGTTAACCTTAAACAAGAAATTTACTTGCGAATTTTTTCATTAGAAACATCATAATTTATCAATACATTTATCAATATTAATTATATCACCATATATATAAAGATTAATTTCATGTATACCCTTATAAACTTTGAAAATAACATATATATCAAATTAAAATTAAAAATATCATGTATATCTAATTTTAATAAATTAACATTTCTATCCCCTTTCATTATATGATTTGTGTATACCCCTATTTTTATTTTGAATTCAATTGAAATTATCTCCTATTTGATGGCAACTCAATCGTCTCTCTTCACTTCTTTAGAATTGCAAACCTTTCGAAATCTTTTTGTAAGTATCATGTGCAAGAAGATTATATCAGCTAAGTCAAAATGTTTAACACTATCATTTCATATTCTTTATTTTGATTTTTGTGAAATCCAAAATGATTACCCGTATTGTTTATCCATTTAAGCAAAAGATATGAACAATTTTAAGTACCATTACCTTGTGATATGATTAAGTGTATTCTATCCTATAGTACTTATGTGTCCCATTTCAGGATATACCCTTACGATCAAGGTATGCACAAAGCTTTCTCGTAATAGGTGATTATATTGTTTTCATCCTTATTTGATTTACAACGTTAGACCATTGATGAATAGGTATGTACCATCGTACAATCAGACAAACCAATGTTTGTCTCCAACAAGGGTTGGGCAAATACCAATTTTGGTAGGATTATGCTATATGCATTATGAATGACTCTTTAGAAGAGTTTCTTCAATTCATGGGTTTTTGGCATTTTATTTAGCCCTTTTAAGATATTTGGGACTATAGGTATGTATTGTTGGAAATTTGTGAAAATAACATTTTTCACAAATATAGGAAAATGATTTTTTTCCTATTTTGGAACAGAAATAAATATAAGAAAATGAGCGGATTTTATATATTTATTTGTGGGTTTGTGTTCTATGTTGGAAGAGCTTCGCAACGAACTAAACCACGTCCAAAACGGAGCTAAGATGAATGAGATATCGATGCTCAAAGTTTGGTGTTTGAAACTTGAATGTTGAAATAAGTGGGAAAGTGGCACCTTGTCCCACATAGGAGGAGAGATGAAACTTAAAGGGGTATTTAAGTGGGAACTCTCCATCTTTATTGTTTCATGGAAGCACTCACTAGTGTACACGCGAAGGGTGCGGAGCACCCTAACTCGCACTCGCACTCGCACGCGCGCGCGTGGCGTGGGCGATGAGGCGCAATGTGGCTCTTTGAGAGCCGCCTTTGTATTTTTGAACGCGTGCGCGTGGTGGAGCAAGGGCTGCAAGGACCAGGTGGTTGGTAACGTGGCAAGGCTGCAGTCATGTGCGCACGCGCATAGTGGCGCTCACTCGCGCATGGAGCATGGGCACTGAAGTGACGTGCGCGGCGCACCAAAGTGAGCCAAAACGGCGCGACTGTGTGGGGTGCTCGTAGAGGCTCACAGGTGACGTGGCGCACGCGCGCATGGGATTGAGCCAAGATGACGCATGCGCGCATGGCAGTAAGCCAAAATGGCGCCCGTACGTATGAGCGTGCAGAATTGCGCGCGCGCAGAAGCTTCCAGCATTTATGACAGTGCAGTTACACTGGGCAGTTACACCTCAGCATTCGAAACTGACGAAATTAATGCGTTTGACTGTGAATTAAATAACCAATTAAAGTGCATTGAAGACGTTCAATGCAACTTAATTCGCCCATTTAATTCATTTTCCAGTTTCTTCAAGACCAGTAGTATAAATAGGAGGTTCATGCTGTAGTTTGTATACACCGAAATATACAGCTCTACTTCTTCTCTCCCAACAGAATTTTTCTTTCATCTTCAAGAAGCAAGGTACACCTTCGGGTTGGAGTCACGACCGACAGTGCAACTGCTTTTGCTGTTGTATCCTGGAAACAAACGAGTTCTCCTGGGAGACTCGAAATTTGTTTTAAGGGACCCGTGTTCAACACGATCCTCAGCTGTGAAAAGTGTTTCTGTTCGGATTTTTATTCTTGTATTTCTGTTTGTTTCAGTTGTAACAGTAATTTTTATGCTTTCCATTTCCAGTTGTAATTCAAGTTAATAAATAAAATTCTGTATTTAATTTTACACGAACGGATTCCTACAATATTAAAACAAATTTTTAAAACACCGTTCGTGTAAGACATTAACAATTCTGCTGTGATTCTAATTTTTTTTTCTCACAGCAGGTTGTGTTTTAAAAAAAAGGTTTTTCCTGTTTTGGTTCAAAGTAGCGACTTTGTCAAAACAGATTCTGCTTCTACTCCTTTCTTTATTGAGTTCTAAAAACCTATTGTTGTAGTCTTCAAAGTTGGACTTAGAAGCTGCGCAGTGGTTTCAAAACTCTTTGCTTTTGTTTAGTTGAAAAATAATAAATTAGCACATTTAGTATTTTCTAAACAATTTTATTAACTTGGTTTTGTGGATCTTTTCAGAATGTCGACTGAAAATACCAGCAACACTAATGTTGTCGTTGGAACCCCTGCCAACACTATGGGAGCGTCCACAGTGGCAAATCATGCTGAACGACCTGAGAAGTTCTCGGGTCTCCACTTCAAAAGGTGACAACATAAGATGTTCTTCTACTTGACCACCATGAACCTTGCGAGGTTCTTGACTGAAACCGCTCCCCAACCTGCGGAAGGGGAGACCAACGCTCAGGCTCTGAGCGCGGTAGAGGCTTGGAAGCACTCGGATTTCATTTGTCGAGGCTATGTACTCAACGGTCTCTCGGATGCATTGTATAATGTGTACTATAATATCAAGACTTCCAAAAATTATGGGAGTCTTTGGATAAGAAGTACAAAACGGAGGATGCGGGAACAAAGAAATTTGTTGTCGCCCGTTTCTTGGACTACAAAATGGTTGATAACGAGACTGTTATGAACCAAGTCCAAGAGTTACAAATTATACTTCATGACATCCATGCCGAGGGAATGGTACTTAGCGAGACATTTCAAGTGGCAGCCATGATCGAAAAATTACCTCCTGCTTGGTTGGATTTTAAGAATTATCTTAAACACAAGCGAAAGGAAATGTCGGTGGAGGAACTTGTTGTCCGTCTTCGTATAGAAGAGGATAACAGGGTGGCCCAAAAAGGCACCATTTTGCAAGCTTCGGCTAAGGCAAACATGGTGGAAGTTGGGGAGTCCTCAAAGGGCAATAAAGGCAAGGGTAAAAAAAACAACAAGGGGAAAGCAAAGGTTAACAACCTTGGACCGAAAAAGGGGGCTGTGAAAAAGAAGTCTGCGCCTTTCCAAGGTACTTGTTACAACTGTAACGAGACGGGGCACCGTGCTAACCAATGCAGGAAACCTAAGCGTGAGCGTGCGCATATGGTTGATGAGGATGGTATGCCTCTGATTGCAATTATAACCGAGGAAGCGGCTATGATTGAAGAAGTCAACGCGATGGGTGAAAACCCAAAAGGATGGTTCGTTGACACGGGTGCAACCCGCCATGTTTGTGGAGATAAGGCTCTTTTCTCTACATTCAAAGAAGCGTCGGGTGAAGAAAAGCTTTATATGGGGAATAAAGCTACCGCGAGCATCAAGGGGGAAGGCACCGTCATCCTGAAGATGACGTCTGGCAAGGAGCTTACTTTGACCAATGTGCTTTATGTCCTAGAGATAAGGAAGAATCTCGTTTCAGGATGGATGCTCAACAAGTTTGGATTTCGTCTAGTGTTTGAATCGGACAACTTTGTTCTTTCTAGACGAGGAATGTTTGTTGGAAAGGGCTATGCCCTTAATGGAATGTTTAAAATGAATGTAATGGTTGTGAACCAAAACAAGAATATGAATGAAACTTCTTCTTCAACGTACATGATCGAGTCTTCTAATGTTTGGCATGGTAGACTAGGGCATGTAAATTTTAATTCTTTACGACGTTTAATTAAATTAAATTTGATACCAACATTCCATATCGAGTCTAATTACAAATGCGAGACATGTGTCGAATCCAAACTTACGAGATCATCATTTAAATCGGTTGAACGAATAACCGAACCCCTTGATTTAATTCATACCGATGTGTGTGATTTAAAAGTGGTTCCCTCACGTGGAGGAAACAAGTACTTCATCACGTTTATTGATGATTGTACTAAATATTGCTATGTGTATTTACTTAAAAGTAAAGACGAAGAAATAAAGAAGTTTATCTTATACAAAAATGAAGTTGAGAATCAACTTAAAAAGAAGATAAAAGCTGTGAGAAGCGATCGATGAGGCGAATATGTTGCACCTTTTGCGGAATTATGCGTAAAAAGTGGCATTGTACACGAGTGTACACCTCCTTATTCTCCACAATAAAATGGCGTGGCGGAACGAAAGAACCGCACATTAAAAGAGATGATGAACGCCATGTTGATAAGCTCGGGAGTGAACCGAGAAATGTGGGGGGACGCCATTCTCCCAGCAAACTATCTTTTGAACAAGATACCCTTGAAAAATAGGGACGAAACTCCATTTAAGTTATGGAGAAAGAGGAAGCCGTCATACAAATACTTGAAAGTGTGGGGGTGCCTAGCAAAGGTGATTGTACCACCTCCTAAGGCTCTTAGGATAGGACCCAAAACGGTTGATTGCATTTTCATTGGATATGCGCATCAAAGTAGTGCACATCGTTTTCTTGTACATGCGTCCAAGAATCCCGATGTACACAAACACACTATCATAGAGGCAAACTCTAACATCGTCTCATATTTTGAGAATGTGTTTCCTATGTTAGGACAAACACATGCGACTTCATCAACAACGGCTGATGAAGCAGGTCCAAGTTCATCTACATGGTTAGATGAAGCAGGCCCTAGTTCATCTACGAGGATAGATGAAAGACATGAACGACCCGAGGTCGAGGAGGGTGAGCTTAGACGAAGTAAACGACAAAGGGTTGAAAAATCCTTTGGTCTAGACTTCATGAGCTACATGGTTGAGGGTGAGCCCAATACCTACCGCGAGGCGGTTACCTCCGCAGAAGGACCTCAATTGCAAGAAGCAATTAAGAATGAAATTGATTCTATATTGCAAAATCATACTTGGGAGTTAGTAGATCTTCCACCTGGTTGTAAACCACTTGGATATCGTTGGATATTCAAAAGGAAGATGAAAGCTGACGGAAGTATTGATAAATACAAGGCAAGGTTAGTGATCAAAGGATTTAGACAAAAGGAGGGTCTAGAATACTTTGATACTTACTCGCCTGTAATGCGAATAACCTCTACACGATTGGTTCTTGCAATTGTGGCTCTAAGAAATTTGGAAGTTCACCAAATGGATGTAAAGACCGCATTTCTAAATGGCGATTTAGAAGAAGAAATTTACATGGAACAACCTGAGGGTTTTTCCGCCCCAGGAAACGAGGGCAAAGTATGTAAATTGGTCAAGTCTTTGTATGGCTTGAAGCAAGCTCCAAAACAATGGCACCAAAAGTTTGATCATGTCATGATTGACAATGGTTTCAAAATAAATGAGTGCGACAAGTGTGTTTATTTTAAATACACACCAAGAGGTTATGTGATTCTATGTCTTTATGTAGATGATATGCTTATCATTGGGAGTGATGATAACATGATCAACTCAATGAAAGACATGTTGAAAGTGAGGTTTCACATGAAAGACATGGGTCTCGCGGATGTGATTCTTGGAGTAAAAATCACTAGAACCCAAAATGGTCTTGTGTTGAGTCAATCTCATTACGTGGATAAGATCCTTGGGAAATTCAATTCGGAAGATACGAGTATAGCTCGCACTCCAATTGATAATACCCAACGCCTAAGGAAGAATAGAGGCAAGAGTGTTGCTCAGTTAGAGTACTCAAGGATCATTGGTAGTCTCATGTATCTAATGACATATACTAGACCCGATTTATCGTATGCTGTAAGCAGGCTGAGTAGATACACCAGTAATCCTGCGCGGAACATTGGAAAGCTATCACGAGGGTGCTTAGATACATAAGATACACAAGAGACTATGGATTGCATTATACCCGTGATCCAGCAATGATCGAAGGATACACTGACGCGAACTGGATATCAGATATAAAAGATCATAGATCGACAAGTGGATATGTGTTTACACTTGCGGGAGCAGCTATAGCTTGGAAGTCTTCCAAGCAAACGCTTATAGCTAGATCCACGATGGAATCCAAATTTGTCGCTTTAGATAAAAGCGGGGAAGAGGCGGGGTGGCTACGTCAATTTGTGGAAGATATTCCAAGATGGCCAAAGCCGTTGATGGCGATCTGCATACATTGTGACAATCAATCTGCGCTTGTTAGAGCACAAAGAGCGATGTACAATGGCAGATCAAGGCACATTCGATGTAGACACAACACGGTATGACAACTTATCTCAACGGGTGTTATCTCAGTTTACTATGTTAGGTCAAAGGAGAACATTGCGGACCCGTTAACGAAAGGCTTAAGCAAAGATAAGGTGTATAAGTCGTCAAGAGGAATGGGACTAAATGTAAGGACCTGTAAAAATTTCCAAAAACGCCCCGTAAGTGAAAACCCGGACCCCTGAAACCCAAGTGCTCATGAAAAACCAAGAAATCAAGAATTTTGGATTTCTCGCGGGCCGCGTAAGCTATAAGCTAGGCCTACGCGGGCCGCGACAGCACAACAGATGACCGGGACACGCTTTGGGCCACGTGTCAGCCACGTGGCGGGCCTACGCGTGACACGCTAGCCCTAATCGTAGAATAGGTGGCCCTCGCGGGCCGCGTAAGGTATTGTGAAGGTTTACGCGGGCCGCGTAAAACCTAAAATTTTGCTATAAATTGGCTAGTTCATGGCCTTTGCTCCTGTGTTCGTAAAACTTTCTCAAAGACGACTTTTACTGCTCAAAATCATAATTTCACGTAGGAAAACGCTGATACGAGTACAGTGTATTAACTCGATAACTGCTACGATACAATGTCCGATTGATTGAAATCGATCCGATGGATGTTTAAGTGCTGCCCGAATTCGGGCTATACTTTGTCATTCGTCGTGAGGGTTTTGATTTCGTGAGTTTATCGTAAATGTTGTATTAAGTTACTGACCTAGTTTCGTGTGCATTGTTATTTAACTAGGTTACAAGGCTAAATCAGTAGGCAAGGTTCTGTCCAATTAAACTTGCAATGTGACTCATTCTCTTTTTTTTTATCAAATTATTTCCAAAACCCTATTTATTTTCAAAGTTATAATTACAGGGATTAAGTCTTTGTAATATTCAATTACTGCCGGTATGTGGGGTTTTGTATACATTACTTGATACCCGTCACCATTGGACAACGGGTTAGCCAATGGGTGATCTGACCATAGTCACAGATACAAGTGACAAATACCGATTTGGGGTAATTGGTTGATAGAAACAATATAATCACCCTTAATACTGTATATTATAACAATGCGTCGTTTTGTACAAATTGAGTGACTCGCCAATATTTTCCCCGCTAATAAAATATTTTTAAACATGTTTTAGGTGATTTACTGTAAACCACAGAAAAAGTGCCGCGTAGCACTACAACTTGAAGAAGGTGGCTCAGTAAAATAAATAAACCTGTTTTGTAAAACAGGGAATTTCCTTGTAAAATTCCTTTATTGTAAATTACGGGTTTTACCCCCAAATTGTGAAATAAAATAATTGGACATTTTCAGTTTTCACGATCCTGTTAAAATTTCCGCTGCAAAATTAAACATTAATACCACGGGTTTCTGTCCCGCGGCTCCTGAACCGGGTAAAACCGGGACGGGGTCCGTGACAGAAAAATGTGGTATCAGAGCCACTGATTTAAGCTAATTAAGTATTTAGAAATACTTAATTTTTCAAATTTCCATTCTGTGATTCTGTAAAAATTTAAATTGCAATAAACAACATTCTAACTAGAATTTTTGTGTTTTCTTTATATATTAATAGCATGAATGAGTTGTTTGAAGCTCTTCAGAATCTCACTATCTATTCTGCTGACATGGAAATTCCCGGGGGCTTTTCCGGTTATCCGGCCGATACTGAAAAACCTATGGAGTTCCAGGCTCAGGCCTAGGAGAAACCAAAGCCGAAAAAAGAGAAGGAGAATCTTGGACTGGAAACGTGGGCGTAGGAAGAAACCAGCTGCACAAAAGGTTAAAAAGATTGAGGATCCTAAGGATAAAGGGAAAGGAAAAGAGGTCAGGGAAAGTTCTGGACAAGCCCAGGAGATGCCACCGTGGGAGGAGCTTGATCGCAAACTGGCGAATTGTGACCTCATCGGACCTGCCGATGTAAACCTCTTCAATTACCCTGCTGAATCACAACTTCCAGTTAATCTGCAACCTGCTATCCTAGATCCTATTGTCAACCACTACCTTTTACCCGGCGAATTGGAGGAATGGTGGACAAGTTGGCAATTTCAGAATTTCATGAATAACCCCAACGTCTATTTTCCCCAGTTTGACCCTGAGCCTGCACTAAACCCACCTAAGAGCACATATGTGACAACTGGCACCAAAACGGTAATTTCCGTACACTTTAATTATTATTTAATGACTGCATATATGTGCTTAATTGTCAGCAATGTCTGAACACATGATTAAACAAGTGAATTCATGCACGTTGTATACTACAAAATATTGCTTTATGCATAAACGAGAGCGTTGCGTAAAAAATACTAAGTAAACTCACCGGTAAGACACTATGTGTCAACGGAACTGCAGAAAGCAGTCAGACAATAAAATTGGAACCTAGGTGTAGGTCCGACAACAAGAATGCATTAAAACCCAAGAGTACATACAAGGGTTTAATATATATGCAATACGAAAGCAAGAATAAGCACTAAAAAGCACCCGAAACGCACTTTAAGTGCAGAATTTATATAATTCAGCAATAAATCAGCATTTAAACATATGAATATTATGCAGAAATGTCGTTTTATTATCCAGAATATTTCCCGGAGTGTTGGGAATTGAAAGGGTACAAGAAAGGTACTTATTAGACACTAAAAGGTGTAATTTAGCACTTTAACGAACCAGTGTCTAACCGAACAACCGGACATTACCCGGAGCACAAAAAAAAATATATTGTCAATGACATTGTTTTTATTTTTCTAAGCTAGCTAGGGTCCCCGAATACCCTAACACCCATTATATATTACAACACACTAGTAACAAATTTGTAATTCCAAACTATTTACCACTAACTAAATGGGTGAAATCCCATTTGTAAACCCTCCCACCACCGTTCGGTTCCCCCACGGGGGACACCACACTTACCAAGTTGTTTATTTTATTTGAGTGTTTAATATCATGGTGGCATATTACACATAGGGTATTAGTGAATGGAAATATAAATGGGACATAGAGATTATAACTTGCATCCACTTCACAAATCACCAACAAAATTACACTCCCTCTTTCTCCTCTTGATGAGTTCGGCCGAAACCCAACACCCACCCACCATCACTTTCAAATTTGATTCTTGTAATTTTACTTATACACAAGGGTGAAGGGTCACACACAAGGAGGCTCGGTGCTTACGGAATCACAAGGACCTCTCTACAACGCTTTTAACCACCCGTTTTTCGTCTAGTTTCTTCCCTAGCGTCGATCTAGTAGTAAGTGTTCTAAAACATCCTATTGATCTTGTCTAAAGTGGTTAATAAGAGATTTGTCGGATAAAAATTATGAACACTAGAGACCAAAACTAAAAGTCTACTAAAAATAATAAACTTGGTGGTTAATGAATGAATGTTAGTGTAAAACTCATGGAACTTGTTTTGTTATGGTTATTTATTATTGTTGGATGCTAGTAGGGGAACGGATCGTCATCTAACCACGCTAGGTCACGTTCGTGGAACATGAACTAGCACTATGTTTAGTGTAAAAAAAAATATAAACTAGATGACGAACCCTTTCACTCACAAACATGAACTTGTGTAAAAACAATTTTCCTTATGAAATGGGGTTCTAACCTAGTAGATCTAAAGATCTACAAGTGGTATTTTCGAAGAACCAACTGTAAGACGAAACCATGTTTTAAAACCGGATCTTTCATGAACTAGAGGTGTTTTTGTGAACAAATAAGTGTGTGGACACTTGTGTAACAAAAGTTTTAACAAAGAAATAATTTTCTTAAAAACCGACTAGAAGTTGTGAAACTTCATATTCTTTAAAAATAAAGTTTTTAAGAAATTAAACTTATTTTTAAAGATAACAAGACTTACTAAATGTGCTAGTAAGTTACTACACATTTTTGTAAATATTCAAGTTCATGAAATGGAGAAATTAGTGATTATTATTGATGATTATTGTTAATAATTGTTGTTGATGATTGTTGACGATTTAAAAGAAAATAAACACATGTTTTGAAAACTTGGGAAACCTCCATTTTTAGGGGAAACTCTGTCAAAATTTTTATAAATTTTGACACTTAGAAAATATAAGTTTTTGAGAAACTTATTCCCTAAAAATGTATTTAAAATTATTACCAAGGTTTCCCTAATTTTTGGTGATAAGAAATGAGGATTTCTTCAAGAATAAAAATGGATATAAGTATGTATATTTTTGAGAGAAAAATATATATTATTTTATCACCAACTTTTGTGCTAAGTGTGTATAGTATGTGTTATACGTGCTAGTGTATTAAGACTTAAAAATACACTAAATACTCATGAGGAGTATAAACATAAAAATACACATACAACATACAAGATACATAATTCGGGTGCAAAGTGCAAAATGCAAAAAGCTTATATTTATTTTTGAGAAAATAATATAAGTAAGATACTTAGTTAAAAATATAAAATATTTTTAACACAAGAATATATACACAAAAGAGAGTGACTGTACTTGTGCGACACAAGTCTAGTGACCAACGTTAAGAAAACGCGTATAGGTTACGACGTTAATTAAGCAAATCCGGTGAAGTTTACGACGCAAGGAACGCAAAGTTGTGAGTTCATGCTCCCCCTTTTCTTTTAACTGTTTTCAGTTTTATAACTTCGGGGGTGAAATACAGGTACAAATGTACAATATTTATAATTGGTATGATATAAATACAAGAAGTACACTTGGTGAGAACGAGAACCAAGTGTGACGAAATATAAGAATACAAGAAGTACACTTGGTGAGAACGAGAACCAAGTGTGACGAAATAAAAGAATATAAGAAGCGCACTTGGTGAGAACGAGAACCAAGTATGAGGCGTTATGAGAAATGATGCGAGAAATCGTGTCACGAATAGGGTACAAAAGCACCATTAATCAACAATATACCTAGACCGCAGAACAAAAGGTTAGATCTAACGGGTGCCGGGCAGCCACACACTCGGTGAGGGCGAGAATCGAGTAGTGCTTTTGTGTCTCAGAATATACCAATTAAATGCCTAAGGTTTGGTGACTTCCTATGTCGTGTCACATGTTAATGGCTTTGCAACCATTAACAATCCTGATACATACAGGAATACTTTATTTACATAAAATTCATACCATACTAAAACATGATTAATACTTGAAGTACGTGGGGTACTCATGAAAACATGAATTATACTTGAGTACGTGGGGTACTCAAGAAAACGAGAATAATACTTGAAGTACGTGGGGTACTCAAGAAAAGCATGAATTATACATGAGTACGTGGTGTACACATGAATACTTGATTTATATATGAAAACTTGATTTATACATGACTTAAACTATGTTTTCATACAAAGTATACAAACGTGAAATACAAAACTGCATGAATTCACACCAACATCATGTTGACGTTTTTCCAAAACTCACATGTATTTCAGGTAACTAGGATGGATGTGCGCGTGGTCTTACTCATGCTCGTGGATGTCGCTTGTGTTTATCTTTAAATAAAGTTGTAAACTTTTAAGACAATGTTTTATGCAGTCTAGCGATGTAAACGCTATCTTATGTTTCAAATTATGGTATTTGAAGTTATTTTCATGAGCATGTAGTATGTTTACTCTTCGTATGCAATGAGAACCTTTCATGATCACACCTCGTGCTTCCGCCACAGAAAGAGGTGTGACAGATTGGTATCAGAGCTGCGATTGTAGTGAACCAGGATTCCTTCTCGAGTCTAGTCTACAATCTCTAGGATCCTTTCACGAAAACAATTTTCAAAGAGTTTTCATTGCATAAAACGTCCCGCGACATCCACTGCCTGAAACTGTCTACATGAGTCTAGAAAAGACACTACGAGACTTAGAGTGCACTTGAGTAGCACTTGTCGTTGACTAGAAATTACTTGCAATTATGTGTGATAATTAGCATGTACTAGAAGTAGAATGTCACAAGTATACGTGACTTTATCTGAAAGCGATGGCCCATCTGAAGGAAGAAATACGAGGATGAAACGAACTGTGCGGACTGTGTAAGGAGTTACGTAATTATGGATGCATACATAATTATGGAATTCAGTGCACAGAAACCACAACAAGTCTTGTCACGTATAGATTCCCTCGGTGCAAGCCTACTAAGTACTCTGCTAGAGTAATAATTGTTTGATGTCACTTATGTGGTATATACCTGTGAATATATATACTACTACTGTCTAGTATGACGATATCAAACAAATGTCTAACCCTGTTGTGTTATGTTCTGTCAGAACATGGCACCCAGGAAAGCTGTGAATGCTCGCAATGACGACCAACTTCCACCTCCCCTACTGCCAAGAACTGCTGAGGAGCTGAATGCTCTACTGGAGGAAAGGATCTCCGCTGCTATCGCCCAGTACGAGGCAAACCGTACTCAAGACAGTGGAGGACCAAGCAACGCTAGGCGTAATGGGAATGGAGATTCGTCTGGAGGCAATGCAGCTCAAGGTAACCTTAAGACGATTTACTAAGCATGGAGAAATTTATGAACGGTCTTTGTTTCATTATTTCTTCGATTGCTCACATGTGAATTGGTTGAATCAATTCCAGGCTGCACTTTCAAGCAGTTCCTCGACTGCAAGCCGATGAACTATGACGGCACAGGAGGTGCAGTAGACTTTGTACGATGGACGGAGAAGACTGAAGCTACCATCCGCATGAGCAAGTGTACCGCGGATCAACAAGTCACCTTTGCTACTGGGTTGTTTATCGATGAAGCTCTGACTTGGTGGAACCTGCAAGCCCAAACTTTGGGTGATGATGCCGCTTATGGCTTAACTTGGGAGGAACTGAAGGAAAGAATGAGAGAGAAGTATTGCTCTCGCGCTGAACTCCAAAGGCTAGAAACGGAGTTCTGGGAGTTGACTATGGAAGGTGCTGACATTAATGGTTATACTCGAAGGTTCCACGATCTGTCAAGAGTGCTACCCTACATGGTGACTCCCGAATTCAAGCGCGTTGAACGCTACATTTGGGGACTGGCCCCAGAGTTTCGTGGCATGGTGACGTCGGCCAAACCACAAATAATCACTGAGGCTGTAACTCTGGCTGTCAGCCTGACTGAAGATTGTGTTCGTATGAAGAAGTTATCACTGAACCCAACAGAGAAGACCGAGGCACATGCTGAGTCGTCCGGTGACAAAAAGAGAAAGCATACAAGTTTGAACCAAGCAACTCGTAACAACAAGGGTTTCGGCAAGAAGCGCGATGCTAACCCGTCTCAGGAGGCGAAAACCCATGCAACCAAAGCATACCAAGGCTCCATGCCTAGATGCCAAAAATGTAAGTATCATCATGATGGAGCTTGTCGCATTCCAAGGTGCGACAAATGTGGTAAATTGGGTCATCAAGCAAAAGACTGTTGGGGAAAAGGAAAGAATCGAAATGGAAACGGTGCTGGTAACAAGAATGGTAACGGGAAAGGGCGGAACCAAGGATGCTTCAAATGTGGAAGCAATGATCATTTCATGAAGGACTGCCCAGAAGGAAACAATGCTCAGGCTCGAGCATTTGTTATTGGAGCAAAGAACGCACGCGAGGACCCGAATGTGGTCACCGGTACGTTTCTCATTAACAATCACTTTGCATCCATATTATTTGACACTGGCGCCGATTATAGCTTCATGTTTGTGGAATTTAAACGCATACTCGGAATAGAATCTAGTAGATTAGAAATTCCTTATTCCATAGAACTAGCCAATGGTAAACTTGTTGAATCAAGCGAAGTTGTTAGAGGCTGCACACTGGAACTTGGCGAACGAAATTTTAGCATCGACCTCTTACCTATTCAATTGGGTAGCTTCGATGTAGTAGTCGGAATGGACTGGTTGTCCAAGAACAAAGCTGAAGTTATTTGTCATGAGAAAATCATTCGCATCCCTTTAGCGAATGGTGAAACTCTCATCGTGCATGGAGAAAAACGAGACGCGCCTCTTCGAATCATCAGTTGTATGAAGGCACATAAGTGCTTGAGGAAAGGATGTGTCGCCTTCCTAGCACACGTTATAGACAAGAAGGCTGTGGAGCCAAAACTTGAAGACATTCCTGTAGTGAAGGAATTTCCTGATGTGTTCCCTGATGATCTGCCAAGACTACCTCCGCAACGACAAGTCGAATTCCGTATAGACTTGGTTCCAGGAGCTGCTCCTATAGCCAAGGCACCCTATCGACTTGCTCCATCCGAAATGCAAGAATTATCTACACAACTCCAGGAGTTGTTGGATAAAGGATTTATAAGGCCAAGCTTCTCACCCTGGGGAGCTCCAGTATTATTCGTAAAGAAGAAGGATGGAACACTGCGGATGTGTATCGATTACAGGGAACTAAACAAGCTCACTATCAAGAATCGGTACCCGCTACCAAGGATTGATGACTTATTTGATCAACTGCAAGGATCAAGCTACTATTACAAGATCGACCTTCGGTCTGGATACCACCATCTGAGAATCCAAGAGGAAAGCGTACCAAAGACTGCATTCAGAACACGCTATGGACACTACGAATTTCTTGTGATGCCGTTTGGGCTGACAAATGCACCCGCGGTCTTTATGGATCTGATGAACCGCGTATGCAAACCATATCTCGATAAATTCGTGATTGTATTTATCGATGATATCCTGATTTACTCACGAACGAAAGAAGAGCATGAGCAACATCTCAGAACCATCTTGGAACTATTGAAGAAAGAGAAGCTTTATGCAAAGTTCTCGAAATGCGAATTCTGGATTCGCGAAGTACAATTTCTTGGTCACGTTGTGAATGAGAAAGGCATTCATGTAGACCCGTCCAAGATAGAAGCAATAAAGAATTGGGAAGCTCCCAAGACCCCAACCGAAGTTCGACAATTTTTGGGCTTAGCGGGCTATTATCGGCGATTCATCGAGAATTTCTCAAAGATAGCTCAACCGCTAACGACCCTTACACAGAAAGACAAGAAGTACGACTGGGGTCACAAACAAGAAGAAGCCTTCCAGTTACTTAAAAACAAGCTCTGCGATGCACCAATACTATCATTACCCGAAGGCACTGAAGACTTCGTGGTATACTGCGACGCCTCACGACAAGGCTTGGGTTGCGTGCTTATGCAGCGCCAAAAAGTCATCGCTTACGCTTCAAGACAATTGAAAGTTCACGAGAGAAATTATACCACTCACGACTTGGAGCTGGGCGCAGTGGTATTCGCCTTGAAGATTTAGTGACATTATTTATATGGTACTCGATGTACAATTTTCACAGATCACAAAAGCTTACAACACATATTTGATCAGAAGGAATTGAATATGCGCCAGCAACGTTGGGTCGAGCTGCTGAACGATTATGACTGTGAGATTAAGTACCATCCTGGAAAGGCAAACGTTGTAGCGGACGCGTTGAGCCGAAAAGAAAGGGTTAAGACCCTAAGGGTTCGAGCGTTAGAAATGACCATTCGAACGAACCTCACTGCACGCATTCGAGATGCACAACAAGAAGCTCTTAAAGAAGAGAACCGTAAAGCTGAATACCTACGGGGTATGCTGAAATACATGGTGCCAAACGAAGAGGGAGCCTTATGCTTCAAGAAGCGTATTTGGGTTCCACTCTATGGTGGCATACGAGAAGTCATCCTTAATGAAGCCCACAAATCGAGATATTCGATCCATCCAGGATCGGACAAAATGTATCAAGACTTGAAAGAATATTATTGGTGGCCGAGACTCAAGAGCGACGTTGCTGTCTATGTTGGAAAATGCCTAACCTGTGCTAGGGTTAAGGCCGAATATCAGAAACCGTCCGGCCTACTACAACAACCAGAGATTCCCGTGTGGAAGTGGGAACAAATCTCGATGGACTTCATAACGAAATTACCCAGGACCCCGAGAGGGCATGATATGATACGGGTAATAGTTGACCGATTAATGAAATCTGCGCATTTCCTACCAATCCGAGAGAAGGATAGCACTGGAAAGCTGGCAGAGATATACTTAAGAGAAATTGTGGCACGACATGGAGTGCCAATCTCAATTATTTCAGACAGAGATGGACGCTTTGTCTCAAGAATCTGGCAATCATTTCAGGAAGCCTTTGGATCTCAGTTAGATCTAAGCACGGCATTCCATCCACAAACTGACGGCCAGAGCGAACGGACTATACAAACATTGGAAGATATGCTTCGCGCATGTGTCATGGACCTTGGCGGCAGCTGTGATACTCATCTACCTTTAGTTAAGTTTTCCTACAATAACAGTTATCATACGAGCATAAAAGCCGCGCCGTTCGAAGCTCTGTATGGCCGCAAATGCCGATCGCCCTTATGTTGGGTAGATGCCGGAGATAAACGTATGGTTGGCTCTGAACTTGTACAAGAGACAACCGACAAGATTGCGCAGATCCGAGAGCGCATTAAGGCGGCTCGAGATTGACAAAAGAGCTACGCTGATCCGAAAAGAAAATCAGTAGAATTCAAGGTGGGAGACAAAGTGTTGTTAAAAGTCTCACCATGGAAGGGCGTAGCCAGATTTGGAAAGCGTGGAAAGCTGAATCCACGATACATCGGACCATTCAGAATATTGAAAAGGATTGGTACCGTGGCATACAAGTTGGAGTTACCGGAAGAACTTAATGGAGTACATGATAGGTTTCATGTATCCAACCTGAAGAAGAGTCCAACACAAGAAAACGTGATCATCCCGATGGATGAAGTGCATATTGATGAAGCCCTCCGATTTACAGAACAACCCGTTGAGGTTACCGACTGGAAAGTCAACAAGACCAGGAGGAGCAGTGTGAAACTTGTCAAAGTACGTTGGAGCTCTAAGCACGGACCCGAGTACACATGGGAACGTGAAGACCAGTTCAAAGAAAAGTATCCCCACCTATTCAAGAAGACTCCTGCGAGAGTTAGTTCAGCCTGAATTTCGGGACGAAATTCTTTTAACGGGGGAAGACTGTGACAACTGGCACCAAACCGGTAATTTCCGTACACTTTAATTATTATTTAATGACTGCAATTATTTGCTTAATTGTCAGCAATGTCTGAACACATGATTAAACAAGTGAATTCATGCACGTTGTATACTACAAAATATTGCTTTATGCATAAACGAGAGCGTTGCGTCAAAAATATTAAGTAAACTCACCGGTAAGACACTATGTGTCAACGGAACTGCAGAAAGCAGTCAGACAATAAAATTGGAACCTAGGTGTAGGTCCGACAACAAGAATGCATTAAAACCCAATAGTACATACAAGGGTTTAATATATATGCAATACGAAAGCAAGAATAAGCACTAAAAAACACCCGAAAGCACTTTAAGTGCAGAATTTATATAATTCAGCAATAAATCAACATTTAAACATATGAATATTATGCAGAAATGTCGTTTTATTATCCAGAATATTTCTCGAAGTGTTGGGAATTGAAAGGGTACAAAAAAGGTACTTATTAGACACTAAAAGGTGTAATTTAGCACTTTAACGAACCAGTGTCTAACCGAACAACCGGACTTTACCCGGAGCACAAAAAAAATATATTGTCAATGACATTGTTTTTATTTTTCTAAGCTAGCTAGGGTCCCCGAATACCCTAACACCCATTATATATTACAACACACTAGTAACAAATTTGTAATTCCTAACTAACTATTTACCACTAACTAAATGGGTGAAATCCCATTTGTAAACCCTCCCACCACCGTTCGGTTCCCCCATGGGGGACACCACACTTACCAAGTTGTTTATTTTATTTGAGTGTTTAATATCATGGTGGCATATTACACATAGGGTATTAGTGAATGGAAATATAAATGGGACATAGAGATTATAACTTGCATCCACTTCACAAATCACCAACAAAATTCCACTCCCTCTTTCTCCTCTTGATGAGTTCGGCCGAAACCCAACACCCACCCACCATCAATTTCAAATTTGATTCTTGTAATTTTACTTATACACAAGGGTGAAGGGTCACACACAAGGAGGCTCGGTGCTTACGGAATCACAAGGACCTCTTTACAACGCTTTTAACCACCCGTTTTTCGTCTAGTTTCTTCCCTAGCCTCGAGCTAGTAGTAAGTGTTTTAAAACATCCTATTGATCTTGTCTAAAGTGGTTAATAAGAGATTTGTCAGATAAAAATTATGAACACTAGAGACCAAAACTAAAAGTCTACTAAAAATAATAAACTTGGTGGTTAATGAATGAATGTTAGTGTAAAACTCATGGAACTTGTTTTGTTATGGTTATTTATTATTGTTGGATGCTAGTAGGGGAACGGATCGTCATCTAACCACGCTAGGTCACGTTCGTGGAACATGAACTAGCACTATGTTTAGTGTAAAAAAAAATATAAACTAGATGACGAACCCTTTCACTCACAAACATGAACTTGTGTAAAAACAATTTTCCTTATGAAATGGGGTTCTAACCTAGTAGATCTAAAGATCTACAAGTGGTATTTTCGAAGAACCAACTGTAAGACGAAAGCATGTTTTAAAACCGGATCTTTCATGAACTAGAGGTGTTTTTGTGAACAAACAAGTGTGTGGACACTTGTGTAACAAAAGTTTTAACAAAGAAATAATTTTCGTAAAAACCGACTAGAAGTTGTGAAACTTCATATTCTTTAAAAATAAAGTTTTTAAGAAATTAAACTTATTTTTAAAGATAACAAGACTTACTAAATGTGCTAGTAAGTTACTACACATTTTTGTAAATATTCAAGTTCATGAAATGGAGAAATTAGTGATTATTGTTGATGATTATTGTTGATAATTGTTGTTGATGATTGTTGACGATTTATAAGAAAATAAACACATGTTTTGAAAACATGGGAAACCTCCATTTTTAGGGGAAACTCTATAAATTTTGACACTTAGAAAATATAAGTTTTTGAGAAACTTATTCCCTAAAAATGTATTTAAAGGTATTACCAAGGTTTCCCTAATTTTTGGTGATAAGAAATGAGGATTTCTTCAAGAATAAAAATGGATATAAGTATGTATATTTTTGAGAGAAAAATATATATTATTTTATCACCAACTTTTGTGCTAAGTGTGTATAGTATGTGTTATACGTGCTAGTGTATTAACACTTAAAAATACACTAAATACTCATGAGGAGTATAAACATAAAAATACACATACAGCATACAAGATACATAATTCAGGTGCAAAGTGCAAAATGCAAAAAGCTTATATTTATTTTTGAGAAAATAATATAAGTAAGATACTTAGTTAAAAATATAAAATATTTTTAACACAAGAATATATACACAAAAGAGAGTGACTGTACTTGTGCGACACAAGTCTAGTGACTAACGTTAAGAAAACGCGTATAGGTTACGACGTTAATTAAGCAAATCCGGTGAAGTTTACGACGCAAGGAACGCAAAGTTGTGAGTTCATGCTCCCCCTTTTCTTTTAACTGTTTTCAGTTTTATAACTTCGGGGGGTGAAATACATGTACAAATGTACAATATTTATAATTGGTATGATATAAATACAAGAAGTACACTTGGTGAGAACGAGAACCAAGTGTGACGAAATATAAGAATACAAGAAGTACACTTGGTGAGAACGAGAACCAAGTGTGACGAAATAAAAGAATATAAGAAGCGCACTTGGTGAGAACGAGAACCAAGTATGAGGCGTTATGAGAAATGATGCGAGAAATCGTGTCACGAATAGGGTACAGAAGCACCATTAATCAACAATATACATAGACCGCAGAACAAAAGGTTAGATCTAACGGGTGCCGGGCAGCCACACACTCAGTGAGGGCGAGAATCGAGTAGTGCTTTTGTGTCTCAGAATATACCAATTAAATGCCTAAGGTTTGGTGACTTCCTATGTCGTGTCACATGTTAATGGCTTTGCAACCCATTAACAATCCTGATACATTCAGGAATACTTTATTTACATAAAATTCATACCATACTAAAACATGATTAATACTTGAAGTACGTAGGGTACTCAAGAAAACATGAATTATACTTGAGTACGTGGGGTACTCAAGAAAACGGGAATAATACTTGAAGTACGTGGGGTACTCCAGAAAAGCATGAATTATACATGAGTACGTGGTGTACACATGAATACTTGATTTATATATGAAAACTTGATTTATACATGACTTAAACTATGTTTTCATACAAAGTATACAAACGTGAAATACAAAACTGCATGAATTCACACCAACATTATGTTGACGTTTTTCCAAAACTCACATGTATTTCAGGTAACTAGGATGGATGTGCGCGTGGTCTTACTCATGCTCCTGGATGTCGCTTGTGTTTATCTTTAAATAAAGTTGTAAACTTTTAAGACAATGTTTTATGCAGTCTAGCGATGTAAACGCTATCTTATGTTTCAAATTATGGTATTTGAAGTTATTTTCATGGGCATGTAGTATGTTTACTCTTCGTATGCAATGAGAACCTTTCATGATCACACCTCGTGCTTCCGCCGCAGAAAGGGGTGTGACAACATAAAACTTAGCTGAACTCCGCCGTTATGGCGAGGAACTAGTGGACGCAGAAAATATGATTCGAGATGTGGGGGAGAAAATCTCATGGAAATACGACGAGAGGGAGCGTCGTTTCTAAAAGGCCGGTTAATTGTGGTTGTGTGTTTAATAATAAAATAAATAGTAATAAATAATAAAAATATAATCATGTAAAATAACTCAAATAAAACTTTTGTAATATAACTGGTGTGTATCGATGCATACTAATATATATATATATATATATATAAATACGAAAGTCGCAAAGTCGACAATTTTGGCTATACGTGTTAATGTGATTATGTGTGATTGCTTTACTGTGATTGGTTATTATTTATTTTGTGCCAATAATTTATATATATATATATATATATATTATTAATTATCAGATGGAACACGCCGTCAATGAGCCAGTTAACGAAGTTAACCAATCTGAGCAAAACAATGAAGATCACTTCCTTAATAGACAGGATATAGAAAACATCGTTGCTCAGGGAATAGCCAATGCTATTCCAGCAATCCTTGCTACTGCCCAAAATCCAGTTGAACCTCCACCAGCTACTCCCAGCAAACGTACTCACGATGACAATTTCAGTAATAGTGTAAATGGGGGCGGCAACAATAATAATAATGATGTGGTTCAAGCCCCATTTCTTAAGAAAATGAAAGTTGCAACACCTGGTTTCACTTATAAGGAATTTCTTGCATGTAAACCGATCGAATTTGCAGGCAACGAAGGGGTAACTGCTGCACTGTGTTAGTTAGAGAAAACCGAAGCAGTAATTAAAACAAGTAAATGTGCCGAAGAAGACAAGGTTATGTATGCATCGCACCTTTTTACAGAAGGGGCGTTAGAATGGTGGAACACGGTACTGCAAGCCAAGGGAAGTGACGTGGCTTATGCCATAAATTGGGAAGAATTTAAGAGATTGGTGGAAAGAAAATTCTGTCCCGAATATGAAAAGGAACAAATGACAAATAAGTTCCTAAACCACCGGATGGTGGATGTTGACTGTCGAGGGTATACTTCGACATTCTTTGAATATGCTAGAATTGTACCAACTCTGGCTTCGCCAGAACCGGTACTTATTTCTCGCTATATTTGGGTTTTGATTAGCGAGATTCATGATATCGTCAAAGCTGCGAGACCCCGCACAATTGACGATGCGATGGAATTAGCCAACACCTTAACCGACGGGCTGGTACGCACGAGAGAAGAAAACAGGAAAAATGAATTAGCTCAAAAGATTACCCAAGGGTTCCGTGGGGGTAATATTTTCAAGAAAAAAGGGAACTTGTCAATATTCCACCCTGCCATTCTGTAGAAATTGTAAAAAGAAACATTTTGGAAGATGTAATGTGATGTGTGTAAAATGCAACATATAAATTACATCAAATAAGGCATAAAACTAACCCTTTTTAAGTACTAATATTGGAAAAAGAGTGTTTTTGTCTTCCTTTTGTATTTTCAGGATTAAATGAGCTCAAAAACGCAAAAGAAGCAAAAAGACAGCTAAATCCAACATAAATACAAGGAAAGGAACATTAGTGGACTGCCCGACCCCTCAACGGCACCTTCCAAAGAAAAATGGAGAAGGCAGAAGACTGAACACGCCCCGTGCTCAGCCAGCACGGGGGCGTGCCCAAGAAGCAGCAGAAAAGACAAATCCATAGAAGCTTCTATTGCCCATCACGGGCCGTGCTCAGCGGACACGGGGGCGTGTCGAAAGTACAGCAGGCGCATTTGTTGTAATTGCGAATTACAATTAATGAGGAGAGAGAATGTCAGACAGACACGGGGCCGTGCCCAGCGGACACGGGGCCGTGTCCAGCTCTCTGTTCAGCCTATAAATAGGAGTGCTTGGATTCATTTCATCTCATCCCTTGGCACACCACCTCTCTCACACTTCATCCACCACCCACCACCATCACAACACCATCATCCACCACCATCATCCATTGTCCATCGTAGAGTGTGTGAGTCGTCTCGGGATCCAAGATTGATCGTAAGAGTTCTTGACAATCAAGGCCATGTTTGCCTAAGTCTCTTACATCACTTGGTGAAGACAAAGTGTCTAGTATAATACTTTTTATTTCTAATCTTTTGCACTTTTTATTTGGTTTTGTATTAATGACTTTAATAACTAGTTACTTATGTTGAAGGTGATCTTTCCTTATCGTTTGTCCGTGGTGTCTTGGCATTATTTTACTGTCTATATAAAATAAAGGATTTTCACCATTCATATCTCCACGGTCTATATGGAGGTATGTTGGCTACCTGGTCGGGGGTTAAGGGAACGGTTTGGTAAAGGTCTTGCCATTGTTCAGCGTTTAGAGGTCCTGCAATGGACCTGGGTCAAATTTAGTAGGACCTCCTTCAATACTTCACGGTATTGGATGGCGGGGGTCCAAACTCTTTGATCCCCTCATAAGTTAACTACTATTAATACTATAACCCGGCTATTTAAGACTGTATCCCTGCTGACTCAGACTACTTAGCCGAGGGTAACATCACCGCCAAAAGCGGGGCCTACCACAATACTGCATTAATAACTTAATTCATTATCTTCCAATAATCCACCCTTTTAGGATTGTATCCTTGCTGACTCAAACTACTGGGGTGAGGGTAACGTCACCTTCAAAAGAGGGGCCTACTACAATAACTAAGATAATCTCTTAATTATGTGCAAAAGTGCGGAAATAATCAAAGGTTATACTAGATACGAGTCGGAACCAAGTGATTCATCTTGTCTATCTGTTTTTCTTTTATTTTTATTTTCAGCATTTTAGTTAGTTTTTATTTTTCTTAGTTTAAAACATTTTTCTAAACTTTTATTTTGATTAGACGTTGAGGATAAACCGGTACTAAAAGCTCTTGTGTCCTTGGACGACCTCGGTATCTTACCAACGCTATGCTACACTCAACGATGGGTGCACTTGCCCATATGTGTGTTTAGTGTTAGTGAAATATCGTGTTTTATAAATTTAAAACTTGGCTAAAATAAGTGTTAAAAAGGGCTTAAAATATACACCTAATATATATAACACTTCACACGCATCATAATGAAATCTGCAACTTTTCCAAAGCTCTGGGGCATCGAGAGGAAGAGTGCAGAAAGAAAACAAGGATCTGCTATAATTGCGGCGAATCTGGACATTTTAGACCAGAATGTCCTAAGCTGGTCAAACCAGCTGACAATAAGGCCAAGCCTGCTGAAGGGACTACTAAGAAAAACGCAAGAGCCTTTCAGCCGACAACTCAAGAAGCAGATCTGATTCCTGATGTGATAGCCGGTACGTTCCTAGTTCATGACGTTTACGCAAAAGTACTGTTTGACTGTGGTGCAAACCAAAGTTTCATAAATGCTTCATTCTGTCAAGCCCTCAAGCAACCTTTAACCCAACTTAGACAAGTTTTTACGTTAGAAACGGCAGATGGGAGTTCTGTTAACATAGATAAGGTTTTGCAAGAAGGAAAAATAGAACTCTTAGGCCATAAATTCTCTGCAACCCTGTTACCTATGGATTTAGCTGGATTCGATGTTGTGTTAGGAATGGATTGGTTAATAGCCAACCATGCTTGAATCCTCTATGATAATAATTCCATAGAAATTTATACAACCACACGAGAAATAATTATGGTTACAGGAGATAAGCCACGAAAGCCAATGAAATTCATTTCAGTAATGAAAGTGGCCAGTTATTCAAGAAAACAAGGAATAGTGTATATGATTTCGGTAGTTATTAATACCAAAAGTAAGGAACTCAGGGAAATTCCAGAAGTATCAGAATACCCGGATATATTCCTAGAAGAATTACCTGGATTACCACCCAATAGGGAAGTAGAATTTAGAATTCATCTAATTCCTGGAACTACACCAATAGCCAAGGCACCTTATCGGTTAGCACCCACCGAAATGTTAGAATTGAAAAAGCAGTTAGATGAATTATTAAGCAAAGGATTCATACAACCTACTTCATCCCCTTGGGGAGCACCAGTGTTGTTTGTGAAAAAGAAAGATGGTTCAATGCGAATGTGTATCGATTACAGGGAATTGAATAAGGTTAAAATTAAGAATCGATACCCATTACCAAGGATTGATGATCTTTTTGATCAACTTCAGGGAGCTAGATATTTTTCTGAAATCAATTTGCGCTCTGGATATCATCAGTTAAAAGTACAAGAAGAAGACATACCTAAAACTGCTTTCAGAACTAGGTATGGTCACTACGAGTTTACAGTCATGCCATTTGGACTAACAAATGCTCCTGCAACATTTATGGACATGATGAATAGAATCTGTAAACCATATCTGGATAAATTTGTAATTGTCTTCATTGACGATATACTTATTTATTCCAAAAGTCAGGAGGAGCATTGTGAGCACCTGCATGCACTCTTAACTTTGTTAAGAAAGGAAAAGCTTTATGCCAAATTCTCGAAGTGTGAATTTTGGTTGCAGGAAGTGCAATTTTTAGGACATATGGTGAATCACGAAGGTATTCACGTAGATCCTTCTAAGATAGAAGCAATCATAACATGGAAGGTCCCACAATCAGCTACGGAAATAAGAAGTTTTCTAGGGTTAGCTGGTTACTATAGGCGTTTCATTAAGGATTTTTCTAAGATAGCTGTGCCATTAACTAAGCTAACCTGTAAAACAGTTAAGTTTGAATGGGGACCTAAGCAAGAAGAGGCCTTTAAAATTTTAAAGCAAAGATTAACAAATGCTCCAATTCTAGCTTTACCAAATGGAACAGAAGATTTTGAAGTATACTGTGATGCTTCAAAATTAGGATTAGGATGTGTACTGATGCAACGCAAAAAGGTAATTGCGCATGCCTTAAGGAAATTGAAAAAGCACGAGGAAAATTATACAACCCACGAGTTAGAGTTAGGAGCAATAATTTTTGCCCTTAAGATTTGGAGACACTATCTGTATGGAAGTAAGTTTACTGTCTATACGGATCATAAGAGCTTAAGATATATATATTTAGGCAAAAAGAGTTAAACATGAGGCAAAGAAGATGGATGGAAATTCTAAGTGACTACGACTGTGATATTTAATATCACGAAGGAAAGGCAAATGTAGTAGCAGATGCCCTAAATTGTAAGTATCATGATAAACAAAGACGAATTCGTGCCCTTAGATTAAGTTTACAATTGTATTTAATGGAACAACTGAAGAATGTTCAGGAAACTGCAATCAAGGATAATGCTGAAGGAATGAAAGGAAGGATAAAGGAACTAGAGCAAGGGGTTGATGGGATTTGGAGATTCCACACGAAAAGGATTTGGGTACCTAAGCAAGGAGACTTAAGAAATAAGATTTTAGAAGAAGCCCATAAATCTAGATACACCATGCATCCTGGTAATAATAAGATGTACCAAGATTTAAGAAACAACTTCTGGTGGATAGGAATGAAAAAAGACATAGCCAGATATGTTTCTAAGTGCCTAACTTGTTCACAAGTTAAGGCGGAACACCAGAAACCCTCAGATCTACTACAACAATTAGAAATGCCCGTATGAAAATGGGAACTAATAACCATGGACTTTGTTACTAAGTTACCCAAGACCAGAAAAGGTAACGACGCAATCTGGGTGATAGTGGATCGATTAACCAAATCAGCCCATTTTCTACCCATGAAACAAACCTTTAGCATGGAAAGGTTAGCAAAGTTGTACGTAGACGAAGTAGTATCCTTACATGGAGTCCTACTCTCCATTGTATCAGATAGGGATAGTCGCTTCACTTCACATTTCTGGACAAGTTTCCAATAAGCAATGGGAACACGATTAAATTTAAGTACTGCCTATCATCCCCAAACAGATGGAAAGAGTGAAAGGACGATCTAAACCCTAGAAGACATGCTCAGAGCATGTGTCATAGATTTTGGTGGAAACTGGGATGACCACCTACCCTTAATCGAATTCTCATATAACAATAGTTATCTTGCAAGCATCGAAGCTACCCCATTCGAAGCACTGTATGGACAAAAGTGTAGAACTCCAGTTTGTTGGGCAGAAATAGGAGAAAGCCAATTATCAGGTCCCGAGATTTTACAAGAAACCACCGACAAAATAACTCAAATCAAGGAAAGACTGAAAACGGCTCGAGATCGTCAGAAGAGTTATGCAGACAATCGACGTAAGCCGTGAGAATTTCAAATTGGAGACAAGGCACTATTGAAAGTTTCTCCTTGGAAAGGAGTAGTTCGATTCGGTAAGAAAGGAAAGCTAAGCCCAAGATACATAGGACCATTCTCAGTAATCCAGTGGATATGACCAGTTGCCTATCGCTTACAACTACCAGAAGAGCTAACGGGGTACATGATGTATTTCATGTATCCAACC
Source organism: Helianthus tuberosus (assembly GCA_030545235.1). NCBI lineage: Eukaryota > Viridiplantae > Streptophyta > Magnoliopsida > Asterales > Asteraceae > Helianthus > Helianthus tuberosus. Next base: position 35,142,956 of record CM060396.1, read on the forward strand.
TCAAGAAATGTCTATCTGACGAATCCCTAGTAGTACCTCTTCAAGATATAGATGTAAATAAAAAGTTAAAATTTGTGGAGAAACCACTTCAAATAGAAGACAGAAAGATTAAATTCCTCAAACACAAAAGACTGGTATTGGTCAAAGTCAAGTGGGATTCAAAAAGAGGACCTAAGTACACCTGGGAGCTGGAATCGGAAATGAAGCGAAAGTATCCTCACTTATTTCAGTAAATCTCGAGGACGATATTTTAAATAAGGTGGGGAGGATGTAAGGACCTGTAAAAATGTCCAAAAACGACCCGTAAGTGAAAACCTGGACCCCTGAAACCCTAGTGCTCATGAAAAACCAAGAAATCAAGAATTTTGGATTTCTCGTGGGCCGCGTAAGCTATAAGCTAGGCCTACGCGGGCCGCGACAGCACAACGGATGACCGGTACACGCTTTGGGCCACGTGTCAGCCACGTGGCGGGCCTACGCGTGACACGCTAGCCCTAATCGTAGAATAGGTGGCCCTCGCGGGCCGCGTAAGATATTGTGAAGGTTTACGCGGGCCGCGTAAAACCTAAAAATTTGCTATAAATTGGGCAGTTCATGGCCTTTGCTCCTGTGTTCGTAAAACTTTCTCAAAGACGAATTTTACTGCTCAAAATCATAATTTCACGTAGGAAAACGCTGCTACGAGTACAGGGTATTAACTCGATCACTGCTACGATACAATGTCCGATAGATTGAAACCGATCCGATGGATGTTTAAGTGCTGCCCGAATTCGGGCTATACTTTGTCATTCGTCGTGAGGGTTTTGATTTCGTGAGTTTATCGTAAATGTTGTATTAAGTTACTGACCTAGTTTCGTGTGCATTGTTATTTAACTAGGTTACAAGGCTAAATCAGTAGGCAAGGTTCTGTCCAATTAAACTTGCAATGTGACTCATTCTCTTTTTTTTTTATCAAATTATTTCCAAAACCCTATTTACTTTCAAAGTTATAATTACAGGGATTAAGTCTTTGTAATCTTCAATTACTGCTGGTATGTGAGGTTTTGTATACATTACTTGATACCCATCACCATTGGACAACGGGTTAGCCAATGGGTGATCTGACCATAGTCACAGATACAAGTGATAAATACCGATTTGGGGTAATTGGTTGATAGAAACAATATAATCACCCTTAATACTGTATATTATAACAATGTGTCGTTTTGTACAAATTGAGTGACTCGCCAGTATTTTCCCCGCTAATAAAATATTTTTAAACATGTTTTAGGTGATTTACTGTAAACCACAGAAAAAGTGCCGCGTAGCACTACAGCTTGAAGAAGGTGGCTCAGTAAAATAAATAAACCTGTTTTGTAAAACAGGGAATTTCCTTGTAAAATTCCTTTGTTGTAAATTACGGGGTTTACCCCCAAATTGTGAAATAAAATAATTAGACATTTACAGTTTTCACGATCCTGTTAAAATTTCCGCTGCCAAATTAAACATTAATACCACGGGTTTCTGTCCCGCGGCTCCTGAACCGGGTAAAACCGGGACAGGGGCCGTGACAGAAAATTGTGGTATCAGAGCCACTGATTTAAGCTAATTAAGTATTTAGAAATACTTAATTTTTCAAATTTCCATTCTGTGATTCTGTAAAAATTTAAATTGCAATAAACAACATTCTAACTAGAATTTTTGTGTTTTCTTTATATATTAATAGCATGAATGAGTTGTTTGAAGCTCTTCAGAATCTCACTATCTATTCTGCTGACATGGAAATTCCCGGGGGCTTTTCCGGTTATCAGGCCGATACTGAAAAACCTATGGAGTTCCAGGCTCAGGCCTAGGAGAAACCAAAGCCGAAAAAAGAGAAGGAGAATCTTGGACTGGAAAGGTGGGCGTAGGAAGAAACCAGCTGCACAAAAGGTTAAAAAGATTGAGGATCCGAAGGATAAAGGGAAAGGAAAAGAGGTCGGGGAAAGTTCTGGACAAGCCCAGGAGATGCCACCGTGGGAGGAGCTTGATCGCAAACTGGCGAATTGTGACCTTATCGGACCTGCCGATGAAAACCTCTTCAATTACCCTGCTGAATCACAACTTCCAGTTAATCTGCAACCTGCTATCCCAGATCCTATTGTCAACCACTAACTTTTACCTGGCGAATTGGACGAATGGTGGACAAGTGATTGGCAATTTCAAAATTTCATGAATAACCCCAACGTGTATTTTCCCCAGTTTGACCCTGAGCCTGCACTAAACCCACATATGAGCACATAAAACTTAGCTGAACTCCGCCGTTATGGCGAGGAACTAGTGGACGCAGGAAATATGATTCGAGATGTGGGGGAGAAAATCTCATGGAAATACGACGAGAGGGAGCGTCGTTTCTGAAAGGCCGGTTAACTGTGGTTGTGTGTTTAATAATAATAAAATAAATAGTAATAAATAATAAAAATACAATCATGTAAAATAACTCAAATAAAACTTTTGTAATATAACTGGTGTGTCTCGATGCATACTAATATATATATATATATATAGGGGATCGATAAAATGAAAACCACATCTAGTTGTAAGAACCATGGGAACCACTTTTTAGCTCTTAGATCAACTAGATGGATGGATGAGATTAAAAGTAGCTAATATGAATATTAAAAGCTTTTTGTCCTATTATGTCTTTAATACTTTAATAAAAAAGGGTATTTAGGTAATTTTGTTTTTTTTGTCTTATTAGTTTTATTGTTTTTTAATAGACTTTTGTCCTATTGCATTAAATGTTTTTTTTTTCTAAAATCAATTTTTTTATTAAAGAAATATATTGAAATCAGAATTTTTGTTAAAAAAAATTACGTGCGTTTTTTTACGACCCGTTTTTTACGCGCGTTTTTTACGAACCGTTTTACACTCCGTTTTTTCACGCCGTTTTACGACCCGTTTATTAGTTCCCGTTTTTTACGACCCGTTTTTACGAGCCGTTTTATGGTCCGTTTTTTACGACCCGTTTTACGCCCGAATTTTTCACGCGTCGTTTTTCCAAACGCGCCGTTTTTACGTTAACGTTTTTTACGTTTTACGCGCCGGTTTCTTGGGTTAACGTTTTTCTACGTTTTACGCGTTGGTTTTTTACGTTTTACGTTAAAATTTTTACGTTTTACGTTTTTATGTTTTACGTAAAACTTTTTACGTTTTACGTAAAACATTTTACGTTTTACGTTTTACGTAAAACATTTTACGTTTTACGTTAAAATTTTTACATTTTACGTTTTACGTTTTTCCGTAAAAAGTTTTACGTTTTACGTAAAAAGTTTTACGTTTGGCGCCGTTTTTTACGTTCCGTATTTTACGGCCCGTTTTTTTTTCAAATTTTTTTTTTACGTTTTACGGGATAAATTGTACGTTGTACGTTTTACGTTAAAAATTTATACGTTTTACGTAAAACTTTTTACGTTTTACGTTAAAACTTTATACGTTACACGTAAAACTTTTTACGATTTACGTTAAAAATTTTACATTTTACGTTAAAAAGTTTACGTTAAACTTTTTACGTTTTACATTTTACGTAAAACTTTTTATGTTTTACGTAAAAAAAATTAAGTTTTACGTTTTACGTAAAACGTTCTACGTTTTATCTAAAAAGTTTTTTACACAAAACGAACGCACCCAGCAAATCGCTACTCGGTGGGTGTCTCAGATAGATTGTTATCATCATCGACGCCTCAAAAAAAAATAAAAATAAAAACCCAAACAAACAAAAGTCAAAAGAACGAGTGGATTTCTCGAAAAAACGATGTTTTGGCTCAGATTTTCCGATAATCAGAGGCTGCAAAAGTGGGGTTGCAGGTTCAAAAACCTACCCTCCACCGTCCTTGCTGCGCCATCGTCATCTAAATTTACGTTTTTTTTTCATCATCGCCGCCCAAATCGACCATATCAAAACCCATAGTTTTTTTTCACTATCCAAACATTCAACACATTCGAAATCACTGATCAGACATTCAACACATTCACAAAATCACCAACATTCAACACATTCACAAATCACCAACAAAACCCATCAAAACCCCTAACATATCAAAAAACCATCAGATTCAAAAAACGATCAGATTCAAAAAACCATCAGATTCTAAAGAGAGAAACCCACAAGAAATCAACACCCACTAAATAAGATCATTCAAGAACACATGTGAAGAACACAGGCCAAGAAATCACCAGAAAATTAACTAACCCCAGAAAAAAGAAGAACACGTGCCAAAAAAAAAATACCAGAGAAATCATCAACTCGTCGGGAGGAGACCAGGGCCTCCGCCGCTCACGGCGGTGCTGCCGCCGGCCCATCACCTGGGTGTTTGCCGCACTTCGGCAGCCTTCAAAATGGCACAAAAATCGGTGGCTGAGGTGGTTGTTCTCAGTGATGTCGACAGCAAGTTCATCAACTCCGGGGGGTCGGCTACGAGTGAATCTCCCACTACCGACCAACCACCATCACCTCCAATTACCTCCGCCCCCACCATCACTCACCACCCCCTGTCTTCCGACCTCCCACCTCCCACCACCGCCTTCTACCACCTACCAACCACCTCCTACCACCGACCAACCACCACCCAGCATCGCCTCGCCACTGATCAAACTTTCTGTGCTTTCTTTATTTTGGAAGGAGACAGAGAGATTATGGATGAAGAAGGTTAGGAACGAATATGAGAGAGAGAGAGAGAAATTAAAGGGATTTCAAAATACGGGGGGGAGTGAAATAGGTCTGTCATCAGTCAGACTTTTAATAGAGATTGATATGATATATTGAGTAAATGACTATAATACCCCTTATTCTTATTGGTGGAGAGTGGTTCTTATGGTTCTTACAACTGGGAGTGGTTTTCATTTTAGCGGCTCCCTATATATATATATAAATATGAAAGTCGCAAAGTCGACAATTTTGGCTATACGTGTTAATGTGATTATGTGTGATTGCTTTACTGTGATTGGTTATTATTTATTTTGTGCCAATAATTTATATATATATATATATATATATTGTTAATTATCAGATGGAACACGCCGTCAATGAGCCAGTTAACGAAGTTAACCAATCTGAGCAAAACAATGAAGATCACTTCCTTAATAAACAGGATATAGAAAACATCGTTGCTCAGGGAATAGACAATGCTATTCCAGCAATCCTTGCTGCTGCCCGAAATCCAGTTGAACCTCCACCAGCTACTCCCAGCAAACTTACTCGCGATGACAATTTCAGTAATAGTGTAAATGGGGGTGGCAACAATAATAATAATGATGTGGTTCAAGCCCCATTTCTTAAGAAAATGAAAGCTGCAACACCTGGTTGCACTTATAAGGAATTTCTTGCATGTAAACCGATCGAATTTGCAGGCAACGAAGGGGCAACTGCTGCACTGTGTTGGTTAGAGAAAACCGAAGCAATAATTAAAATAAGTAAGTGTGCCGAAGAAGACAAGGTGATGTATGCGTCGCACCTTTTTAAAGAAGGGGCGTTAGAATGGTGGAAGACGGTACTGCAAGCCAAGGGAAGTGACGTGGCTTATGCCATAAATTGGGAAGAATTTAAGAGATTGGTGGAAAGAAAATTATGTCCCGAATATGAAAAAGGAACAAATGACAAATAAGTTCCTAAACCACCGGATGGTGGATGTTGACTGTCGAGGGTATACTTTGACATTCTTTGAATATGCTAGAATTGTACCAACGCTGGCTTCGCCAAAACCGATACTTATTTCTCGCTATATTTGGGTTTTGATTAGCGAGATTCATGATATCGTCAAAGCTGCGAGACCCCGCTCAAGTGACGATGCGGTGGAATTAGCCAACACCTTAACCGACGGGCTGGAACGCACGAGAGAAGAAAACAGGAAAAATGAATTAGCTCAAACGATTACCCATGGGTTCCGTGGGGGTAATATTTTCAAGAAAAAGGGAACTGGTCAATCTTCCACCCTGCCATTCTGTAGAAATTGTAAAAAGAAACATTTTGGAAGATGTAATGAAATCTGCAACTTTTCCAAAGCTCTGGGGCATCGAGAGGAAGAGTGCAGAAAGAAAACAAGGAACTGCTATAATTGCGGCGAATCTGGACATTTTAGACCAGAATGTCCTAAGCTGGTCAAACCAGCTGACAATAAGGCCAAGCCTGCTAAAGGGACTACTAAGAAAAACGCAAGAGCCTTTCAGCCGACAACTCAAGAAGCAGATCTGATTCCTGATGTGATAGCCGGTACGTTCCTAGTTCATGACGTTTACGCAAAAGTACTGTTTGACTGTGGTGCAAACCAAAGTTTCATAAATGCTTCATTCTGACAAGCCCTCAAGCAACCTTTAACCCAACTTAGACAAGTTTTTATGGTAGAAACGGCAGATGGGAGTTCTGTTAACATAGATAAGGTTTTGCAAGAAGGAAAAATATAACTCTTAGGCCATAAATTCTCTGCAACCCTGTTACCTATGGATTTAGCTGGATTCGATGTTGTGTTAGGAATGGATTGGTTAATAGCCAACCATGCTTGAATCCTCTATGATAAGAATTCCATAGAAATTTATACAACCACATGAGAAATAATTATGGTTACAGGAGATAAGCCACGAAAGCCAATGAAATTCATTTCAGTAATGAAAGTGGCCAGTTATTCAAGAAAACAAGGAATAGTGTATATAATTTCGGTAGTTATTAATACCAAAAGTAAGGAACTCAGGGAAATTCCAGAAGTATCAGAATACCCGGATATATTCCTAGAAGAATTACCTGGATTACCACCCAATAGGGAAGTAGAATTTAGAATTCATCTAATTCCTGGAACTACACCGATAGCCAAGGCACCTTATCGGTTAGCACCCACCGAAATGTTAGAATTGAAAAAGCAGTTAGATGAATTATTAAGCAAATGATTCATACAACCTACTTCATCCTCTTGGGGAGCACCAGTGTTGTTTGTGAAAAAGAAAGATGGTTCAATGCGAATGTGTATCGATTACAGGGAATTGAATAAGGTTACAATTAAGAATCGATACCCATTACCAAGGATTGACGATCTTTTTGATCAACTTCAGGGAGCTAGATATTTTTCTGAAATCAATTTGCGCTCCGGATATCATCAGTTAAAAGTACAAGAAGAAGACATACCTAAAACTGCTTTCAGAACTAGGTATGGTAACTACGAGTTTACAGTCATGCCATTTGGACTAACAAATGCTCCTGCAGCATTTATGGATATGATGAATAGAATCTGTAAACCATATCTGGATAAATTTGTAATCGTCTTCATTGACGATATACTTATTTATTCCAAAAGTCAGGAGGAGCATTGTGAGCACCTGCATGCACTCTTAACTTTGTTAAGAAAGGAAAAGTTTTATGCCAAATTCTCTAAGTGTGAATTTTGGTTGCAGGAAGTGCAATTTTTAGGACATATGGTGAATCACGAAGGTATTCACGTTGATCCTTCTAAGATAGAAGCAATCATAACATGGAAGGTCCCACAATCAGCTACGGAAATAAGAAGTTTTCTAGGGTTAGCTGGTTACTATAGGTGTTTCATTAAGGATTTTTCTAAGATAGCTGAGCCATTAACTAAGCTAACCTGTAAAACAGCTAAGTTTGAATGGGGACCTAAGCAAGAAGAGGCCTTTAAAATTTTAAAGCAAAGATTAATAAATGCTCCAATTCTAGCTTTACCAAACAGAACAGAAGATTTTGAAGTTTACTGTGATGCTTCTAAATTAGGATTAGGATGTGTACTGATGCAACGCAAAAAGGTAATTGCGTATGCCTCAAGGCAATTGAAAAAGCACGAGGAAAATTATACAACCCACGAGTTAGAGTTAGGAGCAATAATATTTGCCCTTAAGATTTGGAGACACTATCTGTATGGAAGTAAGTTTACTGTCTATACGGATCATAAGAGCTTAAGATATATATATTTGGGCAAAAAGAGTTAAACATGAGGCAAAGAAAATGGATGGAAATTCTAAGTGACTACGACTGTGATATTCAGTATCACGAAGGAAAGGCAAATGTAGTAGCAGATGCCCTAAATTGTAAGTATCATGATAAACAAAGACGAATTCGTGCCCTTAGATTAAGTTTACAATTGGATTTAATGGAACAACTGAAGAATGTTCAGGAAACTGCATTAGAGGATAATGCTGAAGGAATGAAAGGAAGGATAAAGGAACTAGAGCAAGGGGTTGATGGGATTTGGAGATTCCACAAGAAAAGGATTTGGGTACCTAAGCAAGGAGACTTAAGAAATAAGATTTTAGAAGAAGCCCATAAATCTAGATACACCATGCATCCTGGTAATAATAAGATGTACCAAGATTTAAGAAACAACTTCTGGTGGATAGGAATGAAAAAAGACACAGCGAGATGTGTTTCTAAGTGCCTAACTTGTTCACAAGTTAAGGCGGAACACCAGAAACCCTCAGGTCTACTACAACAATTAGAAATGCCCGTATGAAAATGGGAACTAATAACCATGGACTTTGTTACTAAGTTACCCAAGACCAGAAAAGGTAACGACGCAATCTGGGTGATTGTGGATCGATTAACCAAATCAGCCCGTTTTCTACCCACGAAAGAAACCTTTAGCATGGAAAGGTTAGCAAAGTTGTACGTAGACGAAGTAGTATCCTTACATGGAGTCCTACTCTCCATTGTATCAGATAGGGATAGTCGCTTCATTTCACATTTCTGGACAAGTTTCCAATAAGCAATAGGAACACGATTAAATTTAAGTACTGCCTATCATCCCCAAACAGATGGAAAGAGTGAAAGGACGATCCAAACCCTAGAAGACATGCTCAGAGCATGTGTCATAGATTTTGGTGGAAACTGGGATGACCCCCTACCCTTAATCGAATTCTCATATAACAATAGTTATTATGCAAGCATCGAAGCTACCCCATTCGAAGCACTGTATGGACAAAAGTGTAGAACTTTAGTTTGTTGGGCAGAAATAGGAGAAAGCCAATTATCAGGTCCCGAGATTTTACAAGAAACCACTGACAAGATAACTCAAATCAAGGAAAGACTGAAAACGGCTCGAGATCGTCAGAAGAGTTATGCAGACAATCGACGTAAGCTGTGAGAATTTCAAATTGGGGACAAGGTACTATTGAAAGTTTCTCCTTGGAAAGGAGTAGTTCGATTCGGTAAGAAAGGAAAGCTAAGCCCAAGATACATAGGACCATTCTCAGTAATCCAGTGGATATGACCAGTTGCCTATCGCTTACAACTACCAGAAGAGCTAACGGGGTACATGTTGTATTTCATGTATCCAACCTCAAGAAATGTCTATCTGACGAATCCCTAGTAGTACCTCTTCAAGATATAGAGGTAAATGAAAAGTTAAAATTTGTGGAGAAACCACTTCAAGTAGAAGACCGAAAGATTAAATTCCTCAAACACAAAAGGCTGGTATTGGTCAAAGTCAAGTGGGATTCAAAAAGAGGACCTAAGTACACCTGGGTCCTGGAATCGGAAATGAAGCGAAAGTATCGTCACTTATTTCAGTAAATCTCGAGGACGATATTTTAAATAAGGTGGGGAGGATGTAAGGACCTGTAAAAATGTCCAAAAACGACCCGTAAGTGAAAACCTGGACCCCTGAAACCCTAGTGCTCATGAAAAACCAAGAAATCAAGAATTTTGGATTTCTCATGGGCTGTGTAAGCTATAAGCTAGGCCTACGCGGGCCGCGACAGCACAACTGATGACCGGGACACGCTTTGGGCCACGTGGTGGGCCTACGCGTGACACGCTAGCCCTAATCGTAGAATAGGTGGCCCTCGCAGGCCGTTTAAAGTATTGTGAAGGTTTACGCGGGCCGCGTAAAACCTAAAAATTTGCTATAAATTGGGCAGTTCATGGCCTTTGCTCCTGTGTTCGTAAAACTTTCTCAAAGACGACTTTTACTACCCAATATCATAATTTCACGTAGGAAAACGCTGCTACGAGCACAGGGTATTAACTTGATCATTGCTACGATACAATGTCCAATTGATTGAAACCGATCCGATGGATGTTTAAGTGCTGCCCGAATTCGGGCTATACTTTGTCATTCGTCGTGAGGGTTTTGATTTCGTGAGTTTATCGTAAATGTTGTATTAAGTTACTGACCTAGTTTCGTGTGCATTGTTATTTAACTAGGTTACAAGGCTAAATCAGTAGGCAAGGTTCTGTCCAATTAAACTTGCAATGTGAGTCATTCTCTTTTTTTTTTTATCAAATTATTTCCAAAACCCTATTTATTTTCAAAGTTATAATTACAGGGATTAAGTCTTTGTAATCTTCAATTACTGCCGGTATGTGGGGTTTTGTATACATTACTTGATACCCGTCACCATTGGACAATGGGTTAGCCAATGGGTGATCTGACCATAGTCACAGATACAAGTGACAAATACCCATTTGGGGTAATTGGTTGATCGAAACAATATAATCACCCTTAATACTGTATATTATAACAATGTGTCGTTTTGTACAAATGGAGTGACTCGCCAGTATTTTCCTCGCTGATAAAGTCTTTTTAAACATGTTTCAGGTGATTTACTGTAAACCATAGAAAAAGTGCCGCGTAGCACTACAGCTTGAAGAAGGTGGCTCAGTAAAATAAATAAACATGTTTTGTAAAACAGGGAATTTCTTTGTAAAATTCCTTTATTGTAAATTACGGGGTTTGCCCCCAAATTGTGAAATAAAATAATTGGACATTTTCAGTTTTCACGGTCCTGTTAAAATTTATGCTGCAAAATTAAACATTAATACCACGGGTTTCTGTCCCACGACTCTTGAACCGGGTAAAACTAGGATGGGGGCCGTGACACTAAATCCCATAGATGAAGGGAATATGAGGGAAACCTGACCTAGTTGACTGGAGATCCCAAGATCTAGGTTCAATAGGCCAACTTAATCATAAACCCAAAGGGGTGCCCCAAAATTCATAAAGGGAGTTGTATACTTCCTAGTCCATTCTAATCAGTGACATGAAGAAAGGTTAAGCATGTTGAGGTTAAGGATTTTGACGAAATCCTAAACTAATCATGATGCTTTTAATGATTCAGAGGAATCACCTATGTTAGAGAGAAGTGGGGTCGCTTCGAATGGATTTGTGGGGAGGCGCAAATCCTAGAGCTCTCGTAAAACCAGGAAAGTGTTCCATGATCATAAATGGACACAACCATGAGGACTTGACTCAACTAGGGAGAGTATTGTGTGAATGTATATTGTCGCCTACATAAATGGGGGATTGTTCAAAGACACCGAATCTACAAGACCCTAGGAGGCTAAGTATGCTTCACAAAAGAAGGTTCAAAGGTTACACCTACCTATCTTGCAATACTCAACTGTTGAACGTGTATCGTTGAAACTTGATAGATCGATTTCTATTCATGTGGGGATTGTTGGAAATTTGTGAAAATAACATTTTTCACAAATATAGGAAAATGATTTTTTCCTATTTTGGACTAGAAATAAATATAAGAAAATGATCGGATTTTATATATTTATTTGGGGGTTTGTGTTCTATGTTGGAAGAGCTTCGCAATGAATTAAACCACGTCCAAAACGGAGCTAAGATGAATGAGATATCGATGCTCAAAGTTTAGTGTTTGAAACTTGAATGCTGAAATAAGTGGGAAAGTGGCACCTTGTCCCACATAGGAGGAGAGATGAAACTTAAAGGGGTATTTAAGTGGGAACTCTCCATCCTTATTGTTTCATGGAAGCACTCACTAGTGTACTCGCGAAGGGTGCAGAGCACCCTAACTCGCACACGCGCAATGTGGCGCTTTTATGGCGCACTTTGCACTTCGCATCGCCGCGAGCCGCTTGAGATCCGCCTTTGTATTTTTGAACGCGTGCGTGTGGTGGAGCAAGGGCCGAAAGGACCAGGTGGTTGGTAACGTGGCAGGGCTGCAGTCATGCGCGCATGCGCATAGTGGCGCGCACTCGCGCATGGAGCATGGGCACTGAAGTGACGTGCGCGGCGCACCAAAGTGAGCCAAAATGGCGCGACTGTGTGGCGTGCTCGTAGAGGCTCACAGGTGATGTGGCGCTGGTGCTCATGGGATTGAGCCAAGATGGCGCACGTACGCATGAGCGTGCAGATTTGCGCGCGCGCGTTCGTAGAAGCTTCCAGCATTTATGACAGTGTAGTTACACTGGGCAGCTACACTTCAGCATTCGAAACTGACGAAGTTAATGCGTTTGACTATGAGTTAAATAACGAATTAAAGTGCATTGAAGACGTTCAATGCAACTTAGTTCGCCCATTTAATTCATTTTTCAGTTTCTTTAAGACCAGCAGTATAAATAGGAGGTTCATGCTGCAGTTTGTATACATCGAAATATGCAGCTCTACTTCTTCTCTCCCAACAGAATTTTTCTTTCATCTTCAAGAAGCAAGGTACACCTTCTGGTTGGAGTCAAGACCGGCAGTGCAACTGCTTTAGCTGTTGTATCCTGGAAAAAAACGAGTTCTCCTGGGAGACTCGAAATTTGTTTTAAGGGACCCGTGTTCAACACGATCCTCAGCTGTGAAAAGTGTTTCTGTTCGGATTTTTGTTCTTGTATTTCTGTTTGTTTCAGTTGTAACAGTAAACTTTCAGCTTTCCATTTTCAGTTGTAATTCAAGTTAATAAATAAAATTCTGTATTTAATTTTACACGAACGAATTCCTACATGTATATATCTGGATACAATAGAAGGACAACCCCGATATCTCCGGATGAAATAACAGTATGAAGACCCAAAACTTCGGATTTTGGCAATTTATCAACACAAGATTTGATATTACAAAATCATATGCTGCAATGTGTAACCCACTTTGCAAACAGTTCATTATGTATATATCACGTAGTAAGTTGATTATTTCATGTTTCTTACCTAGTGGACATCATATGATGAAGCTACTATCACACTTGAACAATTTTAATTTCAGTTCCAGTGTGACAGTCCAACCGCTAATGTACTATCATTGTGTGACAGTCCAACCGCTAATGTACTATCATTTCTTCTCTTTCGCACCATGATATCTCATTTTTATCTTAGTTTTTAATGTTTTTGGATTTCATTTTAATTTTTAACTTACTCCCCCCCTAAACACACGTACTATCTAAAATATTTTTGGCTTAGGGAAATTTATCCCGCTAAATTTTTGTTTTGATGGAGTAAGTGTAAAAAAAGAAATTTAAACATAAACAAACTCCTACTTTAATCTGACAAAAAACTTTTCGGCGTGAAAATTAGAATAATTGTTATAAATTACAGAACTAAATAATTCATTACCATGTGTAACGTACCATTTACCTTAGATGTTTTACAGGAACAAGCGCTGTTGAACGTATCAACACTTCTCCTTGGTCATCCTGTACTAAGTCAACAACTCAGTTAGAAAGAAGAACCGAAGACCTAATAGTCTTGGGTCATCCAAATTCATTAAAAATTGAAGTACTTTCCAATATCCCTCACAACTTTCAGGTGTCTTGGATCCGTTATTAGTTGATGAGTTCGATAATTTCCACTAGATCCTTGGCCTCTAGAGTTCCAATAAACTCTCGAATTTACAAACCTTCGGAAATTATTATCTCGATAATTTCTATACCTATTGAGAAAAAAAAATTGGATGATTTTGAACATTTGAGTTATAAGAACTCCTATATTCGTTTCTTTCTTCAAAATTTCGATTCCCAGAAGTCTGGTATCGATGCATTTTGAAACCGATTTGATTGACCATAAAAATGATTAGCTTTTGGAGAATTCCTTCTTGGTCTATCAGATCTACCTGATGTTGAAAGTTTAGGTTGAAATCTTGGTTGTTTTCTTTGACAACTTGGTTGTACATTATTATTTGAACCAACTCGATTCCCATCCTTAATCTCATCAACTATTTTCTTTTCCTTCTTAAAAGGACAATAACTCGCTACATGTCCTTTATTATGACATTTAAAACAAGATATTTTCTTAAAAGCTTTCTTTTGTGATGCCTTCTAACTAGATCTTTTTTTTATCTTTTCGACTTCGGTATCCTCATCTAGTTTACAAGGTGTAACTTTAGACCCGACAGATTCTTTCAAAGATATTCTGGATTATTAGGTAAGTCTACCATTATCACCAAACTCATCTCAAATAAGTCTTGTCTCACGAAAACAATCTGATCCAAAAATACTAAAGTGGAAGTGCATATGGTGTTGAAAGGATAAACGTGATGTTGAAAGGATAAACGTAAAGGATGCATATGGTGTGAGTGCATGTGACCTTCAAGATATTTTGAACCTTCAACTTGAAAGGGATGATGAAGATGCCATTATTTCTTTCAACTTTGAATTACAGTTTAAAGGACAGATCCGGGAAATGTTGACGAGAAATAAAGATCAAGAATAAAGAAGGGTTTTGGCATCATCTATTCTAGGGGGAGATTGTTGGTTCATGTGGATCCCACCTTGAGAACAGATGATAGAAAGCCAAAATAGTTCTACAATCAATTGATATAGAATAACAGTGTTTTGGATTCATTCTCCTACCAATAACAAAGGCATTAAACAACTGCTGCTTTCTAAGGTCTGCTACAAAGCTAGGGTGTAATAACAAATAATAATAATAATAATAATACTAATTTTTTTCTATTTAAATAAAACTAGAAAATAGCAACAATAATTTGCAAGGGGAAAATATGTAGAAAGGAAATTGCTATACAACTTGCTTAATTGGGTGGATGAGAATTATCTTGAATACAATATTATTTGCATGAATTATTTCCTCTGAAGACATTTGAAAATTTCATCAACGAGAACCTTTCATTTCCCTCTTTTTTTTGGGTAAGGATAGAAAAATGGTGTAAAAAGAAAAGGTTTACCTAATGCCTTAATCATTCTTGTGCTTGTATTCAGTCTATGGTCTCAAACGTATCAAAAGTCGCAAGTTCTACAATACGTGACTAATGGTCCACTCAAACAAAGAAAACACAAATATGTAATTCTATGATGTAAAAGTGGCTCAAAACCTCACATATAAAGGGTATGGTATGTGACATGCATGATGTGCTAGTTTCTTAGGCGAATTATTCCCAAATAACCACCCGCTAAATACCCGTCATGCTATTAATTCGAACTTGACCATGACAAAAGACCAAATGGGTTGTGTCATCCCTTGTTGACTTAGTTACTTATGCTTTTTAGATCGCTTCAAACAAAGACATTTTTGAAAATTTTTTGAATTTTTCCCCCATCCCCACACTTGAGGTAAACATTTGTCGCAACCCCCGATCCCTAATACCTCGGGAACGGGCGGCCGCGAGCCAATTTCGGTGGTATCGTGTGTTTAGTCAATTTTGGCAGCGGAATTTACATCAGGACCGTAGTTAGGAAATATTTTATCAGAGTAAAATACCACGCTTTTATAACATTAAACAATTGGGAAAATCCCAAGTTTCAAATACACACATTTTCATAGGGATAAAACCCTATTTTATTTAATAAAAACATCTATTTATTTTTAGGTAACTTTATTGCCACTTTTCCAAGCCTTCAGTGCTGTCCAACTGGCTTCTATTTGGCTTTCACATTTTGTTACCTGAAACGTGTTTAAAAACATTTTGTCAGTGGGAAATACTGGTGAGTGAATCCCAGTTTAATCAAGTTTTAATAAAAACCCATTGTATAGTATTGAGGGCGATGTCTCAATTACATTTGTTTCCAAGTTATATCAGTTAACACCCATGGTACTGTCAGACCTGACTTGTGGAAATGTTATCCCTCGCAAGGCAGTAACATAACTTTGTATACAAAACCCCAACATACCAATGATAATTGTATTCTTACAAATACTCAATAACTGCTTGATATATAATTAATTAAGTGAGGTTTTGTAAAAACAATTTACAAAAAGGAGATTACTCACATTGTTGTCTTAGATTTTCTGTAAGGGTTCTCTTAGAATTATCTATAACTTACACAAATGCACACGTGTTAGTATAATAACCCATTTTAACATTAGTAATACCCTCCCCGAGACGGCATTCCAACGACTACTTCGGGCAGAACCACGACAGCCGTTACAGAACCCTAGATCAATCGGGCAGCGTATCTAATACGTATCCAGGGGTTATAATACTGACAACAGAGCAGAACTTCGCTATTTAGGGGGTATTATACCCGAGATTATGCCTTTTCCTTAAGAAATTCGAGATTGAGAAAGAGAATGAACGAGCAGACTGAAGATCTGATGCCCTCTACTTATAGGGCTTCATTTTGACTTTTACGCGGCCCGCGTAAGTGTAGCCGAAGGGCTACGCGGCCCGCGTCAAAGATGTTCAACAGTATAGCTGATCCGAGTCAGCGTATAGGGTCGACATGCGTTGGGCCACGTGGCGGCCCAGGGTTTCGCCAGCTTTTACATTCTCGCGGCCCGCGTTAGGGTTGAGGGATGGCTTACGCGGCCCGCCACAAACCCAAAAATTAAATTTTTAATTATTTTTAATAATATTCAAGGTATCCGGGGTCCGTTTTCGCGTATGGGGTGTATTTTAGGACATATTGGGATATTTTAAAATATATTGGGGTTTCGAAAATATTTCGAGGGTGTCGGTTTAAATTAGGGTTGTTATATCCTCCCCACCTTGTTTTAGAGCTCGTCCTCGAGATCTACTGGAACAAGTGCGGATATTTCCTTTGCATTTCTGATTCAAGCTCCCATGTATATTCTGGTCCTCTTTTGGAGTCCCATTTCACTTTGACTAGAATTAATCTCTTGTGCTTGAGGTTCTTGACTTTCCTGTCTTCAATCTGTAGAGGCCTTTCTACAAACTTGAGTTGTTCATTTACCTCTATATCTTTAAAAGGTATCACAAGTGATTCATTGACTAAGCATTTCTTGAGATTGGATACATGAAATATATCATGTATTCCTGCCATTTCCTCTGGAAGTTGTAGCTGGTAGGCTACAGGTCCTATTCTTCTAATAATCTTAAAAGGTCCAACATACCTGGGACATAGCTTTCCCCTTTTTATGAATCTTACCACTCCTTTCCAAGGAGAGACTTTTAACAATACTTGGTTCCCTACTTGAAATTCCAATGGTTTTCGCCTGTTGTCTGCATAGCTTTTCTGTCGATCACGTGCTGTTTTCACTCGTTCCTTGACTTGAATGATTTTGTCAGTCGTTTCCTGCACTATCTCGGGTCCAGATAGTTGCTTTTCCCCAATTTCTGCCCAACAGACTGGGATTCGACACTTTCGTCCATAAAGTGCTTCGAATGGTGCAACATTGATACTTGTATGATAACTATTATTATAAGAAAATTCTATCAATGGTAAGTGATCGTCCCAATTACATCCGAAATCAATTACGCAGGCTCTAAGAATGTCTTCCATTATCTGAATTGTCCTTTCGCTTTGTCCGTCCGTTTGAGGATGATAAGCTGTGCTTAGATTTAGCTTGGTTCCCATGGCTTTTTGGAAACTTGTCAAAAAATGAGAGGTAAAACGACTATCCCTATTAGAAAAAAATGATAAAGGAATTCCATGTAAAGAAACTATTTCATTTACATATAATTTAGCTAATTGTTCCATACTGAAAGTTTCCTTCATTGGTAGGAAATGAACTGACTTGGTTAGCCTATCTACAATCACCCAGATTGTATCATTACCCTTCTTTGTTTTGGGTAATTTAGTAACAAAATCCACTGTTATCAATTCCCATTTCCACACGGGCATTTCTAACTGTTGTAACAAACCTGAGGGTTTCTGATGTTCAGCTTTAACTTGTGAGCAAGTTAAACATTTAGAAACATAGGTTGCTATGTCCTTTTTCATTCCTATCCACCAGAAATTCTTTCTTAAATCCTGATACATCTTATCACTTCCTGGATGCATCGTATATTTAGACTTATGGGCTTCTTCTAATATGCGATGACGTAGATTTCCTAATTCAGGTATCCACATTCTCTTTTCATGGAATCTCCAAATTCCATCTGTTCCTTGTTGTAATTCCTTAATCATACCTTTTAGCTTTTCAGTATCTTCCTTGATTACTGATTCTTGTGCCTTTTTAATTTGTTCATTTAAATCTACTTGTATATTTATTTTAAGAAAACGTACCCTTTTTGGCTTTTCGTGATACTTTCGGCTTAAAACATCTGCCGCTACATTTTCTTTTCCTTAATGATACTGGATATCACAATCATAATCACTAAGCATCTCCATCCAGCGTCTTTGTCTCATATTTAACTCCTTTTGTCCAAAAACATATCTTAGACTTTTATGATCGGTAAATATGGTAAACTTACTACCATAAAGATAATGTCTCCAAATTTTCAAAGCAAAAATTATTGCTCCAAATTCAAGATCATGGGTTGAATAATTTCCTTCATGATTCTTAAGTTGTCTAGAGGCGTAAGCTATAACCTTTTGTCGTTGCATTAATACACATCCATAACCTAATTTAGAAGCGTCACAATAAACTACTAAATCTTCAGTTCCTTCTGGTAACGCTAATATGGGTGCATGGGTTAATTTTTGCTTAAGAATTCTAAAGGCTTCCTCTTGCTTTGTTCCCCATTCAAACTTAATGGATTTACAGGTTAACTTAGTTAAAGGAATAGCTATTCTAGAAAAATCTCTAATAAATCTTCTATAATAACCGGCCAATCCTAAGAAACTTCTAACCTCGGTTGGTGACTCGGGGGGTTTTCCATTTATTAATTGCCTCAATTTTTGTTGGATCCACATGAATTCCTTCATGATTTACTAAGTGTCCTAGAAACTGTACATGTTCTAACCAAAATTCGCACTTTGAAAGTTTAGCGTAAAGCTTTTCTTTTCTTAATAAACTTAAAAGTGCGTGCAAATGCTTTGCATGTTCCTCTTTACTTTTAGAGTAAATGAGAATATCATCTATAAAGACAATTATGAATTTATCCAAATATGGCTTACATATTCGGTTCATCATGTCCATAAATGCGGCTGGGGCATTGGTTAAACCAAATGGCATGACAGTAAATTCATAATGGCCATACCTCGTTCTGAACGCGGTCTTAGGAATATCCTCTTCCTATACCTTTAATTGATGATATCCTGACCTTAAATCGATTTTTGAAAAAATCGGGCTCCTTGTAACTGATCAAACAGATCATCGATTCTTGGTAATGGATACCGATTCTTAATTGTGACCTTGTTTAATTCACGGAAATCAATGCACATTCGCATTGATCCGTCTTTCTTTCTAACGAATAAAATCGGCGCTCCCCATGGCGATGAGCTTGGTTGTATAAATCCTTTCTCCAACAATTCGTCTAATTGTTTCTTTAGTTCCTGCATTTCTGCGGGTGCCAAACAGTAAGGTGGTTTGGTAATCGGTGTTGTTCCTGGTAGCAGGTGAATTCTGAAATCAACTTCCCTATCCGGCGGTAGTCCTGGTAATTCCTTTGGGAATATATATGAAAACTGAGACACTACTGGAATGTCTTATAATTCTTTTCCTTTAGTGTTAGTGATTATAGAAATCAAATACACTAGTGATCCTTTTCTTATATAGCTTGCAATTTTCATTACAGAGATGAATTTTGTGGATCTAGATGGTTTATCTCCTTTAATTGTGATCTTTTCACCTCTTGATGAATTTACTTGGATTGGCTTTTGATCACATAAAATATTATCTTTATTGGCTATTAACCAATCCATTCCTAAAACAACATCGAATCCTGCTAGATTCATTGGGTAAAGGTTTGCCATAAACTTTTGATTTAAGATTTCTACTCTTGCTCCCTGCAAGATTTCAGAAATCTTAACGGTTTCTCCATTCGCTGTTTCTACTAGACATTCTTGTGGAAGTTTAGTTAATGATTGATTGAGAAGTTTGCAAAATGTAGTATTAATAAAACTTTGGTTCGCACCAGAGTCAAATAATACTTTAGCAAAAACATCATTAACTAAAAACGTACCGGCTATTACGTCCGGAATCATCTTGGCTTCATCTGCAGTTAGAACAAATGCTCTAGCATTTTTAACGTTCTTGTTGTTCGTGGCTGGAGCTAGTTTTGGACAATTGGGTTTAATGTGACCTTTTTCTCCACAGTTGAAGCACAGTCCATTACTAGATTTCCTCCTGCAATCTTCTTCCTTGTGTCCTGGTAACTTACAGAAATTGCAGTGAGTGGAGCATTTTCCTGAATGCTTCTTCTTGCAGACCTTGCAGTATGGTGCAGAGGTAGAGCCTATATTCCTACGGTTGAAATTACCGTAGCGGAATTCCTGAGTAAGCCTCTGTGCTAGGTTTTTCCTCTTGTCTTCTTCTCGCGTACGTACTAATTCATCAGTCAAGGTGTTTGCTAGTTCTACAGCTTCTTCTATGGTTTGAGGTCTAGCTGCCGTGACTACATGCCTAATCTCTCCAATTAATCCCCAAATATAACGGGAGATTAGTACCGGCTCTAGTGATGCAAGGGTAGGTACTATTCTAGCATATTCAAAGAATAACTTTGTGTACCCCTTACTATCCACCCCATTCATCCTAAGGATTAGGAATTTGTTTGCTATTTGTTCCTTTTCATTAGGAGGGCATAATTTCCTTTCTACCATATTTTTAAATTCTTCCCATTCCATATTATAAACCCTATCACTTCCTCTAGACTGGAGGATAATGTTCCACCATTCTAAGGCTGGATTCTTAAATAGGTTGGAGGCAAACATTATCTTGTCCTCTTCCGCACATTTGCTTATTTTTAAGACTGCCTCAGTCTTTTCTATCCAGCGTAGAGCTGCAATGGGTTCTTCATTGCCCGAGAATTCTATCAGTTTACAGGACCAGAATTCTTTGTAGGAACAACCGTAAGACACAGTTCTTCTTCTTTTGGCAATGGGCACTTGAAGTACAGGGCCATTGTTTACGCTGTGTTCTGGTTCAGTTGGTCGCTTACTGCTATGCTTACTTTTATTATCAGCTTCTTTAACAATTTGGATAATAAATGGCATTGCATCTATGATTCCTTGTGCCACTATGTGTTGGATGGCACTATTATCCACTTGGTTTCCATTGTTATTGTTGTTCGGATTCTCATTAACCAAGTTAATGTTACTCTGGTTATCGTTATTCAGATTTTCTTGATTTCCTTCGTCAGCCATCTGAATTTTAAACAGTTACCACATATTAATATCACAAAATAATATTTAATATAACCAATCACATGACACGCATTTTGATCAAAAGCGTCGATCATTGCGACTTTACTCTATTCATATAATATGCATCTATTACACACCAGTACTGAAATTAAAATTACAATACCGACTGAAATTTAAAAATTACACTACTAGTATTAGGCATCCGTAGTTTTTTTTTTCATACACACACATATTATTATTATTACTATTACTACCGTTTCCACCATCACATTCATGGATATGGATTCATCCAGAAATCCATATTGCGCTCGTCATACTTCCAGACGAGTCGCTCTCCCACCTGTCTCATCCTTTCACTATTCTCTAAAATTTCCTCACCAAATGTCCTAAGTTCTTGTACGTTTTCTGCACTCATTGGGGGTGCAGGTTCTAGGACTGGGTTCGGAATCTGGGGTGCGGGTTCCTGGTATGGAGGTGTAGGTGCCTGGAATTGGTAATGATTCTCTAAAATCTCCCTAATGTATACATCGTTATCGTAATAGGGATCTAGAGGGTCCCAACCTGGGTAGGCTCCAAAGTTTGGCATGGGCGTGTCTTCATGTATCGGGTAGCATTGCACATAGTCTTTAACGTCATCCCACCACGGATCGTAATTTGGGTCTAAGGGATTTGGTGTTGGTACCCTAGGTATCTCCTCCGGGTTGAAATCATGCATTTCTACTTGATTTTCAGGGTTTTCTATTTCCATTGGTTGGTCAGGAAATGGTGGTTGTGGTTGGGGTGCTATTAGTTGCTCCAGATTAGGGTCAGCTGCAGTGGTTGCTAAGATATGGAAATTAGCTAAACCCCTATTGATCATGTCCTGGGCATGGGCATCTGTCTCTCTATTGGCTGCTGCTAGTACTCTCTGGTCTTGTAACTTTTTCAAACGTTTTCTACGCTCATGTGCTCCCCTACTGAACCATCCCCTCTTTTTCTGAGGAAATGGCTCTTCAGATTGAGCCTTAAACACGAATATTCCTTCTTCAGTATCAGCAGAGTACCCCGAGAGGGCAGGCTGAGAAGAGGCACCTTCGCTTCTAGGCGAACTAGACAATTGACGGTACGATTCAGATGGTCCTTGGTCGCTCATACTGTAAACTAACAAATAGTCAAATAACACATAACAATAAAATACAATTATGGACGTAGTTCCATAATTTATTTCCTAACAGATTGAATTTTGATGTCAGCAGAACGCTTCTGTGGCTGAATCACTGGCTTAGCTCTGATACCACCTTCTGTCGCAACCCCAGATCCCTAGTACCTTGGGAACGGGCGGCTGCGAGCCAATTTCGGTGGTAACGTGTGTTTAGTCAATTTTGGCAGTGGAATTTACACCAGGACCGTAGTTAGGAAATATTTTATCAGAGTAAAATACCACGCTTTTATAACATTAAACAATTGGGAAAATCCCAAGTTTCAAATACACACATTTTCATAGGGATAAAACCCTATTTTATTTAATAAAAACATCTATTTATTTTTAGGTAACTTTATTGCCACTTTTCCAAGCCTTCAGTGCTGTCCAGCTGGCTTCTATTTGGCTTTCACATTTTGTTACCTGAAATGCGTTTAAAAACATTTTGTCAGTGGGAAATACTGGTGAGTGAATCCCAGTTTAATCAAGTTTTAATAAAAACCCATTGTACAGTATTGAGGGCGATCTCGCAATTACATTTGTTTCCAAGTTATATCAATTAACACCCATGGTACTGTCAGACCTGACTTGTGGAAATGTTATCCCTCGCAAGGCAGTAACATAACTTTGTATACAAAACCCCAACATACCAATGATAATTGTATTCTTACAAATACTCAATAACTGCTTAATATATAATTAATTAAGTGAGGTTTTGTAAAAACAATTTATAAAAAGGAGATTATTCACATTGCTGTCTTAGATTTTCTGTAAGGGTTCTCTGGGAATTATCTATAATTTACACAAATGCACATGTGTTAGTATAATAACCCATTTTAACATTAGTAATACCCTCCCCGAGACGGCATTCCAACGACTACGTCGGGCAGAACCACGACAGCCGTTACGGAACCCTAGATCAATCGGGCAGCGTATCTAATACGTATCCAGGGGTTATAATACTTACAACGGAGCAGAACTTCGCTATTTAGGGGGTATTATACCCGAGATTATGCCTATTCCTTAAGAAATTCGAGATTGAGAAAGAGAATGAACGAGCAAACTGAAGATCCGATGCCCTCTACTTATAGGGCTTCATTCTGACTTTTACGCGGCCCGTGTAAGGTGTAGCCGAAGGGCTACGCGGCCCGCGTCAAAGATGGTCAACGGTATAGCTGATTCGGGTCAGCGTATATGGTCGACATGTGTTGGGCCACGTGGCGGCCCAGGGTTTCGCCAGCTTTTACCTTCTCGCGGCCGGCGTAAGGGTTGAGGGGTGGCTTACGCAGCCCGCCACAAACCCAAAAAATAAATTTTTAATTATTTTTAATAATATTCAAGGTATTCGGGGTCCGTTTTCGCGTATGGGGTGTATTTTAGGACATATTGGGATATTTTAAAATATATTGGGGTGTCGAAAATATTTCGAGGGTGTCGGTTTAAATTAGGGTTGTTATAACATTCTTCTCAATGTGTAGTGTTTAAATGAACGGGTCAAAAATCGAAAAACTTTTACTACTCCCCCATCCCCACACTTGAGGTAAACATTGTCATCATTGTGTAAGAACTAGAGTTTTTAAATCGCACAAGGGATGTGACACGGCTAACCTCCCCAAAATTTCACCGCGAAAAATAAAATACAATTTACAATTTACAATCCACTTATTTGCTAACTAAAAATCAAAAGTAAAAAGAAACGTATGCACCTGCTTTTTAAGCTCATTCCTCGTGTGCTCTTCTTCTCTTCAAGAAAGCGGTCGTCCCACGAACATAATGTACCTACAAATCTTAACCCTTGTGTAGAAGCATGCTTCTCACAACCATTAAAATTTATTAGCTACCTAGTTCTACCACTTTTATGAAAATATTACCAAGTCATACGTTAATTCACTTTGATTTATATGGAAAAATAATTTACAATAACAACAAACTTAACTCACTTTCGTAGGAATCACGGTTACATTTAGCTTATGCAACAAGCCCTTTTAAACCACCCGATAGCTCGAGAGGACGAGTAGGTCTCGTGAGGGTTATATAGGGAACACACCTACAATGTTCATTTAAGTAAGAAAATAAAATAAAACGAAAATAATACAAAATCTACAACAATTATACCTGATTTGCCTCTCATGGTGGTCGAAATGCACATTTGCCTACCGAGTTTCCAACATACGCTCGGTAGTTGGCATGCCAGATCCATTCTCTTTTTATTTTATGCGGCATGCATATTAAGCAGTTTTGGGGTCGTTTCTTAACAAATTGGCCAAGTTCTTGCAACGCCACCCTTCGAATCCTTATGCCCGAACCTTCATCCCCAACTTTGTTGGTTGGAGTGATAAGTATGGGAGAAGGATAGATATGAATTTGGGCTTCTTTTGGCTCTGACCAGTCTTGCGACATTATGTCTTCCGCTCGGTTCAAACATTCAGTTTCTTGCTCTGGAAGATCTATAACCTCTTCCACAACATCATCATCCACCATTGTACCATTAGCGAAAACCTCCCGCTCGTGTTTAATTTGGGCTATTTCCTCAGTTAGTTTACCAACCTGAATAACCAAAGCCTCAAATGATTTGTCCCTCAACTCGTCTTTCTTTTTCATTTCTATCATCATGTCCATGATTGCATCGAGCTTAGAGTGTAATGAATCTTGAGGCTTCTAGTATGTCGGCTGAGGGGAGTCATGATAATTTTCATCATACTCCTCCTGGTAACTTGGGAAATGCGGCAAGTCACGTTCATAGTTGTTGTAACCCCGCTCTTGCTCATAATGGTAATCAATCTCCGAATAGTATTAGTCTTGATAAGTTGGTGGTGGTGGTGGTCTAGCGTATGGATAATGTGAGGATGGACCATAGAAATCTTCATAATCCGCCCTCCTATATTCATACAATCCGTTGAGGTAATCATCCCGATCCTTGTAGGCTTGAACTTTTTCGTAGAAAACAGAGCAATCCTCTAAATAATGCTCTCCACTTCCGCAACACTCACACGGATCATCATCTAGCCAATTCATATTGAAAGATGGTACCTGCAAAACATGTACCTGCACAAACAAGCTCAACTACCCAAAGTAAAATCACAAAAATACAAGAAAGAAAAACTAAACTAAAATCGAACAAGCAATGAAATACTAAGCGCACTAGCTCCCCGACAACGACGCCATTTTGAAAGACCGTGTCGTCCCGATCAGTAAAAAACCCAATTAAACCTAGGTAGCTAGGGTAAGTCGGGTATCGAATCCACGAAGAGCAGGTGGCCAGTATTGCACGACTCGTTCGAGTAGTTAAACTATTTACAAACAATGTACAACGTGAATATGAAGTTTGCTAATTGTATTTGTTCAATTGATTTGAAAATAAATCGGAGTGAACTGACAATGGGTATTACCTAAAACACTTGTTCACTAACTAAGATTGCAAAACTAAATTAGTTAATTGAAAACAAGGATTGGGAACAAGGTACACACCCGGTTTGATAATTGTAAGTCCTATGGTTCCTACATGTTTTAATTCAACTCAATTGCATAACGATTAACGGATTTAGTGTACCGTGACTTAGGTGCCAATAACTATCAACGTCCCGAGGAACGGACAAGAATGCACTTTGTAATCAACACAAGTAAATCCAAACCACGACAACGCATAATTACACATAACCATTTCGCAAAGTCATAACTTTATCATCGTTCGACAATTCACGAATACGAAACAAATGCAAACAATTGTCTATGGTTTACAAAATCAACACAAATTGTCACAAAGTCGAATCAAACTACAAATGCATAAACCCTAGAAAATCTTACAACAATCTACACCAGGGTGAATCCGAAGAGACTAGCAGTTCATAGTCGAAGAAGCACGATCACATGAGGATGAACATGAACCCCGAACCATAATCTTCAAGTCTTGAGGAGAGGTGGAAGTTAGGGTTTGAAGGTGAAGGTGAAGGTAGAAGAGGATGATGGTGATGATGGAATGATGGAGATGGTGATTTGATTAGGGTTAGGATGAAGATGGTGTTAGTGGTGGCGTTAGGATGGATTAGGGATTGAGAGATGATTTAGAATGGGTTAGATGATAGGGAATGGCTCCAAGGAGGTGTTTTAACCTCTAATAACTCGTAACCCCCGAATATTGGTCAAACTTGATGATATAACTCGTTTCCATGCTCCAAAACTTAAAATTCACGAATTGAAGCTGTGAGGGGCGTCCCCGACGGCTTTTGGGGTGTCCCCGACGGCCTCTGGTTTTGCCGGTTTTGTCCGAAACTGTTTTCTTCATAACTTCTTCGTTATAGCTCCGTTTTACTCACCGTTTTCGCCCACGTACTCGTAATTCAGCCCTCTATCATGCCATATTCCAATATGTTCATTTTAAATCCATTAAAATTCCACAAAACACATCCAATCTTCGTGATTAACCCGGTTTTGTTCATTTCACATCCCCGGTTGATCCGATTCGCGTCCCGGTGCTCCGTTTAGCTCCTTAAATTCTTTTAGACCTGTAAAACACAAATCCCATTAAAAGTAGGCTATTCAAGATTAAAAGCTATGTAAAAACATCAACTTAAGCACAAACGATCACCGGTTTTCGACCATGTATCAACGACTAGGTAGCGTATGGATATATCCTAGGTATGTTTTTGGAGATGGATGTCGGGTAGGCTAACCCGCTCCGTATCATGTGACAGACTTTGTGGCTATCACCTCTTTTTAGCTTTTGGGTACAACTGTATGATATGATTCAGTTCAATTATATGTTATGTTTTGCTGTGTCGTGTTGTGCTTCTTGTCAGTTATATCATTTCAGTCATTTATTTGTTTGCTATTTGAGCCTATTATTCCGTATGGGGCATTTGGCTCATTCTGTATATCTTATTTCACTACAGGTTCACAGGTTACTTTAGGCGGGGTGAAGAGTGAAGAATAAACCCTAGGATGCTAACAGAAGATGTTTGTCACCTTTAGAAAATAAATATGTATTTTGGGCCTTAGGGCTATGAACCATATTTTGAAATGTAAGCCTAACTTTAATTAATGGAATTACGACTTCTGTTATGATCCACTGTTATAGTGACACGTCAACCCATCCGGGTTGAGGTGTTACAACTATGGTATCAGAGCAAAGGTTCTTTCCTGTAGAAAACTTAAACATTAGTAATTAGGCCTGTGAGGTTGGGGTAGACGTCTAGTATAAAATTCTGGTAAATGTTCCTAGTTACGCGTCACCGCTTTCATATTCTAACTCATGCATCTACTTTTGATAGATGCCTCCTCGCCGCCAAACTCGTAGGAATGCCCACACGACTAACCGTCAGCCTAATGACACTGCCTCAAATGAAACTCCACCTTACCCAAACATGGTTTCTGCTATCAACCAAGCGTTTGCCGGACTATTTCCGAACCTCTTTACTCAGACCGTAGAGGCTGTTGTGCAACAAACTCAAGGACGTACTAACCCTAATTCTGGAGTCGTCGTTGGTGAGAATACCACCAACAACACTTCTAAAGGCATCTATGTGTGGCTCCGTCATTTCCAAAGGCAACACACAAAATCTTTCAGCCATGCTGCTACTTCGATCGATGCACAAAACTGAATAGCCATTATAGAGAAGATTTTTGAGGTACTGGGAGTTGGAGATCAGTACAAGGTCAGGTTGGCCACCTTCAAGCTGGAAGACGATGCACAGACTTGGTGGGAAGGATACAAACAAGTCAAAGGAGGAGATGCTTACATCGCCACTCTTTAGTGGGCTGAATTTCGTACCACCTTCTATAAGAGGTATTTCTCGACTGCTGACAGAGAAACTCACATCAGGGAGTATGCTGTTATCCGACAAGGGATCGACGAGCCTGTTTCAGAGTTTATTACCCGATCCTCAAGGTTGGCCAATATTGTGGGAGAAGCAGCAGGATCTACCGTAGTTCAAGCTGAGAAGTGCAAATGGGCTGTTAATGATCGAATTCGGAAAATGATCATGTTCATGAAGTTTAAGGACATCACTGAGGTGCGGATGCAATTAAGACTTTCGAGTTCGAGAGAAAGGAATTCTTATCTCGGACTGGGGAAAGAAGATAGACAAGGATGGATTTTCTAAACAGGTTACGGGCCAGTCATCCACTGCTGCAAACCATCAGGACCGTAGAGTTCAAGCAAATTGAAACCCTGAAAATCAGACAAGTCTTTGTAAGCCAAGACCCCTCAATCAAACACCTGTCCAGAATCAGCCATAACCAAATGGAGGACCTAACAAGGCTCAATTGATGAACCAGAATCAGACCACGAGCCCTTTATGCAATGCTTGTGGCATGAAACATTATGGTGTATGTCGTAGGGCTGAAGGAACATGTTTCAGATGTGGCGGGACTGGACATATAATTAAAGAATGTACCAAGCCAGATACTAAGAGGATAACTAGAGGGAATGTAGCACAACCAAACACTGGGGAAAGAGTGTTTGCACTTTCTGCTATAGATGCTGCTAACACCTCAGGTACTATGTCTAGAACCCTTCAGCTTGGTGATCGTAGTATCTATCTGTTATTCGATACGGAAGTGACACATTCCGTAGTTTCTAACTCGTTCACTAGATACCTTAAGATCGCACCAACACCTCTAGAACACGCTTTATCTATTTCTATTCCTATGGAGAACTCTGTCCTAATCACTCATGTTTATAAATATTTTCCTATCCGTATACAATCCGTTGTGTACAACGCGGATCTTTTTTCGATGCATATGTGTGACTTTAATGTTATCCTTGGGATGGATTGGTTAACTCGCCACCGTGTGTCTGTAGATTGTTATTTTAAACCTGTCATATTTGCCAATCTTTGTCGTTTTAATCTTATTTATCAGGGGGTTCAACCCCATAAACCTCTTAAGATTATTTCGACGCTCAAAGCTTATAAGTTAATCTCGCACGGTTGTATTGGATTCTTAGCTTCGATTAGAGATACGAAATGGTATCGATGGCCATCATGTTGTTCGCAAGTATCCTAACGTATTTCCGGATGAACTGCCGGGATACCACCTGACCGTGAAATAGAGTTCGCTATCGACTTGACCCCTGGTGCTGAGCCTATCTCTAAAGCACCGTATCATATGGATCCATCGGAACTGAAGGAGTTGAAGGAGCAATTGCAAGAATTGTTAGATTTGGGATTTATAAGGCCAAGTGTTTCACCTTGGGGTGCACCGGTCTTATTCGTCAAGAAGAAGGACGGTAGTATGCGGTTGTGTATCGACTACCAGGAGCTAAATAAGATTACCATTCGCAATCGGTATCCTCTGCCCCGCATTGATGACCTCTTTGACCAACTTCAGGGTGCTAAGTTCTTCTCAAAGATCGATCTAAGGTCTGGTTATCATCAACTGAAGATCAAGGAAGAGGATGTTCCTAAGACTGCCTTTCAGACTCACTATGGTCACTACGAGTTTTTGGTTATGCCTTTTGGGCTAACCAATGCACCTGCTGTCTTCATGGACTTGATGAATTGAGTATTCCATGATATCTTGGACAAATTCGTCATAGTCTTTATCGACAACATCTTAGTGTATTCTAAGAGCCAAGAGGAACATGAAGGACATCTGTATGCAGTGCTGGGAACACTACCACAGAAGAAGCTATACGAAAAGTTTTTGAAATGTGAGTTTTGGCTCAACCAAGTAGCATTCTTGGGCCATATTGTGTCGGCAGATGGAATCAAGATAGATCCCGCCAAGATTGAGGCTATTATGAACTGGCCTAGACCCACTTCTGCTACAGAAGTACGAAGTTTCTTGGGTCTAGCCGGCTACTACCGAAGGTTTGTTGAAGGATTTTCCACCATTGTCTTACCCCTCACACAACTTTTGAGGAAGGGAGTTAAGTTATCATGGAACGAGGAACGCGAAAAGAGCTTTGAAGAATTAAAGAAACGCCTCGTATCTGCTCCGATACTCACTCTCCCTTCTAAATCAGGCGGTTATCAGATCTATAGTGATGCTTTGAAGAAAGGCTTAGGTTGCGTGTTAATGCAACATGGGAAGGTTATTGCTTATGCCTCACGTCAGTTGAAGCCCTATGAAGTCAATTACCCGACGCACGACTTGGAACTAGCTGCAGTTATCTTTGCATTGAAGATATGGCGACACTATCTGTATGGTGAGACTTGCGACATCTTCACCGACCACAAAAGCCTCAAGTATATATTTACTCAGAAGGAATTAAATATGAGGCAAAGGAGGTGGTTGGAACTTTTGAAGGATTATGACGCTAATATTCAGTATCACCCTTGCAAGGCAAATGTCGTAGTTGATGCTTTGAGTCGGAAGAATTTCGGAACAATATCTTACCTTCATATTCAACCTCGCATTATCTCAGACCTCGATAAGATGGATATCGGGATTCACATTGGTAAGTCAGATGGTTACCTTGCGAGAATGCACATAGAACCTGACCTCATATCACGGATTAAGGAAGCACAGAAACATGATGGAGAACTTTAGGCTGTTGTGCAAAATATTGAGGTGGGTAAACAATTAGAATTCCGCATAGATGAACATGGTGTAATATGGTGCGGCAAAAAGGCTACCTGTACCCAATGATTCTGCCCTCCGCAAGTCATTGTTAGCTGAGGCTCACAGCTTACCATTTTCCATTCACCCTGGATCTACGAAGATGTATCAAGACTTACGTTAGAACTTTTGGTGGAATGGCATGAAGGAAGATATTGCCCGATACGTAAGTAAGTGTCTCACTTGCCCGCAAGTGAAAATCGAGCACCAACGAGCAAGTGGTTTGTTGCAGCCATTGGATATCCCCGTATGGAAATGGAATGAAATCTCGATGGATTTCGTTACGGGTTTGCCAAGAACGTTCATGAAGAATGATACTATAAGGGTGGTTGTTGATAGATTATCCAAATCAGCTCACTTCCTACCGATTCAGCAAGGATTTTCGGTCAGCAAGTTGTCCGAAATTTTCCTTCAGGAAATTATTCGACTCCACGGCACACCGTCTTCAATCGTTTCAGATAGAGATCCAAGATTTACTTCTTGATATTGGAAAGGCTTCCAAGCAGCTTGGGGAACGCGATTGAAGTTTAGTACTGCTTTCCACCCGCATATAGATGGGCAATCAGAGCGCACGATCCAGACTTTGGAAGACATGCTCCATGCTTGTGCACTTGAATGGACTAGAAATTGGGATGAATATTTGTGTCTTGTTGAGTTTGCCTACAACAACAGTTGGCAAGCAAGTATTGGTATGGAACCTTTTGAACTCTTGTACGGTCGGAAATGTCAAGCACCTATATGCTGGGAAGAAGTTGGAGAAAAGATCATTGAAGGACCCGTGTTGGTCCAGATTACTAATGAGAAAGTCACCATTGCACGCGAGAAACTGAAAGAAGCTC
Source organism: Helianthus tuberosus (assembly GCA_030545235.1). Classification (NCBI taxonomy): domain Eukaryota; kingdom Viridiplantae; phylum Streptophyta; class Magnoliopsida; order Asterales; family Asteraceae; genus Helianthus; species Helianthus tuberosus. The sequence goes on from CM060396.1 coordinate 35,174,657, forward strand.
AGAGTCGAAAAAAGAGCTACGCAGATCAACATCAACGGGCACTCGAATTCAATGTTGGTGACCATGTATTTCTAAAAGTATCACCGTGTCATGGTATGCGTAGATTTGGTATTAAGGGAAAGCTTAGCCCTCGTTTTATCGGTCCATTCGAAATTCTAGAGAGAGTTGGAGGGGTTTCGTATCGTCTAGCATTACCGCCTCAACTCTCGCATGTTCATAATGTCTTTCATGTATCCTTGCTTAGAGGATACAATTATCACCCGCTCCACGTCATTAGTTATCCGTTGCATCCAATTCATGAGGATCTTTCTTATGAGGAAGAACCTGAAGCTATTTTAGACCGTCGGTAAAGGGTTATGCGTAGGAAAGTGATTCCTTTCATTAAGGTTCTGTGGAAGAACCATACTGAACGAGAAGCAACCTGGGAAATCGAGGAATCAATGCATTCTGCATATCCTAGTCTTTTCGAGTCATAGAATCTTTAGACCTGGTAACTGTGAACCTTGCTTTGTTTGTGTGGTGAAATTTCTGTTCTTTTTGTGTTTACTTATCTTTTGATTTATACGAGTATCTCTGTGATTAAATATCTGTGGTAGATATATCGATAGTTACTCCGTTATCCGTTGACTTTTCGTATGGTTTTCTACGTATGGTGGAAGGACCGTTAGGGCATGGTTGTAAGGTAGTTGACAATTATGGTCATGAACATAATTGTGAATTACAGGTACAAATGTGCACTTTTGGGATTTCTATCATATATATCAGCGTATCTGTCATGAAGCCCTCATTTTATAGTACCTTATTGATTCGTATTCTGATATGCAAATTTCGAGGACGAAATTTCTTTTAAGGGGGTAATAGTTGTAATATCCAATAATAATAATAATAATAATAATAATAATAATAATAATAATAATAATAATAATAATAATAATAATTCTTTTTCTATTTAAATAAAACTAGAAAATAGCAACAATAATTTGCAAGTGGGAAAATATGCAGAAAGGAAATTGCCAGACAACTTGCTTAATTGGGTGGATGAGAATTATCTTTGAATACAATATTATTTGCATGAATTATTTCCTCTCAAGACATTTGAAACTTTCATCAATGAGAACCTTTCATTTCCCTCTATAAATAGAGAGTTTGATCCTCTTGCAAAGCATCCTCAACATCATTCAAACACTACACATTTTCCCATCAACCCTAACTAAGAAAAAAAAACCTGGTTCCGGTAACTGTAACCGAAATCGAACACCAAACCGACATCACTTTTCATTCACCACCATGCCTACTAAACCACTTAACTATCTCTACTAAACCACTCGAAGCTTTAACCACGGAAAACATACTACCCAAAACCATTTCCGGTGAAGAAATACTAATTCCGGCGATACTTACGTACTTTCCGACGACGTCTTTCGTAACCGAAACGTGTTTTTGACCAAGGTAACCATAAGCTAAATTTTATTTTTGAAACTTTAAGGTTAATCTATAATGACAATGGAATACATAATTTATTTGTGAATGTTAATTTTCTATAAAAGATGATGACGAAGAAGATAAACCAATGAACTGAGTAAATAAATAAATAATGAAGCTGTTTGTTCACAAGGGCTCCTGTAGCCCATTTGGTTCAGCAGCTGGTTTACAACGCAGAGGTCTCAAGTTCGAATCCTGTTGGAGACATATATTTTTACCAGATTCTGATATAATGCACCAGATCTGATGCAATATCAGATTTTAGGATGAGATCTGATGCAATATCAGAATTTCTGATAAAACATCAAAATTTTATTAAAAAGATCAAAAATTCTGTTAAATGCACCAGAATTCTTATATAAAACATTAGAAATCGTAAATCAAGCATAAATAACTAAGTGGTCCACTTGTTAAGGCTCTAACTTATAACCTAGAGGTCTTGAGTTCAAATCTTGTAAGAGACATTCTTTTTATTACATCAGAATCATATTTAAACACACCCGAATTCTTGTTAAATAAATCGGATTTCAACATATACAACAGAAAGTGGTGTAGTCTAGCTGGATAAGGGACTTAGAAATTATAGGTCTTGGGTTCTGTTGGTGCATATGTCTGTCGACTTCGTCTTATATCGAGTCTTGTATTAGTGTAGAAAGATCAGGGCACGTAATACGAGAAAATGAGAAATGAGAAATGTGTAGTTTAGGGCCATTTCGCACCAAATGGGAAACAGCCATTTCGTACGAAATGAACTGTCCATTTCGCACGAAATGATCATTTCGTGTGAAACTGATTTCGCTTGAACGGTTTCGTGCGAAATGACGAGCCTATATATATGTGCCTTGAGCATTTCATTTGTAACGATCTGATTCTGGTGCCGAAGTGCTGCCGAAGTATCTCCAGCTTGTAAAAGGTTGTGTTTTCAATATAAGAGATAGTTTAAAGTGATTCTTGTGCAAATCAGCTGAAACAACATCGATACGATTGAATTCCGCCTTTCGTATTGACAAGAACTCTTCTGAACGACTCGTTTTGGTCGTGCAAACGATCCTACAAGTGGTATCAGAGCTCAGGAGGAAGAGTTCTTACCATTTCAGCTGAAAATTCTGATTTCTACACCTTCTTTTCAAAATTAAACAAGTTTTCATGGTTAAAATGGCTTAATTTTTTCACATTATATGCGCAATACTGTTTTAACAAAGCCTTGAAAGTATCAGACCTAAAATCGAACTAAAACCTGATCATTTTGTCAAAATCATGGCCGATAGGATGATGTCAGCAGCATTTCGCACGAAATGAAATTTTCATTTCGCACGGAATAAGTCAGTTTTGCCTATTTCGCACGGATTGAAATATTTTGATCTCATTTCGCACGAAATCATCCCATTTCATACGAAATCACTCATTTCGCACCAAATTTATCCATTTCATGTGAAAATTCATTTCGCACCAAAGGCCATTTCGCATCAAGTCATTTCATTTGAAAGTCAAAGTTTGTGAAATTTTTAAAACTAAAACATGGAAGAAGAGTTTTACAACGCCTTTGCTACTCCGATTACTATTGCACAGAACACAATGTTAGAAAATGAAACGGGCACCATGCAAAAACCGCCAAAACTCATGAATATTGAGGAGTATAAAGGATGGGAGGAGCGATTCGAAAATTGGGTTCAAGCAAATTACTTGGATGCTTGGGAATGTGTTGAAACAAAATATGTTAGACCTATGAATGATGAAGAAGAGGTTATTGCTATTAAAGATCTAAGTGCTGAGGAGAAAAAGAAATACAAAGATGAAAAGATGATGACTAGTCTATTGCATCAAGCTATTAAGGAAGATATCTTGGTTTTATTGCAACACAATGGAAGTGCATATTCAATTTGGAAAGCATTAAAATCGAAGTTTGTTGGAAGTTAAGAAATGATTAAGAACAAAAAATCACTTTTGAAAAAAGAGTTTGATCTATTTCGTGGTTTAAGAACTGAAATCACCAAGCATATCATAGAAAGATATTGCAATTTGATAGTCAACATGAAGAGGTTGAGCATCACAAAAGATAATGAAGAATTGATTGAAAAATTGGCTGATGCGTTGCCACATGATGTTTGGGGCACGTACCTTATGATGTTGAGAAATAAGAAAGATTTTGGCAGTCTAACACTGGGTAAGTTTATTGAAAAACTTGAAGCTCAAGAGATGGAACAACGGAAGATCTCAAGAATGAAGGATTTTGATGGTGAACAAGATATTGGTCTATATTACAAAGGAGGTATCAGTGATAAGACCAACATGTCACCGAAGATTGAAACTGCATTCAATACTAAAAGTTCGTCGGGAGGGTCATGTCAGGGATCAAACAGCAAAACAGGATTTTCTTCATATCCATCATTTGATCCAAACATTTCAGCAAACAAAAATGGCAAGATGTTACAGTGCAACATTGTATTAAACCTTGAGAATGGTCAAAATTTCTTGGAAGAGGTTGCAAAAGGTCATATGTCTTTGTTGGTGACTGTGTTAGAGTCATATGTGAGTTTAGTTGCAGGTAGGATCGGAAATCCAATGTTGACAAAAGAGGATTACGATCAGATTGATGCTGAGGAGATATAATTAATGGATATAAAGTGGTGTTTGGCAAGTGTATTGAGAAGAGCTGAGAAATTCAAATAGATCACAGGAAGAGATGACTTCCATGATGCTAATGTTTGTACTTTAGGTTTTGATAAATCTAAAGTTACTTGTTTTCGTTGCAGGGAAAAAAGGGCATTTCAAACGAGAATGCACAAATCGCGAAGCAAGTGGAGCTCAAAATCCTTTCAACAACAATGATTATTATCGGAAAGCGATTTATCATCAAGTTGCTCAACAGCCACATCAACAACAATCATCACAAACTGCACATGCTAGGAAGGAAATTGAAGAATCAAAGAAAGCTTATTGTGTCAATCAAGATAATGAAGGATCATCAAAAGGATTCAGCTGGGACAAATACATTTCAGCTGATAGTAAAGCATGTTTGATAAATCAAGATGATGAAAGGCTACCAAAAGGTTTTAGTTGGGATGACTATGATCCTAACAAGACTTCAGATCATAAAGCTTTTGTTGCTCGAGTTGTTGAAGATAGTGATAATGATGATTATTATGCAAACAGAATGAAAGAGCATTTAAAAATGTTAGAAGAGAGTGATGACAATGATGATAGAAAAGTTCGAGTGAAAAAGAAGAAAGTTAAAAAGCAAGTTAACAGTGATGATGAAGAAGTTCGTGTGATAAAGAAAAAGGTAAAAGAAGTTCCAGTTTTCACAGTTGAAGCAGAAGCTGATGCACGAAAGGTTCCTGTGAAATGTGAAAATTGTGAAACAGTGAAGAAGCAAAACAGTACTTTGATTCATAACATGAACAGATTGAAAGAATCCTATGATGTTCTAAACAAAGCTATGAATCAATACAATCAATCAAGCAGTGAACAAGCAACAACTATGAAGACTCTTCAAGGAGCATTCATGACAAAGCAGAAAATCGTCAATAATTACATTAAAAATGTGTTGTGCTAGAACAGAAACTGGAAACCTAGAGAATAGAAACATAAAGGGTAAACAGATTGTTAAAAAGTTACTCATGTACTTCTTATGTTATTGACAGGATTTATCCAACCGTTGAAGGCATGAAGGCGTTTGAAGAAGAGGATACTGAAGTAAAGAATTCTGGTAAGAAACATAGTACCAGTTATACAAAGTGTCCACATCCGCATGAAAATGGATATTCTCCACGAAATCCTAATTCGGAGAGAGTAAAAAAGGCAACCAACTTACAGTGGGAATCTGAGCCATCAGATAATTTGCCGGATAGTATTGATGTCACTTTCATATCTTCTGACACTGATCATGAATCCGAGTTAATAAAGAGAGTGGTTGATCAGGTGTTGGATAAAGATGAAACCGGAGAGTCAAAGTCGGATTCAAATTCAGATTCAAAGTCTGAAACGTCAAGCCCAACTGTCAAAAAGGGAAAACGGGTTTATAATAAAGAATTTCTGTTATCACAAAATAATTTGAATGATGAAACATTCAAAGTGGCTTATACTTTGAATGATTCTGACAAATTATTTTCTGATAAAGAATTTCCAATAAGAGGTGTTAAATCTGAAACGATAAAAAAGGTTTTCAAACTAACAGAAATTAATATTTCTGAAATAAAAGATGTAAATCTTTCTGGAAAACCTAAAAACTAAACTTCAAGAGTTCAACAGAAATTAAACAAGAAAAAGGGTTACAGTTCTAGTTCAGGTTATCGAAAGAAACCAAACCATAACGGTAATTTCAAAAAGAAGGGTTTGGGTTTTATTCCACCAGAAAATCATAAAAATGAGAAAACTTATAAACCAAAAACTGTATTTGTTTCAGGATCAAGATCGGTAGAAGAAGAAAAGAGTTCATTCTGGAAGCAGACGAACAAAGAATTTCTTGCAAAGAAGCAAGAGGAAATGAAGATGGAAGTTGCGCAGAAGAAGGAGACGAGAACTTGTTTTCAATGCAACATAGTTGGTCACATTGCCAGGAATTGTCCAAAGGCAAACCAAACAAAACAGGGAGTTTCTGAAAAACTGAAAGAAAAGATGGTTGAGAATGAATCACCAACCAAACAATTTAAAGTTTTCAAAAATTCAAAATTTGAGGTTGGTGAAAGTTCAAAAAGTTTTTACAAAAGAAAAGTGAATCTTGATAACCACAAATGGGTTGTTAAGAAATCAGATGATAGTTCTCGTGATGAATCTGACTCGTCAAAGTCAGAGGAGCCTCAAGTTGATCTAAAAAAGGAAAATTCAGTGCCGCCATTGGATGATGCAAACTTTCCACCATTGCGGGCTGAAAATTTTAAACAAAAAGTTGGAAAAGTTGAGATTTCAAATCAATTTTTTTCTGAAAAGAAAGAATTTGATGTTGAAAAGGTTTTTAACCCCAATGTGAAACATATTTTTCGTAAAATGGTTGACGGGAAGGTCAAAGGGGTAAAGGAATTCTATGAGAAGAAGAAGAAAGGAAAGAAACTGAGTGTTGATAACTCAGAATCTCCCAAGGACCGTCGGGCTTGGGAGAATCTCTCTACTTAAAATCCTGACCTGCCGTAGCTCCCAAGTTGGTAATCGTGGAGCATGAATCGGCATCTTTCTTGAGAAATTCACTTTTGTGATATTTCGACCTACAAGTAGTTGTATTATTCTTGAGAATTTTCATATGATGATTTACAAGTGGAATGGTTGATAAGTGAACCATCAAGTAGTTGAAAAAGAGGTTTTCACCTTCAAGTGGTTAATCAAGGTCATTATGTTGAACTTTGTAGGATCGTTTTTAGACCCGAACGAGTCGATCAGAAGAGTTTTACTCAGTACAAAAGGCGGAAACAGAAGTACTGAAGTCAATTCAGCAAGAATTTCACTTTAAACTATCGTATTATTGATTTCACAATGATTTACAGCGAGACGACACTTCGGCAACACTTCGTTGCTCAGACCGGAAAGTTCTTCTTGATTTCGTTTGAACACACCTATATATAGAGTCCTGATTCCGCTTGAAGATGTAGTGTGTCAGTTCAAGCGGAATTAACAAAGTTAATTTCGCTTGAATCTGCACATGCCACTTTCAAGCGGAATTACACTCTTTCAAGCGAAATTACCTTTAAACTCAAACTACGTGTCCTGATCTAACATTCTACATACAAGACTCGAAACAAGACGAAGTCGACAGACGCATGCACTAACAGACTCCCCCTCGAATGTTGACGAGTCTTAAAGTGCCGAGTCTTCGCATCTTCAGTCTTTATCAGTCGTCTCGAACTCTTTGAAGTATCTTGACACTGTAAAGCATCCTCAATCTCTCTCTTCTCTTTCTCTATCCTTGAATTTTGATAATCTCCAGGATCTTAGCCTGGCTTCCAAGCTTTCTAATTCTCTTGATCAGATCTCTTGAATCCTTAAGTTCATCAACATCAGCAGTTCCAGAATCGTAACCTGACTCATATTTTCTACAGGTTCAGAATCGATTCCTGGCTCTATCCTACACAAAAACTCTACCCAACAATAAATTTTCTGATCATCACTTGTAAAATCAATCTCACACTCTGATGAATCACTTGTAGGAATTATTCAATCAAAGAATGATTTTACAATGTTAATCTTTGATGAACTACTTGCAAGAATAACATTTTTCTTTTCAAAACAAACACTCTCCCAAACCAATAGTCATCATGTTTAGCACTTGGAATTTTGAAAATCAGCTTTCCAACACCAGTTGTCGAAAATATTTTTGTATTTTTCAAAATTTATGCTAAAACACACTAAAATCTTTTTGGATTTTTGAAACTAGAATGAAATTCAGTAGAGAAATATTTACAAACAATATTTTTTGTGAGTTTGTGTAAGAGGATCATATCAGTTTTTAAGACACATCACAAGCACCGTTAAGCTTTAAACATTTTAAGTTCTAAAGGATTCACATTGATTGACCATATATTTGACCTCTTAAGCTCAATCTAAAAACTTTCGAAATGCTTACTGATACGTTAAGGTATATTAATTTTGAACTAAATTCTTATGGACCCCACGATCTCAGCATATCCCCTCATCATGCATTACACTAACTCGAGTAATGCCTTTAAACTTTCATAAACTGTGATATGTGCAAAAACAACGCTGAATGTTTAAACATTAACAATCAGGTCGATCTTTCGATACGCAGAGAAAGTCCAATGTTTAAACAAAATAAGAAAAATAAAAACAAGTTGAAATTGTTTAGGCTTTAACCACCAGTTCGATACTCCCGTATACGCAGAGGTGATCCAAAGCTTAAACGGAACACCAAAGAAAATAAAACAGAACGTTTAGGCAATAACATCCAGGTCGATACTCACGTATACGCAGAGGATGTCCAATGCTTAAACAAAATAAAGAAATAAAACAAGTTTAAATCTTTGCAAAAGAAATACACAATCACAGTGTCATTTTCAGTAAAGTTGTGAAAGCTCACAAACTTAACCAGTTTTTATGCTTTTTGGCATTCAGCGATTACTGAGTAGGCACACAATCAATAAGGACAAAACTAAGTACTATGCTTTCGACCATGTTTTCCACTAGAACTAGGCATTTTGCTTTATGTTTGTATCGTTATCACAAATCTACTAGTCTAGCTGAGCCTATCGTCACATCTTTAGCGAGATCGTTAACACTTTAGACTTTACATATCTTTAGCATGCTGTGATAGTCCACTGATGTACTATCATTTCCTCTTTTTCACAATCAAACTCATTTTGATTTTATCATATTTTTGACTTTTTCAAATTTTCTAATGTTTTTGGATTTTCAAAAATTCTTACTCCCCCTAAAATTCAGAAACATTTAAAGAAAATTGAAAACAAACTGTACAAGAAAATTGACAACAGATATCGAATCGCCTCAATTCGCCATCCACTTGGCATAAACAATCAGAACTCCCCCTCTCAACAAACTATTTTCCCATTATGATTTCAAAACACTTAAGTTTATTTTAATCAAAATGGTTTTTCCGGAAAATAAGTTTAGTTGATTTTACCACTTGTAAGTTCGGGGTAAACTTCATCACTTTGTTTATTTTTAACCATTTATAGATTTATCATTTCCCGATCTTATCCCCATCAACCACTTGTAGGAAATCAAGTACAACTTAATGTCCCTGATTTACCACTTGTAAGTCTCAAAACAATATCCACTAGTAGGACGAAATCACTTTTAGTGAATTTCTCAAGAAAGATGCCGATTCATGCTCCACTCTGACCAACTTGGGAGCTCCGACAAGTCCAGGATTTTACTGTTCGTAATAGGTACCATCCCAGTCACAAACTAGGGATGATACTTTACCTTGCTTCTTTGTTTTCTTTTCGTAAAATTCCTTAACTCCCTTGACCTTTCTGTCAACCATTTTTCCAAAAATATAATGAATTTTGGAATTAAATGCTTTTTCAACATCAAAATCTTTCTTTTCAGAAAAGAATTGATTTGAAATCTCAACTTTACCAATTTTCTTCTTAAAATTTTCAGCCCGAAGTGGTGGAAAATTCACATCATCCACAACCGGTACTGAGTTTTCACTTTTAACCTCAAATTGTGGCTCATCTGACTTTTTGGCTCATCTATCTCCTCTGATTTTGAAGAATCAGAATCATTGCTTGAACTATCATCAAATTTCTTAACAACCCAATTTTGATTGTCAAGATTTGCTCTTTTCTTGTAAAACCTGTTTGAACATTCACCAATCTCAAAAGTTGAATTTTTGAAAAGTTTTACTCTATCAATTGGTGGTTCAAACACAACTTCTTTATCTTTCAGTTTATGAGAAACTCCCTGTTTTGAGTGTATTGCCTTGAAACAATTCTTGGCAATATGACCAACAGTGTTGCATTGGAAACAGGTTCTCGTTTCTTTCATCTGATCAGCAGTCTTCATCTCTTCTTGCTTCTTTGCAAGGAAATCTTTGTTTGACTGTTTTCTGAAAAGATTTTCTTTCTCTTCTTCAGTTGTTGTACCTGAAACAAATATCATTTTTGATTTAAAATCTCGAACATATTTTTCATTTTTATGATTTTCTGGTGGAATAAATCCTAATCCTTTCTTTTTGAAATTACCGTTATGGTTTGGTTTCTTTTGAAAACCTGAACCAGAACTGTAACCTTTTTTTCTTATTTAAACGTTGTTGGACTCTTGAGGTGTATTTTTTTAGGTTTTTCCATAAGATTTACATCTTTTATTTCAGAAATATTATTTTTTGTTAGTTTGAAAACCTTTTTTATCATTTATGGTTTAACACCTCTTATTGGAAATTCCTCATCAGAATATAATTTGTCAGAATCATTCAATGTATAAGCAACTTTGAATGTTTCGTCATTCAAATTAGATTTCGATAATAGGAATTCTTTATTATATACTCTTTTACCCTGTTTGTCGGTTTGACTCGGAGTGCTTGACTCAGACTTTGACTCTGACATAGACTCCAACTTTGACTCCTCGGATTCATCTTTATCCAACACCTGATCGACCACTTTCTTTATTAACTCGGACTCATGATCAGTGTCAGATGACGTAAGCCTGACATCATTATTATCTGGCAAGTTAACTGAAGATTCCGACTCCCACTTTAAGTTTGTTGCCTTTTCAACTCTTTCTGAATTTGGATTTCTCGGAGAATATCCATTTTCAAGCGGGGGTGGACACTTGTTATAAATGAAACCTTGTTTCTTACCAGAATTATTCACTTTAGTATCCTTCTTCTTTTCTTTCTTCTTTTCAGGAGTCTTTTCTTCAGAAACCTTTTGTTCTTCAGTTACTTCATCATCCTCAAATGCCTTCATGCCTTCAACAGTTGGATAAATCCTGTCAATGACATAAGAAGTACATGAGTTACTTTTCAACAAACGATTAACTCTTTCAGTCTGAATTCTTTGTGCTTCAAGTTTTTGTTCAAGCACAACACACTTCTCAATGTAATTATTCACAACTTTATGCTTTATCATAAAAGCTCCCTGAAGTGTCCTCATGGCTGTTGCTTGTTCTTCACTTGATTGATTATATTGATTCATGGCTTTATTCAGAACATCATAAGACTCCTTCAGCCTGTTTGTGACAACCCGCACAAAACCAGGTATCCGTACAACTTAATTAATGATTAATTATTACTTGATTACTGTGCTTGATTGAAACTAGCTGATAAACTGCTACCTGCATACTGATACATGCACTTACTTGCATCATACTTTATTTGCTGTCACTACATTATTTACGTGCTGAACCCTAGTGACAAACATGATGCACAAAAAGCACAGTAGCACCAAACGGATACACAGTGGACATGCTGAAATAGCCAGCATCAGGCAAATACTGCCTCAAGGCCTGTTAAGAGCCTCATATATTTTGACTACACTGGTAGTGAGTGTAGGATATAAGGGTTGTGTTACCGCGTCTCTAGGGATAAGATACACTGATTCGGATGTGCCAGAACGTACTTTAAGTACCAAACACAGCACTTTAAATAATTTAACCAGCTTCTAGCTGACTAGTAAAGTGCCAGAAATAAGAAAATATTACTAGACACTTTCTAAAGTGTCGGGAAAACAAACTGTGTCACTAAAAATGTAATAACGACACTTTAAAGTCTTTTATAACACTTTCACGGATTACTATCCAACCAGACACCCGGACTTTACCCGGAACATGAAAATATTACTATTTTTATTATTACTCTTTTTCTGAGCCAGTTAGGGTCCCTGATTACCCTAACACCCGTCATAACGAGTTACACGTAACTAACGGAATTTAAACCTAAACTAACTTACTTAACCTTAACTAAACCCCCTAACTAGTAATTAAAATCGAACCATGGGCACCCACCCCCCAACCGATCGGTTACATAGGGAGCCCCACATTGTACTTAAGATCTTGGATGATCATGTTGTCTAGTACTTATGTGACATAGTGACCAATGGACCTTGAACTTGCCTATATATACACACTAACCACAAGAGATTATTCACTAAACACCACAACACAAAGTTACTCTCTCCCTCCCTCACCTAGCTCTCGGCCGAACACCACCCACCCACACACCACACTTTCGGTTCTTGCACACTCCATTCCAAGATCATTCAAGCTTCAAGGTTCGCGTATAAAGGGCTTTGGTGCAAGCGGAACACGAAGGACCTCTCTCGTTGGCTTTTATCCACGCGATTTTCGTCACAACTCTTCCCTAGCCTTGAGCTAGAGGTATAACCTTTAAATCTTGTTTTTAAGCACATCTAAGGTGGTTAAAAGAAGTTTCGTCGGATAAATATCGTTAACACACGTTTTGAATCTTTAAAGTCTACTAAAAATCACTAAAACGGAGGTTAATAGCATATGGCTTGTGTAAAAGTCATAGGACTTGAAATTTGTGCTTATTGTGACCCGATCTATAATGTGGTAGCTCGAAACTTCGTTTAACCCGACTTTGTAAAATCACGTATCATCACATAAGCTTGTTTTTGAAAGATACAAGGGTTAAAAGTGAAACACTACCACATTTTAGAGACATGAACTTGTAGAGAAATATTTTACTTGTGTAAAAGTATTTTAACCGGTAAAATGGTGTTTAAAACTAGCGGATCTACGTATCCGCAAGTGGTATTTTTGAAAGACCACACTTTGAAGAAATCATGTTTTCCTAAAAGATGGATCTTGCACTAATAAATATGATTTTGTAAACCACGAGTGTATAGACACTTGAAAAATAAAGAGATCCGACAAAGAAGTGTATTTGTCACTTATTACTAGAAGTTGTAAAGACGGTTTTCTCTAAACACGAGGCTTTTACAAGGTTAAAGTTATTTTATATAAAGATCTACACATATAAAGGGTGTTTACATTATTAATGCGGAAAAACTGCAAGTTCATACGAATATGCAAACTTACATATTTATTTACTAGTTTGATGTGTCGGAAATTGTTTGATTGAATAAAGAAGTTGATTGAGTTGATTTGTTAAAAGAAAATGATACGCTTAAAAGCGTGGCCACCTCCAGTTACAGAGGAAACTCTGGCGAAATTTTCTAAAAACCTAACACTTAGACTTTTTACACAACAAGTGTTAGAACTATTTTCGAGCATGCTTTTGAAACATAAATTTCGCCAGTACTATATTTTACTAAACATTCGGAGGCGGGATTTTCACAAAGATTAACGTGATAAATATATTTGTCACAACACTGTTTATGATTATTTTGTGAAGTACATAAATATTATTTTAGGGTAAAAATAATATTTACAAGCGTTATGATTCCAAAACTTTGCGAACGCTTCCATTAACATATAAGTTACACCGGTAATTACATTACCACAAGTTTGATAAAACGTAACTTACGCACATGTATTGTATCCCCCATCCTTGGGAAGAAGAAGAATAACTATCAAGCACATACAAAATGTAACACGAAATAGTTGTCTAACTATTTCCCGCAAACATAAACTGTAAAGCTAAAGCACGGCCGTCCGTCTAATAGAATTAGCACTTGTAGGTCGTTGCACAGATTACAGTATCAGGAGACGCTTGGTAGAGTTACGCATCCACTGTGAGTTCATGTCCCCCTTTTCTCTAACTGTTTTCAGTTTTCTTAACTGCGGGGGTGAAATACATGTTACTTTGTTTACAAGTACTTTATACACGGTATGAATAACGTAAGGAGGTTTAGATCATGTGAATGGGTAGTTAGAACCCCGAGGGACTCGAGCGGTAGATCTATTTGGGTGTAGCGAGCCCAGCTCCCGGTCCAACAGAACAGGCCTCTCGAAGGACTAACAGAACGGATCCGGAGTGACTTGGTACCCAACGCAAAATATGCTAGGGTTGTATCTTACTTACTTGCATTTTCACGACATGCTAATGGCCTTGCAAACCATTGGTGATCACAAGTCCTCTTACACTGCTACATACCAGGAAACTTTTATACTTACAAGTGTTTTACTTACTCACTTGCACATGAACTCGCTCAACATTATTGTTGATTTTTCAACTCACATGTATTTCAGGAAATTAACGGATTCTGGCACGGTATGAACGTTTTCCGCTGCAACCTTTCATGAAGTCATCTGGGTTTAGGGTTATGCCTCTTTCCTGGACAAGGCATAATCCCTAAATCACGTTTATGTTTTATTTTAAGTTGTAATGTTATTGAACAAGGTTATGGATACTAGAGTATGTCCGCGTTAAACAATGGTAATGTATGTTGATTTCTAAACTTAATGATGACTTGCATGGTTTTTAAATTCATATAGCTTTGTTATGATTACGCTATGGTATTAAGAAGTCACACCAAAATTAACCACGCTTCCGCAAAGCCAGGGTGTGACAGCTTGGTATCAGAGCTCTGATCATAGCGAACTAGGATTCTGTCTCGAGTCTAGACTATGATCACTAGGGCTCTCACGAAAACATTTTTCTGCATACCACTTAAGTCCAGATCCACACTTTTTACAAACAAATGTTGAGCACATTTTATTAATTATAAGTTCAGCTTGGAGGGCTGAGGATCGATCTGGAGGATCGAGATGGTTAAGGTAGTTGAGCACGTTAATTTGTTATAAGGTTCGATCTGGAGGATCGAGGTGAATAAGGTAGTTGAGCACGTTGATTTGTTATAAGGTTCGATCTGGAGGATCGAGGTGAATAAGGTAGTTGAGCACGTTGAATTGTTATAAGGTTCGATCTGGAGGATCGAGGTCTGGTTTAAGTGAAGGATAGAACAGTCTTGTAGACTAGATGGTTTTGGCTAGTAAGACTAGGAGAAATTATGTGATGCCTTGCTTGGTGACTTATGTGATTATCTGATTATGTGATTTACTGTTTGTGCATACTTGTGTTTATGTTACAGATACATGGATCCGGCTGATTCAGGTGGTTCAGACATCACCAACCCCTGGCGTGTTGTGTCAGATGATTTAGAGTCCTCGGAGCACGAGGTGTACACGTCAGACTTTACCAGTACCGACGATGACGACTTCCAGCCATTCGCCCTACCTGATGGCGACGATGAGCTCCCTATTGATATTCCGGCTGGGGATTTGCCACTAGCAGTGATCCCTGCCCCCATACCCCTCGCTGCTTACCCTATTCAGGAGTTACCATTCGACGGCGACGAGGACGACGTCGACTTATTCGAGGTGGAGCCTATGGAGGACGTTCAGGGCGAGGCCCTACCCGCTGTTGCCCCTCTACTGATTGCAGATGCTCCGGCTGCGGAGGCACTTGCACTTTCCCCAGCCCAGGACTCCTCTGAGTCTGTGGCTTCTGCACCGACACATACCCTTAGTGCGCAGCACTACTCTCACGAGTCAGATTCTGATCATGCATCTTCTGTCGCCCCCATCCCCAGTCCCACTTTTGACCACGAGGACGTGGAGGATTCCGACCCTATGTTTCCCCCAGGGTTCGACCCTGATCGTGATTTGGAGTTTGTCCCTATGGACGAGATGATGGAGGATCCTGCTGATCCTATTGATCCTTTCGACCCGATTGATCCTGACTTTGACTTTGATATGGCATTCGATGACTTGGAGCCTGCCCTTGCCCCTGAGCAGGCAGCTGCTCTTGATGTGTTACCAGAGCATGACCCTATGCATGCAGATATACCCCTTGAGCCCATTGCTGTTGATCCCATTGATCCTCTACCCCTTGTTGCTGTACCTGTTGACCCACCATTTGAGCACTTGGCACCTGTTGACCCTGTTGTAGCCCCTTTGTTTGATCCCGTTCCCATAGAGCCCGGACATGCACCGTTCGCGGCACAGATGGATCCACCGGACGAGGCCGCACAGCACGGGTGGATCCCGGCTGATGAGGACGTCCCACCGTTACCCCCACAGATTCCAGACGCTAGACACACTGACTTTTCGTTTCAGATTCCCACATACATACCTCCAGCAGGGCCTGGAGAGGGCTCTTCAGCCCACCCATCAGGGCATGTACCTATGCCCATGCCTTTCTTACCACAGATGCCTTTTGTTCCACCTATTACTGCTCCTTTTGGGATGGCACCCTTCGACCCCACACGTGAGCCACTGCTGTGGTCACCATTTTTCCCCTATGCCACCCACCGATCCATACCACAGGTTCCACGTGGGACACACTATCGAGGATGTACTGATGTCTTTTGTTCACCAGCATGAGTCGCACGAGCAGCGACTACAGGAGCTCGAGAGAGCTCGGCCATGTCAGTGCCATGGTCGGGTACCCTCTCCGTTACAGCCGTTTCGATCATTACCCCCTGACTATGCTGCTCGTCTTACTACTTTGGAGCAGCAGATTGCCTCCGTTATTCGCACGCAGCAGGCGATGGAGGCAGATTGGCTAGAGATGCGCCGTTTGTTTTATACCCGTTTTCCTCCTCCACCACCATCTGCTTGAGCTCATCAGTGCCACAGGGTAGGCGAGGTGAGAAGTCAGCGATTGCTTTTACTTGCACAGCATTTTTGAGGAGACTACGTTATGATTTGACTTTTGTTATGTACTTGATGTTGTATCGACACTGATGTAGCTTTTGACAGGGGTGATGTAGCCCCAGTGATTCATGATTGTATGTATACACTTACGATGTGGTCTCATTATTATGGCAATCGCAGTTTTCTCACCATATTTTGGATTCGCTTGATTACTTATTTGCATTGTTATGGTATGGGATGTTGTGTGACTGATATTTGTGATATGTGATAACATGTGATGCTGTGTGATTATACTATTACTACCGATATATACGTACGCTATATTACGAACTGATTTACGTATTATACATCGGAGCCTTCTATGGCCTAATCAACTTAAACCATCTTTTAGAAAGATGCCGCCAAGACGACAACAACAGCCTATGCCTACTACTCAGGAAGAGCTACAACAAGTCATTGCTGCTGCCATAGCGCAGTACGCAGCTTCTCAGCCAGGAGGGAGCGGAAGTGTTAATCAAGGCAATAACAACCCACCTCACGGTAATACTACGCCATTCGAACCTACCATGAACTAGTTGGAGATTTTAGCGGTGATGCTAATGCCAAACACATGTTTTAACATACGTGCAGGATGCACCTACAAGCAGTTCTTAGACTGCAAACCAGTTAACTTCGATGGCATGGGAGGTGCAGTTGCCTTCACCCGCTGGGCTGAGAAGACCGACTCTGTCATACGCATGAGCAAATGTGCTGAGGATCAACAAGTCACATACATCTCAGGGCTATTTCTCGACGGAGCCCTATCTTGGTGGAACTTACAAGTCCAAACCTTAGGCGAAGCTGCCGCCTACGCCCTGACTTGGGCCGAATTGAAAGAACTGATGCGCCGAAAGTACTGTTCACGCGCAGAAATTCAGAGGTTGGAAACTGAATTCTGGCACTTAAAGATGGATGGTCCGAAAGTAGCAGAGTACGTTCAGAGGTTTCATGACCTATCTCAAGTGGTTCCTTACATGGTTACGCCTGAATACAAACGAATCGAGCGCTTCATTTGGGGTTTGGCTCCCCAAATAATAAGCATGGTAACCTCCTCCAAACCAGCGACTATCACTGAAGCCATCGATTTGAGCGTGGCTCTCACCGAGGAGGGGATTCGTTTAAACAAGTTTGGTGATGTAAAGGCGAAGGAGAAAGAGACGCATGTTGAGTCGTCCGGAAATAACAAAAGAAAGTTTTCGAACTTCAAGCTAAGTGTTAGCGGTGATGGTAAGAGAGGAGCACCTAGCACGCCAGCTCAGGGTGCAGCTGGCAGTGGAAGGAGAGGAAAGGGATATATGGGCACCCATCCCAGGTGTAGTGCCTGCCAGCGACATCATTCTGGTCATTGTGGGCTAAAAGTATGTGAAGCGTGTGGGAAACGTGGTCACTCTAAAGACACCTGTCGGGTTGGCACTGGCCGTGGAGGCCAGGGAGGATATGGAAATAGGAATGATAACCGTGGTGGAAATGGGAATCGCCAGCAAGGAAATTTCGGAGGAAACAGAAACCGAAGCAACAATGCAAACCAGGCTGGCAATGCCAACCAGAACAACACCCCAGCTGGAAATGGGGATGGTAATGGGCAGAGGCTCGGATGCTACAATTGCGGGGAAATCGGGCATTTTAAGAAGAATTGCCCAACACTGAATCAAGCCCGTGGTAGAGTGTTTCAACTTGAAGCTAGAGAAGCACGTCAAGATCCAAACGTTGTTACCGGTACGTTCCCTATCAATCAACGCTATGCATCCGTTTTATTTGATACTGGTGCCGATTATAGCTTCGTATCGCTAGAATTTAAGAATATGCTTGGGCTAGCTGCTAATAAGTTAGACATACCCTACTCGATCGAATTAGCTAATGGAAAGTTAGTTGGAGCCAACGAAGTAATCAGAGGTTGTGTGATAGAATTGGGAGAACGCGAGTTTACTCTGGATCTACTACCGGTCCCATTGGGAAGCTTCGACGTGGTAGTAGGAATGGATTGGTTATCCAGGAACAAGGCGGAGATAGTATGTCACGAGAAAGTTGTTCGTATCCCAACTGACGATGGTGAGACAATTGTGGTTCACGGTGAGAAGCGTGACACACCACTAAGATTCATCAGCTGCTTGAAGGCAAGGAAGTGTTTACGGAAAGGATGTGTTGCTTTTCTGGCACACATCGTAGACAAGAAGGCTGCCGAGCCAACAATCGAAGACATCCCTGTCGTAAGGGAGTATCCAGAAGTCTTCCCAGAAGACTTACCTGGACTGCCACCTCAGAGGCAAGTGGAGTTTCACATTGACTTAGTTCCAGGCGCCGCGCCTGTGGCTAAGGCACCATACAGACTTGCTCCATCAGAGATGCAGGAATTGTCAACACAGCTTCAGGAGCTGTTAGATAAAGGTTTTATCCGACCAAGCTTCTCGCCTTGGGGAGCTCCGGTCTTGTTTGTCAAGAAGAAAGACGGAAGTTTCCGTATGTGTATTGACTATAGAGAATTGAACAAGCTGACGATAAAGAACAGGTATCCACTGCCAAGGATCGACGATCTGTTCGATTAACTTCAAGGTTCAAGCTGTTATTCTAAGATCGATCTTCGATCTGGATACCATCAATTAAGGATACAGGAGGAAAGTATCCCGAAAACAGCCTTCCGAACTCGTTATGGACACTACGAGTTCCTCGTGATGCCATTTGGTTTAACCAATGCGCCTGCAGTGTTTATGGACTTGATGAATAGAGTTTGCAAGCCATACTTAGACAAGTTCGTGATTGTATTCATCGACGACATCCTGATCTACTCAAAGACGAAGGCTGAACACGAACAACATCTTAGAACCATTTTGGAGCTGCTAAAGAAGGAACAACTGTACGCCAAACTCTCCAAGTGCGAGTTTTGGCTACGCGAAGTCCAGTTTCTTGGACATGTGGTTAATGGAGATGGAATTCATGTTGATCCCACAAAGATCGAGGCGATCAAGAATTGGGAGACGCCTACAACGCCAACCGAGATTCGACAATTCTTGGGTTTGGCTGGCTACTATCGAAGGTTCATCGAGGATTTTTCGAAAATCGCTCAACCGTTGACGCTCCTGACCCAGAAGGATAAGACGTTTGATTGGGGAATCAAACAGGACGAAGCGTTTCAGATATTGAAAGATAAGCTCTGCAACGCGCCAATCTTAGCTCTACCGGAAGGTACCGACGATTTTGTGGTATACTGCGACGCATCGCGTCAGGGATTGGGTTGTGTGTTGATGCAACGCCAGAAGGTCATTGCTTACGCATCACGCCAACTGAAAGTACACGAAAAGAACTATACCACCCACGATTTAGAGCTTGGCGCAGTGGTTTTCGCTTTAAAGATCTGGAGACACTACCTGTATGGTACGAAATGCACAATCTTCACAGATCACAAGAGCTTGCAACACATATTCAACCAGAAAGAGCTGAATATGAGACAGAGACGATGGGTTGAGTTACTAAACGACTACGACTGCGAGATCAAGTATCACCCGGGAAAGGCGAACGTAGTAGCCGATGCCCTAAGTCGTAAAGAAAGAATCAAGCCCATAAGGGTTAGGGCTCTAGAAATGATCGTACGAACCGATCTTCCCTCGCGCATTCGTGCTGCACAAAAGGAAGCTCTCAAGGAGGGAAATCTTGAGGAAGAATATCTCCGGGGAATGGAGAAGCTGTTGATACCAAACGAGGAAGGAACGTTATGTTTTGAGAAAAGGATTTGGGTTCCTCTGTTTGGTGGATTAAGGAAAGTTATTTTCGACGAAGCGCACAAGTCACGGTACTCTATCCACCCTGGATCGGATAAGATGTACCAGGATCTTAAAGATTACTATTGGTGGCCTAGGATGAAAGGCGACGTTGCTGTCTATGTGAGCAAATGTTTAACGTGCGCTAAGGTCAAGGCAGAATACCAGAAGCCTTCGGGACTTCTGCAACAACCTGAGATTCCCAAATGGAAATGGGAACAAATCTCAATGGATTTTGTTACAAAACTGCCAAGAACGCCAAGAGGCCATGATATGATTTGGGTAATTGTTGACCGACTAACAAAGTCCGCACATTTTCTGCCAATCAGGGAGAAAGACAGTACTAGTAAACTTGCGGAAATTTACATGAGAGAGATCGTAGCACGACATGGAGTACCACTCTCGATCATCTCTGATAGAGACGGAAGATTTGTGTCAAGGATATGGCAATCTTTCCAAGAATCTTTTGGCTCACAATTAAATCTGAGCACTGCATTCCATCCGCAAACCGATGGCCAGAGCGAGCGAACAATACAAACGTTGGAAGACATGCTGAGGGCATGTGTTATGGATTTAGGAGGTAGCTGGGATAAACACTTACCCTTGGTCGAATTCTCATACAACAACAGCTACCACACCAGTATTGGTGTTGCGCCGTTTGAGGCCCTATACGGACGCAAGTGCCGATCCCCACTATGTTGGTATGACGCAGGTGATAGGCAGCTTGCTGGCCCCGAGATCGTCCAAGAGACGACAGATAAGATCGCGCAAATACTCAAACGCATCGAAGCCGCTCGCCACAGGCAAAAGGCCTACGCGGATCCAAACCGGAAGCATGTGGACTTCCAAGTCGGAGAGATGGTATTATTGAAGGTTTCACCCTGGAAAGGGGTAGCGCGCTTTGGAAAGCGAGGAAAGTTAAATCCACGCTACATTGGTCCCTTTAGAATTCTAGAAAGAATCGGGACGGTAGCATACAAGTTGGACCTACCTGCTGAACTAAATGGTGTTCACGATACATTTCATGTATCCAATTTAAAGAAAAGTCCAACTCAAGTTGACGTTGCCATTCCTATCGACGAGATTCATGTTGACGACACGCTCCACTTCGTTGAAGAACCTGTCGAGGTCACGGATTGGAAAGTTAACAAGACCCGCCGGAGCAGTGTCAAACTCGTCAAGGTACGTTGGAATGCCAGACATGGTCCTGAATTCACATGGGAACGTGAGGACCGGATGAAAGAGAAATACCCCCACTTATTTCCCAAGAACACTGCATCTACAAGCAGAACTTAAAATTTCGGGACGAAATTTATTTAACGGGGGGAGAATGTGACAACCCGCACAAAACCAGGTATCCGTACAACTTAATTAATGATTAATTATTACTTGATTACTGTGCTTGATTGAAACTAGCTGATAAACTGCTACCTGCATACTGATACATGCACTTACTTGCATCATACTTTATTTGCTGTCACTACATTATTTACGTGCTGAACCCTAGTGACAAACATGATGCACAAAAAGCACAGTAGCACCAAACGGATACACAGTGGACATGCTGAAATAGCCAGCATCAGGCAAATACTGCCTCAAGGCCTGTTAAGAGCCTCATATATTTTGACTACACTGGTAGTGAGTGTAGGATATAAGGGTTGTGTTACCGCGTCTCTAGGGATAAGATACACTGATTCGGATGTGCCAGAACGTACTTTAAGTACCAAACACAGCACTTTAAATAATTTAACCAGCTTCTAGCTGACTAGTAAAGTGCCAGAAATAAGAAAATATTACTAGACACTTTCTAAAGTGTCGGGAAAACAAACTGTGTCACTAAAAATGTAATAACGACACTTTAAAGTCTTTTATAACACTTTCACGGATTACTATCCAACCAGACACCCGGACTTTACCCGGAACATGAAAATATTACTATTTTTATTATTACTCTTTTTCTGAGCCAGTTAGGGTCCCTGATTACCCTAACACCCGTCATAACGAGTTACACGTAACTAAC
Source organism: Helianthus tuberosus (assembly GCA_030545235.1). Classification (NCBI taxonomy): domain Eukaryota; kingdom Viridiplantae; phylum Streptophyta; class Magnoliopsida; order Asterales; family Asteraceae; genus Helianthus; species Helianthus tuberosus. The sequence continues at coordinate 35,196,941 of CM060396.1, forward strand.
GGAATTTAAACCTAAACTAACTTACTTAACCTTAACTAAACCCCCTAACTAGTAATTAAAATCGAACCATGGGCACCCACCCCCCAACCGATCGGTTACATAGGGAGCCCCACATTGTACTTAAGATCTTGGATGATCATGTTGTCTAGTACTTATGTGACATAGTGACCAATGGACCTTGAACTTGCCTATATATACACACTAACCACAAGAGATTATTCACTAAACACCACAACACAAAGTTACTCTCTCCCTCCCTCACCTAGCTCTCGGCCGAACACCACCCACCCACACACCACACTTTCGGTTCTTGCACACTCCATTCCAAGATCATTCAAGCTTCAAGGTTCGCGTATAAAGGGCTTTGGTGCAAGCGGAACACGAAGGACCTCTCTCGTTGGCTTTTATCCACGCGATTTTCGTCACAACTCTTCCCTAGCCTTGAGCTAGAGGTATAACCTTTAAATCTTGTTTTTAAGCACATCTAAGGTGGTTAAAAGAAGTTTCGTCGGATAAATATCGTTAACACACGTTTTGAATCTTTAAAGTCTACTAAAAATCACTAAAACGGAGGTTAATAGCATATGGCTTGTGTAAAAGTCATAGGACTTGAAATTTGTGCTTATTGTGACCCGATCTATAATGTGGTAGCTCGAAACTTCGTTTAACCCGACTTTGTAAAATCACGTATCATCACATAAGCTTGTTTTTGAAAGATACAAGGGTTAAAAGTGAAACACTACCACATTTTAGAGACATGAACTTGTAGAGAAATATTTTACTTGTGTAAAAGTATTTTAACCGGTAAAATGGTGTTTAAAACTAGCGGATCTACGTATCCGCAAGTGGTATTTTTGAAAGACCACACTTTGAAGAAATCATGTTTTCCTAAAAGATGGATCTTGCACTAATAAATATGATTTTGTAAACCACGAGTGTATAGACACTTGAAAAATAAAGAGATCCGACAAAGAAGTGTATTTGTCACTTATTACTAGAAGTTGTAAAGACGGTTTTCTCTAAACACGAGGCTTTTACAAGGTTAAAGTTATTTTATATAAAGATCTACACATATAAAGGGTGTTTACATTATTAATGCGGAAAAACTGCAAGTTCATACGAATATGCAAACTTACATATTTATTTACTAGTTTGATGTGTCGGAAATTGTTTGATTGAATAAAGAAGTTGATTGAGTTGATTTGTTAAAAGAAAATGATACGCTTAAAAGCGTGGCCACCTCCAGTTACAGAGGAAACTCTGGCGAAATTTTCTAAAAACCTAACACTTAGACTTTTTACACAACAAGTGTTAGAACTATTTTCGAGCATGCTTTTGAAACATAAATTTCGCCAGTACTATATTTTACTAAACATTCGGAGGCGGGATTTTCACAAAGATTAACGTGATAAATATATTTGTCACAACACTGTTTATGATTATTTTGTGAAGTACATAAATATTATTTTAGGGTAAAAATAATATTTACAAGCGTTATGATTCCAAAACTTTGCGAACGCTTCCATTAACATATAAGTTACACCGGTAATTACATTACCACAAGTTTGATAAAACGTAACTTACGCACATGTATTGTATCCCCCATCCTTGGGAAGAAGAAGAATAACTATCAAGCACATACAAAATGTAACACGAAATAGTTGTCTAACTATTTCCCGCAAACATAAACTGTAAAGCTAAAGCACGGCCGTCCGTCTAATAGAATTAGCACTTGTAGGTCGTTGCACAGATTACAGTATCAGGAGACGCTTGGTAGAGTTACGCATCCACTGTGAGTTCATGTCCCCCTTTTCTCTAACTGTTTTCAGTTTTCTTAACTGCGGGGGTGAAATACATGTTACTTTGTTTACAAGTACTTTATACACGGTATGAATAACGTAAGGAGGTTTAGATCATGTGAATGGGTAGTTAGAACCCCGAGGGACTCGAGCGGTAGATCTATTTGGGTGTAGCGAGCCCAGCTCCCGGTCCAACAGAACAGGCCTCTCGAAGGACTAACAGAACGGATCCGGAGTGACTTGGTACCCAACGCAAAATATGCTAGGGTTGTATCTTACTTACTTGCATTTTCACGACATGCTAATGGCCTTGCAAACCATTGGTGATCACAAGTCCTCTTACACTGCTACATACCAGGAAACTTTTATACTTACAAGTGTTTTACTTACTCACTTGCACATGAACTCGCTCAACATTATTGTTGATTTTTCAACTCACATGTATTTCAGGAAATTAACGGATTCTGGCACGGTATGAACGTTTTCCGCTGCAACCTTTCATGAAGTCATCTGGGTTTAGGGTTATGCCTCTTTCCTGGACAAGGCATAATCCCTAAATCACGTTTATGTTTTATTTTAAGTTGTAATGTTATTGAACAAGGTTATGGATACTAGAGTATGTCCGCGTTAAACAATGGTAATGTATGTTGATTTCTAAACTTAATGATGACTTGCATGGTTTTTAAATTCATATAGCTTTGTTATGATTACGCTATGGTATTAAGAAGTCACACCAAAATTAACCACGCTTCCGCAAAGCCAGGGTGTGACACTGTTCATGTTGTTCATCAATGTGCTGTTATGCTTCTTTATAGCTTCACAATTTTCACAAATCACCGGACTCTTCTTTGCATTAACTTCTTCATCAACTTTGAACTTTGGAATATGTTTCACTTTTTTCTTTATCACTGGAACAGCTTCATCATCACTGCTGACCGGTGTTTTGACCTTTTTCTTTTTAACTTTATCATCATCACTATCACTCTCTTCCATCATTTTAAAATGAGCAGCCATTCTCCTTGCATAATACTCTTTATCATCATCACTATCTTCTTCAACTCGAGCAACAAATGCTTTGTGAAGTGAATTTTTGTTTGGATCATAATCATCCCAACTAAAACCTTCCCAGTTAAATCCTTCTAGTAACTTTTCATCATCTTGGTTTATCAGGCATGCTTTATTATCAGCTGAAATATATTTGTCCCAACTGAAACCTTCCGTTGGCTTTTTGTCATCCTGATTCACCATACAAGCTCTCTTTGAAGACTCCTCTATAACTTTTCTACCATGTGCCACTTGTGGTTCTTGTTATTGTTGAGATACTTGATGATAAATGGCCTTCCTGTAGTAATCATTGTTGTTGAACGGATTTTGAGCTCCACTTGCTTCGCGATTAATGCACTCCCTCTTGAAGTGTCCTTTTTCCCTGCAACGAAAACAAGTAACTTTAGATTTATCAAAACCTAAATTTGAAACAAATGCATCATGGAAGTCATCTCTTCCTGTGATTTGTTTGAATTTCTCTGCTTGTCTTAACACACTAGCCAAACACCATTTTATGTCCATCAATTCCATCTCTTCAGCATCGATTTGATCGTAATCCTCTCTTGTCAACATTAGATTCCCGATCCGACCAGCTACTAGACTTCCATAAGACTCCAAAATAGTCCCCAACAAAGACATGTAACTTTTCGCAACTTCTTCAGAATAATCCTGATCATTCTCAAGATTCAATACAATATTGCATTGTAGCTTCTTGCCATTCTTTGTTGCAGAAAAGTTTGGATTAAATGATGGATATGATGAAAAACTTGTATTGTTATTTGATCCTTTAGAAGAACTTCCTGATGAACTCTTTGTATTTAATGCAGTCTCTACCTTTGGTGACATATTGATGGTTTTATCACTGACCCCACCTTTGTAATAAAGTCCGATGTCTTGTTCACCGTCGAAATCTTTCATTCTTAAAACTTTTCTCTGTTCCATCTCCTGAGCCTCAATCTTTTCAATGAACTTGCTCAGTTTCAGATTGCTAAAACCTTTCTTGTTCCTCAACATCATGAGATATGTGCCCCAAGTCTCATATGGCAATGCATCAGCCAACTTTTCGATCAACTCTTCATTATCTTTGTCGATGCTCAACCTCTTCATGTTAGCTAACAAATTGAAATATCACTCAATGATTTGCTTTGTGCTTTCATTTTTCAACCCACGAAACAGATCAAACTCTTTCTTTAAAAGCGATTTCTTGTTCTTGACCATCTCTTGACTACCAACAAACTTTGATTTTAATGCTTTCCAAATCGAATAAGAAGTTCCATTGTGTTGCAATAAGACCAAGATATCTTCTTTTACAGCTTGTTGTAGTAGACTTAGCATCATTTTCTCATCTTTGTATTTATTTCTATTTTCAGCACTCAGATCTTTAATAGCAATAATCTCCTCATCGTCAGTCATCGGTCGAACATATTTCGTTTCAACACATTCCCAAGCATCTAGATAATTGGCTTGAACCCAGTTTTCAAATCGTCCTTCCCAACCCTTATACTCCTCGATGTTCATGAGCTTAGGCGGTTTTTGCATAGTCCCCGTTTCATTTTCCAGCATTCTGTTCTGTGCAAGAGTAATTGGGGTAACCGGGGTAGCGAATGCGTTGTAAAATTCCTCTTCCATGATTTAGATTTCAAGAAATGTTCAAATACAGTTTTCAAACGAGATTACACTCTTCCATGATTTAACTTTCATATATGTGGTAAAAGAAAACAAAGTGATGAAACCCCAACAAAACTAATTTTCCGGAAAAACCATTTTGATTAAAACAAACTTAAGTGTTTTGAAATCATAATGGGAAAATAGTTTGTTGTCAGGGGGAGTTCTGATTGTTTATGCCAAGTGGATGGCGAATTGAAGCAATTCACATCAGTTTGTCAAATTTTTTAAAATGATTTTGAATTTTAGGGGGAGTAATAAATTTTCAGAAAATCCAAAAACATTGAAAATTTGAAAAAGCCAAAAACATCATAAAATAAAAAATGAGTTCTGTTGTGAAAATGAGGAAATGATAGTATATCAGTGGACTATCACAGCATGCTAAAGAATTGAAAAGTCAAATGTGATAAACGGTCTCACTGATGATGTGCCAGTAGGTTTTCGCACATTTAGTAGATTGTGTTCGAGATATAAACCTAAATATCATACGCTTACTTATTTCGTGGGGAACATCTCTAGGATATATGGGTAACCCCCGAAATCTTGTTTGAAGGGCTTTCTATTGTTGACATACTAGGTCTTTGTACGTGGTGATATCTGGGGTATTATACCTGGACTTCTGATTTTGTGGGAGCAATAGCCTAGTCCTCGTATAATACTTTGCATCGCTTTAATCATAAAGCTCGCCCTCAGCATAAAAATTGATGAAACATTGAAAAATGCTAATCATGTGCTGTTGTAAAGAAGATCCCCAAGGGGGACCCACCTAAAGTCGAACCATCATCTCTCTGATTTTGTGGAAGCAATAGCCTGAGCTCTCATGGTTTCGCATTTAATCCCTTACAGATATCACTAGTGTACATTCACTTGTAAGACTGAATATATGAGTCTGGATACGGGAGTATATTCTGAGATGGGACACGCGAATAAGTTTAAGACTCTAAAACGTTAATCTCGTATCTCGAAACAGTTGAACTTTGTGTGAAAATTTAAGTGGATCAGTATACTGACAATCTAAGTGAATCGTTTAGAACTTAAAATGTTTAAAGCTTAACGGTGTTGGTGATTTGTCTCATAAACTGATATGATCCTCTTACACAAACTCACAAAAAAGATTGTTTGTATATATTTCTTTACTATTTTTCATTTAATATAAAATTCAAAAAGATTTTCAGTGTGTTTTAGCATAAATTTTAAAAAAAATATACAAAAATATTTACAACAACTGATGTTGAAGAGCTGATTTTCAAAATTCCAAGTGCTAAACATGATGAACACTAGATTCGGAGAGTTTGATGAAATGGAAAATGATTTTGAGATGTTATTAATGGTTCATTAATTTGAATCAAAATATTGAATATTTCAAATTTAAAAGATTATCAAATGTCAAAATTTGTTTAACTTACAAGTGGTAGAGGATTGTGCAGGATAATGGCTATAGGAGAGCTAGGTTCTGATACCGAAGATTTTCAGCATAAAAACTGAGCAGTGTTTAGAGCCAGGTTTTGATCCAAAGCTTGTGAGAGAACTATTCTAGACTGTGATCCCAGCTGATTGAAAAGGGGAGTTTGAAGAAGTTAAAGCCAGGTCTCAGATTTTGTTGCTACGGAGAGCCAGGAGACGTTCATGAACTTGTGAAAAGCTAAGGAATCAAGAGACCTGATCAAGAGGAGTATAGAGCCAGGTTGCAATTCTGAAAGAGATAGAAGAAAGAGATTGAGGATGCTTACAATGGAGAATACTTTGGAAGAGAGCACGTAGACTGATAAAGATTGAAGACTCGACATACTGAAGACTAGTACTGAAGACTCGTCGACATCCAAGGGGGAGTCTGTTGGTGCATATGTCTGTCGACTTCATCTTATATCGAGTCTTGTATTAGTGTAGAAAGATCAGGGCACGTAATACGAGAAAATGAGAAATGTGTAGTTTAGGGCCATTTCGCACGAAATAGGAAACAACCATTTCGTACAAAATGAACTGTCCATTTCGCATGAAATGATCATTTCGTGTGAAACTGATTTCACTTGAACGGTTTCGTGCGAAATGACGAGCCTATATATATGTGCCTTGACCATTTCATTTGTAACGATCTGATTCCGGTGCCGAAGTGCTGCCGAAGTATCTCCAGCTTATAAAACGTTGTGTTTTCATTATAAGAGATAGTTCAAAGTGATTCTTGTGCAAATCAGCTGAAACAACATCAATACGATTGAATTCCGCCTTTCGTATTGGCAAGAACTCTTCTGAACGACTCGTTTTGGTCGTGCAAACGATCCTACAGGTTCAAGCCTTGCTGGTGACACTATATTTTGTTATCAGATTGTATGTTTTTTGAATCATATTTTAATTAATGCCATCAGATTACTTGTTTAAATAACCAGATTTTATAAGATTAATATTAATGATAAAGTGGCTCACTGGTTAAAACTTTTTTCTTACAACCTTTAAGTCACAAGTTCAAATCTTGCAACTAACATTGATTTTTAATTAACTTCTATTTTATTTAAACATATATTAAATTATTTTACAACTAAAAACAACATTATTTTCATTAATAAATAAAATGAATACACGTACATATTCTTTAATCTAAGCAAAACTAATTCGTAATTACTTAAGACAAACTTGAGATTTTAAACTAGACATGAATTAAATAAACAAATTACATATATACTTTTTATGTACGGGCACAACCTTATAAAATATATGGACACGATGTAGGTTTATACAAACAACGCTTTGACAAGTTTATATATTTTTAAGACAACAATCAAGAAACAAGGTATGGATCCTTAACCCTCCCCCTTTGTTATCTGCTTCGTTTGCTATAAACCCTTATTTATAATACAGGTATGTGTATATATATATATATATATATCTAAAAAACTCCAACGTCTTTGAGCCTCGATTCAATGGACCGTCCGTTCATTTCTTACTCCGATTAAAATTATTATTCAACTTGACAACATACAATAAATTTATGATTATATGGTGCTCATTATCGTATGTTCCGTTACTTATATATCTGTTAATGTTAGTGTTATATTTATTTCTGATTATCTGAGATCTGTTACCCTAAGCTCTCCGGCTCCTCCCGTGATGGAGTTATCAGTTCATGGCGTCCCTAGGTACAGAATTGGTACATAGCGACTAGGTGACGTATGGATATATCCTAGGTTTGTTTCTGGAGATGGATGTCGGGTAGGCCAACCCGCTCCGTCTCATGTGACAGACTTTGTGGCTGTCACCTCTGTTTAGCTTTTGGGTACATCCGTATGATATGATTCAGTTCAGTTATATGTTATGTTTTGCTGTGTTGTGCTTCTTGTCAGTTATATCATTTTAGTTGTTAATTTGTTTGCTATTTGAGCCTATTATTCCATACTGGGCACTTGGCTCATTCCGTATATTTTATTTCACTACAGGTTCACAGGTTACTTTGGGCGGGGGTGAAGAGTGAAGAATAAACCCTAGGATGCTAACTGAAGATGTTTGTCTCTTTTATAAAATAAATATGTATTTTAGGCCTTAGGGCTATGGACCATATTTTGAAATCTAAGCTTAACTTTAATTAATGGAATTATTACTTCTGTTCTGATCCACTGTTATAGTGATACGTCAACCCATCCGGGTTGGGGTGTTACATAGGGTCTGTTGATTCACAAAGTCTGCTAAAGTTAAACTGCTGATGAAGACAAAGTTCTACTGGAAGCAAAGGTCTGATCACCCTTTGAAGAAGGTCTGCTAATGCTTCATCAGAGGATTGAATCATCAGTGCTTGTAATCAGTGTTTTGTAATAGAACAATGTTTAGCTATAGCATATATTAGGAGTTGTTATAGTTGTTAGATGTCATTGTCTAGGTGACGTCAGCAAAGATTCCTCAATGGTTAGGTCTGTATTATAAATAGAACAATGCATATATTGTTCTATTAGTATCACTTCACACACTTGCATTTTGTACGAACAAAAAAAGTGATCTAAGGCTGAGGGGGAGAAATTTATTCATGCATACGTAAATCAATCATTCAATTGAAAGTGTTCACGATGAAAGAAAATCTCTCGTTGTTTGTGTTATGAAGTTTACATTCATTCCGCTGCATATTATTTCCATCTTTTTATCATCTTCTATTATTTCACCATTAAACAAACAAAAAGAATTCAAACTCAGATCCTAACAATTTGAATATACCCCAAAATTCCTAACACATGCACTTCCACTTATATTAGAAACCTCTTGACTAATGTCACGACCCCAGCCCCGGTTTGATCCGGTCAGGAGCCGCGGGACAGGAACCCGTGATATTTAATTGATGCAACAGCGGAAGATTTTATCAGGATCTTTTAAAACTTGAAAATGCCCGATTATTTTATTTCACAATTCGGGATAAAACCCCGGTAGTTTACAATAAGGTGATTTCACTGGGAAATCTTTATTTTACAAAACATGTTTCTTTATTTATATTGAGCCACTTCCTTAAGCTTGAAGTGCTTCGCGGCACTTTTCCTAGATCATAACAGATCACCTGAAACATGTTTGAAAAAGATTTTTGTCAGCGGGGAAATACTGGTGAATCATTCTTTTTATAACACGTTGTTATAATTTACAGTATTAAGAGCGATTACAATGTTTATACATATCAACCATCTACCCACGGTATTTATCACTCGACCACCTATTGGCTATCTCGTTGTCCAATGTTGTCTGTGATTATGGTCATATCACCACTTGGCTAACCCGTTGTCCAATGGTGACGGTTATCAAGTATTGTATACAAAACCCCACATACCGGCTGTAAATTGGAGATTACAAAGACTTAATCCCTGTAATTATAACTTTTAAAAACAATCATGATTTTGAAATCAAATTTGATAAAAAGAGAATGACTCACATTGCAGATTTATTCGGGCAGAATCTAGCCTACTGATTAGCCTTGTAACCTAATTAAAATATCAATGCACACAAACTAGGTTAGTAACTAATACAGCATTTACGATAACTCACGAGATTAAACCCTCACAACGAATGACAAAGTATGATACTTAAACATTCATCGAATTCCCGACGAATGACAAAGTATAACCCTAATGTGGGCAGCACTTAAACATCCGTTGGATAGTTTTAATCGATCGGACATTGAATCGTAGTAGCGATCGAGTTAATACCCTGTTGTTGCGGCAGCGTTTTCGTGCTGTGTGTTTGTTTTGTAGTAAACAGACTATAACTCAGTGTATATAACGAATTTTTTCGTCGTTCAAGTGCCAGAATTCGATTGCCAATCCCCTCTATTTATACTGAAAATTTGACCCCCTAGCGTGACGCGAGGGGTCACGTCCTATCATAGGGTAGCCACGTCCCTAACTAGCTTAGCTGAGTTGACGGATTTTCAAAATTCTATTTTGACAGCTATTTATATGGATAATCGTCAATAGGGAATACCCCCCCCCCCTGAGTTTTAAGGGCCCTGATCCTGATTCTGATTGATCTGAAAATTTTAGGGTTTATACAGAATCACTTGGGGATCTTAATTAGGGTTTCCTATTGGACTAAATAATAATAAGAAATAACAATTTTATTGAGAGTTGTTACAACTAATAAGCACAAAAGGATATGTAAATTGTCCTGATATGAATATTTGTTCAAACTTCCCACATTAGCATTGAAAGTCGTTTAAATTTTCAGTCCTTCAACAGATCCTCCATTCTTGTAGTACAAACTGGTATCCTAATGTATTATCCAGGATTGCATATTTGCCTTTTATAGGATATCTAATTCTTGAGCCTCAAGTTTAGCAATAAACTGAGTCACCCTTAGACCTCTCCAAACCTCTAACCCTTTAACCATAATCTGAAACTTCCCCACTAATTATCTAGAAATGCATCAGCAAGCTTAGTATTCTTCTCCAGATTAGTCATCACTATCCCATGTTTATCCATCTCTGCCAGCAAATGAAAATATTGTTAGGATATGAGGTTGTTTGATTGTGTTGTTTAACAAAGTGAATAATGAAATAAGATAGATCAGATGATAATTGCAACGGATATTGAAAGTAAACTTTATAACACAATCAAAGGAAGAATAGTTTTCATCATACACGATTTCATTAGTCAAAAGATTGTATGAATTACAAAAGTTTTACTATGCATGCATGTATACTAAACTCCCCCTCAGACTTAGCTCACTAGTTTGTTCGTACAAGATGATTGGTGCAAAAGAGCTAATAGAACAGTACAGGTAATGTTCTATTTAATGTACAAACGAAACCACTGAGCATCTAATGCTGACGTCAGCTAGACAATGACATCTAACAGACTAACAACCTCTAAACACTGATCTAGACAAATACTGTTACATAGAATACACTGATAGGAAAACACTGATACTCCTATCAGCTGTTGATGCCCAAGCACTGATGTTGTAGATCAATGCTTTCTTCAATGGTTGATCAGGCCTTTGAATCAGCAGTGCTTAGTCTTTATCAAGTCTTTGACAATCAGTAGTTGTTAGGTCTTCTCAGTCTTTGTACCCAGCAGTCTTTAGATGAACAGTTGTTGAGAAGATCAGTCTTTAAGACAATCAGCTGATAGAAACACTGCCATTGGAGGGAACTTAGAACATGCACTGCTTATTGTGAATCAACTGTTTGGGAACCAGTTTTGGCTTTCAGTATCATCTGTTCTTCAAGGTTTGATCACATTGGCCAACAATCTCCCCCTAGAACAGATGATGCCAAAACACTTCTTTATTCTCTCATCAGCTTTTCCCTAACTTGCCCTTTGAATTGGAGCTCAAAGTTGAGGGAATCTTCAGCATCTTCATCCCTATGAAGTTGAAGTTCTAAAAGATCTTGGAAGTCAGCTGCTCCCAGACCTAGTGCATCCTCCCTTGATATGTGTTCAACTCTACCATTGGACTTGAGCAAAGTTAATACGTGAGTCTTTTTATCAGACTTCCACTTTAGTATTTTTGAGTCCAATGGGTTTATTGGGAGAAGTTTTATTTGTGATGAGTTTGGGGATAGAGGTCTGCTTGTCAGCCTTTTGACAGTTTCAGCAACTTGAGCTTGAAGATATAGTGAAGCGTCATCCAATCCATACAACAATTGATTTTTGATAGACAATTTCATGATATCAGCTTGTCGCAGCCCCGACCCCTGCCTCTGGAGGCGGGTGGGCGCGGCCTACTCAGAGATGGTGGTATCGGTGTTTATCAGTTTGGCAGCAGAATTTGCATCAGGACCGTAGTTAGGAAATATTTTATCAGAGTAAAATACCACATTTTCATAATAGTAAACACATGGGAAATTCCCAAGTTTTCATTACAACATGTTTATAGGGATAAACCCTAATTTATTGAATAAAACATCTTTCTTTATTTAGATAACTTTTATAGCCATATTTTCCAAGCCTTCAGTGCTCTCCAGGTGGCTTCTATTTGGCTTTCACATTTTGTTAACTGAAACGCGTTTTAAAAATATTTGTCAGTGGGAAATACTGGTGAGTGAATCCCAATTTAATCAAGAAGTATTTTATCCTTTAACAGTATTGAGAGCGATTACAATGTTTATTTCTACACAATTACTCATTCAGTACTGTCAATCCTGACTGGTGGGTCATATTACACATTGGCTATCTCATTGTCCAATGGTAACGTGTTCCACATTTTGTATACAAAACCCCAAAAGTAATTGAAGAATTACAAAGACTAAATCACTACTAATCCCATTATAAAATATTTAAGGTTTTGTAAAAAAACAGTTGACAAAAAGGTTTACAAAAAGGAGATTACTCACATTGCTAGTTTAGATTTTTTCCTGTAGTTTCCTGGTTATAATCTAATAAATTAAACAATGCACACGTGTTAGTATAATAACCCAATATTTACATTAGTTATACCCTCGCCGAGACAGAACTCCAACGACTACGTCGGGCAGAACCTCGACAGCCGTTACGGAGCGCAAAATCAATCGGGCAGCGTATCTAATACGTAACCGGGGGTTATAATACTTACATCGAGGCAAAGCTTAGCTATTTTAGTGGGTATAAGGCCCGAGTATAGTGTCTACTATTCAGAAATTGAGAGAGAGAGAGATTCATGAAATTTGAGCAACGGAAAAATGAAATCCGATCAATCCTATTTATAGGGTCTGATCTTAGTTTCCTCGCGGCCCGCGTAAGGTTCAGCAAAGGGCTTCGCGGCCCGCGACGTAGGGGTGTAGGGTTTAGCTATGCTGATTCGTTGGTTCTAGACTTGACACGTGGCAGCTCAGGGGGTCGCCCAGATCTTGAGTTGTCGCACCCCGCGTAAGAGACCTCCATGGTCTTCGCGGCCCGCGAGCGCCACCATGATATTGTTTTTATTTTATTTATAATTATATAAAGGTATTTAGGGTTATTTTACGTATTCGGGGTATACTTTAGGACATATAGGGACATTCTAAATAATTTAAGGGTGTCAGAATTTTTTTAGGAGTATCAGAAATAATTTAGGAAGGTTGTTATACAACTTCTCTCTTTTCATCTTCCTCATCCATCTGCTGCTATCTTTTTCTTTGATTTAAGACCTGGATGGATACACCAGAGGATGTGAACAACTTTTTAAGAGAGATGGTCTGCTGCTGTGGCTTATAAGTGGTTTCGTCTTTGTATACTGGCTTCTTTGGAGATGTAGGATCTGTCTCTCTTAGTTTTTCCAACTTATCATATATCTGATCAACGTATTGCCTGGACCATCTTGCAATGGACCTTGCGTTCCCATACCTTGCAGTTACCAGCTCAGCTCTCTTCCTCTTGTATTCTAAGGCAAGATCTGCATTGGATTTCTTGAACTTATTCCAGTTTGGAGCAGTCTTCCTCATTTGAGGATCATTCTTCATTCTTTCACATCTATTTGCTTCTTCTTTGAGAGCTGTGAGAGGCCAATCTTTGAACGGATGCTCTTTGGCTGGGTATGGTTTGTCTCACATGATATGTTCTATGAGATCTTTCCTTAGCTCCTTTTGAAGGTCAGCATTAGGTGGTTGATTTGACATCTTCTTGCTAAGGTCTCTTGCAAAGTCTTCCAGTTTCCTGAATTTACTTAACCTATGCGCATTTGACTTGATAAGTTGGTGTCACATTTCCCTTTACTCACTTCTTTAGCAACATATTCTACTTCTTTAGCAACATATTGTTGGCCCATGTGATTAAACCTTGAAGAATAGATGATACTGAAAGCCAAAACTGGTTCCCAAACAGTTGATCCACAATAAGTTGTGCATGTTCTAAGTTCCCTCTAATGGCAATGTTTTTATCAGCTGATTGTCTTAAAGACTGATCTTCTCAACAACTGTTCATCTAAAGACTGCTAGGTACAAAGACTGAGAAGACCTAACAACTGCTGATTGTCAAAGACCTGATGAAGACTAAGCATTGCTGATTCAAAGGCCTGATCAACCATTGAAGAAAGCACTGATCTGCAACATCAGTGCTTGGGCATCAACAGCTGATAAGAGTATCAGTGTTTACCTATCAGTGTATTCAGTGTTACAGTATTTGTCTAGATCGGTGTTTAGAGGTTGTTAGTCTGTTAGATGTCACTGTCTAGGTGACGTCAGCATTAGATGCTCAGTGGTTTCGTTTGTACTATAAATAGATCAGTACTTGTACTGTTCTATTAGCTCTTTTGCACCAATCATCTTGTACGAACAAACTAGTGAGCTCAGCCTGAGGGGGAGTTTAGTATACATGTGTGCATAGTCAAATTTTTGTAATCCATACAATCTTTTAACTAATGAAATCGTGTATGATTAAAACTATTCTTCCTTTGATTGTGTTATAAAGTTTACTTTTAATTTTCGCTGCAATTATCCCCCGATCTATCTTCTTTCATTATTCACTTTGTTAAACAACACAATCAAACAAACTCAGATCCTAACAAATATCTTTCGATAAATTAATGTAGAGTCTCATTTTTCATGCAGGTAAAAATCTCAAATTCTTTCTTTGTCAGGGCCCTTTGTCTTTGAATCATGTTGGTATTTCCATAATACTTTTCGTACAAAGCTTCCCATAACGACTTTGACGTCTTATTACTCTTCCATAGATGTGACATGTCATCCGTAAGAGCTTGCTGTAACTGACTAAACATTTTTCTCTCTCTTTCATATTTTCCTTTATCTTCTGGTATTAATGTTGAAATCTTCCTTGTTATACCGGTTGTTTCTTGATGAGGTAATATATATTCCTATTGAATTGCGATCCATAAATCGATATCTAAACCTTGAATATATCCCTCAAATCTCTCTTTCCACCTCGAAAAATCTTCGATCTTTAGCAGCTTCAGGGCTTTATTGTTCGTTCCCATCATATTGTCAAGATTGATTGTTTGAACTATATTGTGTCGCCCTATAGTTCTGGTCATGAATGTTCTCCAATCGTCTAGACGTTCCATTTTGATGAACTTTCAAACACTTAGACAAAATAAATTCCAAAACACTTAGACACTCCAAGAAAACTAATCATGTGCACGTACCACTCTCAAATTAAGTTAACGTGTACAAGCTATCGGTCAAACATACCACTCCTATGCACAACTCTAAGCGTACAAGTCCTATACAACGTATTACTTATGCGCTTTGGCTCCTATGCGCGTACCGCACCTACGCAAGAAACCTTTGAAGCGTATGAAGCTGAATCTTGACAATTATTTGTGTGTTTTGGACGTTTTTGAGTGTAATCGTATGAGAAAAAGAACAAAGATGAAAAAGAATCTTCTGGGAAAAAAATTCATAATTTCAACCATGTGAATGCTCTAAAACTCAAATAAACGAAGTTTTTTGCCAAAATCTTCACTTCTAAGACATAGCACAAGTAGATATCACTTCCTTAACTCTAATACCACTTGAAAGCTTTAGGAATCGTTATGTAAGACGTGGTTAGATGTCACGGCCCCAGTCCCGGTGTGACATGGTCCAGGAGCCACGGGACAGAAACCCGTGGTATTTATTATTTGAGTTGACAGTGGAAGTTTAACAGGATCTTTTAAAACTTGAAAACGCCCGATTATTTTATTTCATAATTCGGGATAAACCCGTAATTTACAATAGAGGAATTTCACGGGGAAATTCCCTGATTTACAAAACATGTTCATTTATTTTAACTGAGCCACCACTTCAAGCTTGTTAGTGCTCCGTAGCACGTTTTCTTTGATTCACAGCAGGTTACCTGAAACATGTTTTAAAATTTTTTTGTCAGCGGGGAAATACTGGCGAGTCACTCAAGTTACACAAAACGACCCATTAGTTATAAATTACAGCATAAGAGCGATTACAATGGCTACTATCTTATTTTTATCTGGCGCCGTGTCACACCCTGGTGACGATGGTCATACCACTATTGGGTCCTTTCACCCAAGTAGTGATGATTATCATTGTTAGGTTAATGAACCTAACCGTGAGAAATTAGTAATGTGCACAATACCCCACTTGCCAGTGATTCAAGATAACCACGACTTAATCCCTGTAATTATAACTTTGAAAATAGTTTGAGGTATTGTACAACAACTTTAAAAAGAGAATGACTCACATAGCAAGTTTAAACGGGCAGAGTTTAGCCTATTGATAAGCCTTGTAACCTAATTTAAAATAGCAATGCATACGAAATTAGGTCAGTAACTTAATACAACATTTACGATAACTCACGAGATTAAAACCCTCACAATGAATGACAAAGTGCAACACTTAAACATCCATCGATTTTACGACGAATGACAAAGTATAGCCCGAGTTTGGGCAGCACTTAAACATCCATCGGATTGGTTTCAGTCGATCGGACATTGAATCATAGCAGCGATCGAGTTAATACCCTGTATCGTAGCAGCGCTTCCTTACGCGAAAATGTGATTTTGAGCAGTAGAACTTCGTTTTTGAATGAAGTTTTCGACACAGATGAACTGCTCATGGCCTAGCAATTTATAGCAAATTTTCAAGTTTTGCGTGGCCCGCGTAAACCTTAATAAGGTCTTACGCGGCCCGCGAGAGTCCACCTAGTCTACACTAGGGCTAGCGTGTCATCGGTAGGTCCGCCATGTGTGTGACACGTGGCCTGGGACGCTTATCCAGTCAACTTTAAGTTGACGCGGCCGGCGTAAGCCTATGCTTACATTTACGCGGCCCGTGTGAAAACCAATTTTCATGTTTTCTTGGTTTTTCATATATATTAGGGTTTCAAGGGTCCGGGTTTTCACTTACGGGTCATTTTGGGACATTTTTGCAGGTCCTTACATCCTCCCCACCTTATTTAAAATCTCTTCCTCGAGATTTAGTGAAATAAGTGAGGATATTTTCGTTTCATCTCTGATTCTAGCTCCTAGGTGTATTCGGGTCCTCTTTTCGAATCCCACTTGACTTTGACAAGTACCAATCTTTTGTGTTTGAGAAACTTGACCTTTCTGTCTTCTATTTGAAGTGGTTTCTCTACGAACTTCAACTTTTCATTCACCTGCATGTCTTGTAGAGGGACTACTAGCGATTCGTCTGATAAACACTTCTTGAGGTTGGATATATGAAATACGTCATGTACGCCGACTAACTCTTCTGGTAGTTGTAAGCGATAGGCAACTGGTCCTATACGTTGGATTACTGGGAATGGTCCTACATATCTTGGACTTAGTTTTCCTTTCTTACCGAACCAATCTACTCCTTTCTAAGGAGAAACTTTCAAGAGTACCCTGTCTCCAACTTGAAATTCTAATGGCTTGCGTCGATTGTCTGCATAACTCTTCTGACGATCTCGAGCCGTCTTTAGTCTTTCCTTAATTTGATTGATCTTGTCGGTAGTTTCTTGCACAATTTCAGGGCCTGATAATTGATTTTCTCCTATTTCTGCCCAACAAACTAGAGTTCTACACTTACGTCCGTATAGTGCTTCAAACGGGACAGCTTCAATACTTGAATGATAACTATTGTTATAGGAGAATTCAATTAAAAGTAAATGGTTATCCCAGTTTCCATCAAAATCTATAACACATGCCCTGAGCATGTCTTCCAGGGTTTGAATCGTCCTTTCACTTTGTCCATCGGTTTGGGGATGGTAGGTTGTACTTAAGTTTAATCGTGTCCCCATGGCTTCCTGGAAACTTGTCCAGAAATGGGAAGTGAAACGACTATCCCTATCCGATACAATGGAGAGTGGGACTCCATGTAGTGATACTACTTCATCTACATACAACTTTGCTAACCTTTCCATGCTAAAGGTTTCATTCATGGGTAGAAAATGGGCTGATTTGGTTAATCGATCCACAATTACCCAAATCGCATCATTACCTTTTCTGGTTATGGGTAACTTAGTAACAAAATCCATTGTTATGAGTTCCCATTTCCATACAGGCATGTCTAATTGTTGGAGTAATCCTGAAGGTTTCTGGTGTTCTGCCTTAACTTATGAACAAGTAAGACATTTAGAAACATATCTAGCTATGTCCTTTTTCATTCCTATCCACCAGAAGTTATTCCTTAAATCTTGGTACATCTTATTATTACCAGGATGCATGGTATATCTAGATTTATGGGCTTCCTCTAAAATTTTATTTCTTAAATCTCCCTGCTTAGGTACCCAAATTCTATTCTTCTGGAATCTCCAAATTCCATTACTTTCTTGCTCTAATTCCTTTATTCGTCCTTTCATTCCTTCAGCATTATCCTTGATCGATGTTTCTTGAATATGCTTCAATTGTTTCATTAAATCTAATTGTAAGCTTAACCTAAGAGCACGAACTCGTCGTTGTTTCTCATGAAACTTACGACTTAAGGCATCAGCAACTACGTTTGCTTTTCCTTCGTGATATTGAATATCACAGTCGTAGTCACTTAGAATTTCCATCCATCTTCTTTGCCTCATGTTTAACTCCTTTTGCCCAAATATGTATCTTAAACTCTTATGATCTGTATAGACAGTAAACTTACTTCCGTACAGATAATGTCTCCAAATCTTAAGGGCAAAAATTACGGCCCCTAATTCTAAGTCATGAGTCGTATAATTTTCTTCATGCTTCTTCAATTGTCTTGAGGCATACGCAATTACCTTCTTGCGTTGCATCAGCACACATCCTAATCCTAGCTTAGAAGCATCACAGTAAACTTCAAAACCTTCTGTTCCTTCTGGTAAGGCAAGAATTGGGGCATTGGTTAACTTTTGCTTTAAAATCTTAAAAGCCTCTTCTTGCTTAGGTCCCCATTCAAACTTAACTGATTTATAGGTTAGCTTAGTTAATGGTACAACTGTTTTGGAAAAATCCTTAATAAACCGTCTATAGTATCCGGCTAATCCTAGAAAACTTCTAATTTCCATGGCTGATTGCGGGACCTTCCATTTGGTGATAGCTTCTATTTTAGAAGGATCTACGTGAATACCTTCTTGATTCACCATGTGTCCTAAAAATTGCACTTCTTGTAGCCAAAATTCACACTTCGAGAATTTGGCGTAAAGCTTCTCTTTTCTTAACAAAGTTAAGAGTGCATGCAAGTGTTTACATTGCTCGTCCTGACTTTTGGAATAAATAAGTATATCGTCGATGAAGACAAAAACGAATTTATCCAAATACGGTTTACAGATCCTATTCATCATGTCCATAAATGATGCTGGGGCATTTGTTAGTCCAAAGGGCATGACTGTAAACTCGTAATGACCATACCTAGTTCTGAAAGCAGTTTTAGGTATGTCTTCTTCCTGTACTTTCAACTGATGGTATCCGGAGCGTAAATCTATCTTAGAAAAATATCTAGCTCCCTGAAGTTGATTAAAAAGATCATCAATCCTAGGTAATGGGTATCGATTCTTAATTGTAACCTTATTCAATTCCCTATAATCGATACACATCCGCATCGAACCATCTTTCTTCTTTACAAACAACACTGGTGCTCCCCACGGGGATGAACTAGGTTGTATAAATCCTTTGCTTAATAATTCATCTAATTGCTTTTTCAGTTCTAACATTTCAGTGGGTGCTAACCGATAAGGTGCCTTAGCTATCGGTGTAGTTCCAAGAATTAGATGAAATCGAAATTCTACTTCCCTATCGGGTGGTAATCCAGGTAGTTCTTCTGGAAATACATCTGAGTATTCCGATACTACAGGAATTTCCTTAAGTTCCTTACTCTTAGTGTTAATGATTACTGAAATCATATACACTATTCCTTGTTTTCTTGAATAACTGGCCACTTTCATTACTGAAATGAATTTCATTGGCTTACGTGGCTTATCTCCTGTAATCACCACTACTTTTCCTGTGGGTGTATGTATTTCTATGGAATTCTATCACATAAGATTCGAGCATGGTTGGCTACTAACCAATCCATTCCTAACATGACATCGAATCTAGCTAAATTCATAGGTAACAGGTTTGCATAAAATTTATGGCCTAAAAGTTCTATCTTTCCTTCTTGCAAAACCTTATCTATGTTAACAGAATTCCCATCTGCCGTTTCTACCGTAAAAATTTGTCTAAGGTTGGTTAAGGGTAGATTAAGAGCTTGGCAGAACGAAGTATTTATAAAACTTTGGTTTGCACCAGAGTTAAATAATACTTTTGCATAGACGTCATGAACTAGGAGCGTACCAGTTATCACATCAGGGATTAGTTCTACTTCCTGGGTAGTTAGTTGGAAGGCTCTTGCGTTTTTCTTGGTAGTTCCTTCTGCAAGTTTGGCTTTGTTGTCAGCTGGTTTGACCAATTTAGGGCAGTCTGGTCTAAAATGTCCAGCTTCTCCACAGTTGAAGCAGATTGTTGACTTCTTTCTCCTGCAGTCTTCTTCTTGATGCCCTAGAATTTTGCAGAAATTGCAATACCCTTTGCATCTTCCAAAATGCTTTCTTTTACAGGTATTGCAAAATGGAGTAGTGGGAGATGGCCCGGTTCCCTTTTTCTTAAAGTTGCTACTATTACTCACACGGAATCCTTGGGTAATCTTTTGAGCCACTTCTTTCTTCCGGCTTTCTTCTCGCGTACGTACCAGTCCGTCTATCAAAGTGTTGGCTAATTCCACCGCATCGTCAATAGTGCGAGGTCTCGCAGCTTTAACAATATCACGGATTTCGCCAATAAAACCCCAAATATAGCGAGAAATAAGCACCGGTTCTGGCGAAGACAGGGTTGGTACAACTCTAGCATACTCGAAGAATGTCGAAGTATACCCTCGACAATCAACGTCTACCATCCGGTGATTGAGGAACTTATTTGTCATTTGTTCCTTTTCGTATTCGGGACAGAATTTTCTCTCCACCAATCCCTTAAATTCTTCCCAATTCATAGCATAAGCCACATCGCTTCCCTTGGCTTGTAGTACCGTGTTCCACCATTCGAGTGCCCCTTCTTTAAAAAGATGCGAAGCGTACATGACCTTGTCTTCCTCGGCACATTTACTTATTTTAATCACTGCCTCGGTTTTCTCTAACCAACGCAGTGCGGCAGTCGCCCCCTCATTACCTGCAAATTCGACCGGTTTACAGGCAAGAAATTCCTTGTTATTGCAACCAGGCGTTGCAGCTTTCATTCTTTTAAGAAGTGGGGCTTGTATCACATCATCGTTATTATTATTAATGTTGCCGCCTCCATTTACACTATTACTGAAATTGTCGTCGCGAGTACGTTTGCTGGGAGCATTTAGAGGAGGTTCAATGGGATTTCGGGCAGCAGCCAGGATTGCTGGAATAGCATTTGCTATTCCTTGGGCAACGGTGTTTTCTGTATCTTACCTATTGAGAAATTGATCTTCCTTGTTTTGTTCGGATTGATTAACTTCGTTAACTGGTTCATTGACGGCGTGTTCCATCTATTAATTATCAATATATAAATTATTTGCACAAAATATCTAAATAATAACCGGTCATAATTAAAATAATCGCAAATAATCACGTCAACACATATAGCCAAAATTGTCGACTTTGCGACGTCGATATTTTTATATATTAGTAGGCATCCGTACAAACCAGTTATGTTACAAGAGTTTTATTTTTAAGTTATTTTACATGATTATATTTTTATTATTATTTTATTATTATTAAACATGTAACCACACAACCACCTACGATCCCTGTCAGCTGGCATTTCAGAAACGACGTTCCCTCTCGTCGTATTTCCACGATATCCTCTCCCCCACATCCCGAATTCTGTTTCCTGCGTCCACCAGCTCCTCGCCATAGTGGCGGAGTTCAGCCAAGTTCTCGGTGCTCATAGGTGGCTGTAGTGGAGGCTCAGGGTCAAATTGAGGGAAAAAGGTATTAGGGTTTTTCAGGAGGTTCTGAAATTGCCAGCCAGTGGTCCACCATTCTTCCAGCTCTCCTAGAGGTCGGGGGTGGATAATAGGATCTGGGATAGCAGGTTCCAGATTGACTGGAAGTTGTGCTTCCGCTAGGTAATTGAAGAGGTTTTCATCGGCAGGTACGATGAGGTCGCTATTTGCCAATTGGCGATCCAGCTCCTCCCAGGGTGGCATTTCCTGGGCTTGCCCTGAACTTTCTCCGATTTCTATTACTTTGCCTTTATTCTTCGTATCCTCAGTCTTGATAACTTTTTGTGTCGCTGGTTTCTTTCTACGCACACGCCTCCAGCCTACGAGTCTTCTTCTCTTTTTCGGCTTAGGTTTCTCTTGAGGTTGGGCTTGAAATACCATTGGTTCTTCAGTATCAGCCTGGTAACCAGTGAAGGTACCGGTGGTATCCATATCTGTGGTATGGATAGAAAAGTTGTGAAGTGCTTCTGATAGTTCATTCATGCTGTTTAGCAGATCTATAAAGAAAACACAAAATCTTAATTAGAAAGTTATATATATAGCAATTTAAATTTCCACAGAATCACAAAGTAGCAACTTGAGAAATTAAGTATTTATAAATACTTAATAGGCTTAAATCAGTGGCTCTGATGCCACATTTTTCTGTCACGGCCCCAGTCCCGGTGTGGCCCGGTCCAGGAGCCGCGGGACAGAAACCCGTGGTATTTATTATTTGAGTTGACAGCGGAAGTTTAACAGGATCTTTTAAAACTTGAAAATGCCCGGTTATTTTATTTCATAATTCGCGATAAACCCCGTAATATACAATAGAGGAATTTCACGGGGAAATTCCGTGATTTACAAAACATGTTCATTTATTTTAACTAAGCCACCACTTCAAGCTTGTTAGTGCTCCGTAGCACGTTATCCTTGATTCACAGCAGGTTTCCTGAAACATGTTTTAAACATATTTTGTCAGCGGGGAAATATTGGCGAGTCACTCAAGTTACACAAAACGACCCATTAGTTATAAATTACAGCATAAGAGCGATTACAATGGCTACTATCTTATTTTTATCTGGCGCCGTGTCACACCCTGGTGACGATGATCATACCACTATTGGGTCATTTCACCCAAGTAGTGATCATTATCACTGTTAGGTTAATGAACCTAACCGTGAGAAATTAGTAATGTGCACAATACCCCACTTGCCAGTGATTCAAGATAACCACGACTTAATCCCTGTAATTATAACTTTGAAAATAGTTTGAGGTGTTGTAAAAAAACTTTAAAAAGAGAATGACTCACATAGCAAGTTTAAACGGGCAGAGTTTAGCCTACTGATAAGCCTTGTAACCTAATTTAAAATAGCTATGCATACGAAATTAGGTCAGTAACTTAATACAACATTTACGATAACTCACAAGATTAAAACCCTCACAATGAATGACAAAGTGCAACACTTAAACATCCATCGATTTTACGACGAATGACAAAGTATAGCCCGAGTTTGGGCAGCACTTAAACATCCATCGGATTAGTTTCAATCGATCGGACATTGAATCGTAGCAGCGATCGAGTTAATATCCTGTATCGTAGCAGCGCTTCCCTACGCGAAAATGTGATTTTGAGTAGTAGAACTTCGTTTTTGAATGAAGTTTTCGACACAGATGAACTGCTCAAGGCCTTGCAATTTATAGCAAATTTTCAAGTTTTACGCGGCCCGCGTAAACCTTAATAAGGTCTTACGCGGCCCGTGAGAGTCCACCTAGTCTACACTAGGGCTAGCGTGTCATCGGTAGGTCCGCCACGTGTGCGACACGTGGCCTGGGACGCTTATCCGGTCAACATTAAGTTGACGCGGCCCGCGTAAGCCTATGCTTACATTTACGCGGCCCACGTGAAAACCAATTTTCATGTTTTCTTGGTTTTTCATGTATATTAGGGTTTCAAGGGTCCGGGTTTTCACTTACGGGTCGTTTTCAGACATTTTTGCAGGTCCTTACATTAGACATTAGGAATGATGTAAAGAGATCTACTTACACACATGTACGTGTGGAATCCATGTAAATGTGTGATGCATGCTTAGAGATACTAAATAAACGTTCTTTATAAATTTTGACAGCACTTCGTTACAACTTGATGTCCTTTCTAAAAGAACCAAATGACAAGTCAACTCATCTGTGCGCACCACTACTCTATTTATAGACCTAGACGCAGGACTACATAGCGCACGTCTCCTACGCACACACTAGTTCTGCGCTGCACTGTGTAGGACTAGTTGTTTACATTTCAATTTCAAACACAAAACTATCTAATGAACGTGCTACCATATAAATAAAATGACAATTACAAAAGACGCATGCATTAAACTAAATGCACTAATAAGTTTGTTACAAAAATCATTGAAGAAATATTTAGAGAGACGAGGGGTAATTAAATGAGTCCTATCACTAAATTTGAGTAAAAATAGGTTCTTTAAAGTAAGACAAAAAGACAGTGCACGTCCTTTATGTTTACCTAAAAGTACAGTGCACGTCCTTAACATTTAAAAGTTGCACTGCAAATCCTTTACCTTTAATTTTGTTGCATTGCAAGTCCTTTATGGCTAACGGTGTTAACTTTTACCATTAAATCCCCCACGTGCCTCCCACGTGAGGGGTATATCCGTCCATTCCCTTCATTCTTCCCCTTTAAAACCCTAGTTTCCAAAAAACCATCACCATTTCCCTTCATCCCTTTCATCTGTAACCCTAACCCCATACGTATTTTCCCTTCAACAAAAAATTGGAACCCTAACGAACTGATATCTCCAATTCAATGTCAGTTGTGTATTGTTCTTGTGGGAGAGAAGCTACAATTATGATATCTAGGACAAATCGCAATCCTGGACATCGCTTTTATGGTTGCCCTCAAAAGGTATGTGATTTTTGGTTGTCGATTAACTGCAGATAATTAATTTTTCTTTTCGCAGGGTTGTCGAGGATTCATTCAGTGGGTAACTGATGGACCGTTAGATACAATGCTAGCATTGTTGAGGGCCATAAACTTCCTTGAATCTTCTAATGAATAACTGCTAACTTCCAACCGTTTGCTTGAGGAAAAACTGAAAGAAACTGAAGCTGAAAATATGAAATTGAGGATGTATTTGACTATTATTGTCGTTGCTGTTATTGTGATTGTCATGGCTAGGTTGTTAGGGTAATGGTCATTGCTGTATTAGTGGTTTAATGAGTAGGTAGTTGTAGTAATGGTTCAATACCAAGTAATGTAATGGTTTAACGAATTGTAATGGTTCAATACCAAGTTGTTTGTGTAATGCTTCAATACCTAGTTGTTTGTGTAATGGTTCAATGTATTGGTTTAAATCTGTTTAATGGAATGTAATGGTTTAACTAAGTGCAATGGTTCATTACCAAAAGTCAACAGATGCCAAAATACCAATAGTTTAAAAAGTAGCAACAGTAAGCAAACACACATTGTTTAAGTGTAACAAAAGAAAAACAACTATAAATTATTTTTTTGGAGCAACAGCCTTCCGACCCTTCCCACTTGCAGCAACAGCCTTCTTTCCAACAGCCTTCATACTCTACCCACTTGCAGCAACAGCCTTCTTTGATCCCTGTGTTCACCATCTTGCCCACTTTCAATATACACACTTGATTGTGTGCCAGGAAAAGGATGGATATTTGTGTTGCCATGCTCAAGGTACACATCAATAAACCTTATGTTATTTTTAACAAAGTTAAGAAGTTCTTGTATCCCTAAATCATCATTTAAGGAGACAATGCCATCATCTAAATCAATGGAACCTGGTTTTCTAAAATGCAAAAATGTCGGAATTTCATCTTCGTAACCTAACTCCCTCCTAATCAGCTGCAATTCGTGATTACTGAACCTTTCAACAGTCAAAAGATCTATATTACTTTGCTTTCCATTCACGTAATCACGACCTGGATAGTTTGTGAAGTAACCCCCGTGATTCAATACGATAGAAAAGAGTTCCGGATACATATCTGCAAATGATTACAAACCATAATCAGTAGAAATCCTCCATGTATAACCAAAATTATAACTTTAAATCATACCTAGGAGAGTATCGTCGAAATCCTCATCTTCGCCTCGTATATGAAATGCACCACCAGGCTTCACTACTGGATCGGGATCCATCGTTTGAAGTGAAATGTTGAAGGAAGGGGAACGATTCTCTGAATATTGGGGTTAGGGTTAAAACAGAGAGGAAGGGGATGTAGTGAAATGTTGAAGACTGGGTTTTAAAGGGGAAGAATGAAGGGAATTGATGGATATACCCCTCACGTGGGAGGCACGTGGGGGATTTAATGGTAAAAGTTAACACCGTTAGCCATAAAGGACTTGCAATACAACAAAATTAAAGGTAAAGGATTTGCAGTGCAACTTTTAAACGTTAAGGACATGCACTGTACTTTTAGGTAAACCTAAAGGACGTGCATTGTCATTTTGTCTTAAAGTAATGTCCATTTTAGTCATTCTACACAAAATTAAAAGAAAAATTGGAAATCCGCATTCATGTGTGGGGTCTAATGATATGTGTAAAATGAAACATATAAATTACATCAAATGAGGCATAAAACTAACCCTTTTTTAGTACTAATGTTGAAAAAAGTGCGTTTTTGTCTTCCTTTTGTATTTTCAGGACCAAATGAGCTTAAACGAATAAAAGGAACAAATATGCAGCAAAAACTTACATAAATACAAACAAAAAGGAACAAACGTGGCATGACCGACCCCTCAGTAGCATTCCCAAAAGCAAAACAAGAAACAGAAGGCTGACCACGGCCCCATGCTCTCTGGACACAGGGGCGTGGTCAGATGTCTGCAGAAATGGACAAAGTAGTGGAAACTTCTATGCCCACCACAGAGGCGTGCCCAGCTCAGCACGGGGCGTGGTTAACGCTAAGATTTGCAGAATCTTGCAAATCTTGGTAGTGCTGAGGCATCCCTTGGCAAACCACCTCTCTCTCACTTTGCCACCACTCCACCACCACTACAACACCCACATCCACCACCATCATCCATCATCCACCTTAGAGTATGTGTAGTAGTCTCGGGATCCAAGATTAATCGTAAGAGTTCTTGTCAATTAAATGCCATGTTTGGCTAAGTCTCTTACATCACTTGGGGAAGACAAGCATTTAACGTATTACTTTCTATATTTAATCTTTTCACACTTTTTATTTGGTTTTGTATTAATGACTTTAATAACTAGTTTCTTATGTTGAAGGTGAAACTTCTTTATCATTTGTCTGTGGTGTCTTGGCATTACTTTACTGTCTATATAAAGTAAAAGATTTTCACCATTCATATCTCTAGGGTCTATTTAGAGATATGTTGGCTACCTGGTCGGGGGTTAAGGGAATGGTTTAGTAAGGTTCTTACCATGTTCAATGTATAGATCCTGCAAGGACCTGGGTCAAGCTTACTAGCACCTCCTCCAATACCCACTGGTATTGGATAGCGGGGGTGCGAATGGCTTGATCCCCTCATATGTAAACTACTATTAATACATTAAACTGCCTTTTTAGGATTGTATCCCTGCTGACTCAAACCACTTAGCCGAGGGTAACGTCACCTTCAAAAGAGGGGCCTACCACTTTTCGCTTTAATAACTTAATTAATTATCTTTCAATATTCTGACCCTTTGGGATTGTATCCTTGCAGACTCAAACCACTGGGTTGAGGGTAACGTCACCTTCAAAAGAGGGGCCTACTACTATAACTAAGATAATCTCTTAAAAAGTGCAAAAGTGCGGAAATCATCAAAGGATACGTTAAAGGCAAGTCGGATCCAAGTGATTTATCTTGTCTATCTGTTTTTATTTTTATTTCAGCATTTTTATTTTTTATTTTTTATTTAAAACCTTTTTCAAAAATTTTAGTTTAATTAGACGTTGAGGATAAACCTGTACTAAAAGCTCTTTTGTCCTTGGACGGCCTCGATATCTTACCAACGCTATACTACGCTCACGATGGGTGCAGTTGCCCATGTGTGTGTTTAGTGTTAGTAGAATATCGTGTTTTATAAATTTAAAACTTGACTAATGTGTAAAATGGGCTTAAAATATCAATAAAAACATATTACACCTTGCACACATTAAGTTTTTTGGGCCGTTGCCGGGGACACAAGGATTTTAAGAAAGTTAGGTTTCTCCCTTTCCGATAACCTCTTACGTTCTTGTCTAAAGCAGGGGCAACTAAGGTACCTCAGGCACTTCGGTGTTGTTCTGTCCAGTAAGGAACCGCCCGATCTAGACGATTTCCTTGAAAATAATACAAAACTTCACAAAAGTCTCTAGCCACGGGGCCGTGTCCAGATCAACACGCCCCGTGCCCGCCTAAAAAGTGACCCTGGTGGTGTGTCCAGGCCAACACGCCCCGTGCTCAGAATATGGACAAAATATGTCAGAGTCTTGTCTAACCACGAGGCCGTGTCCAGCGGACACGGGGCCGTGGTCAGCACGCTGTCGTTTTCTATAAAGTCAGCATGATTCCTGCACATTTGGACCCATTCCAAAGACAAAGATTTGGTGAGATCTTCACAAATACCCTACAAGGTATATTCCAAAGAAGGTTCTCAACAACCATCTTTTCTTTACTACTTTTGTCTCTTGCTTTCTTCTTCAAAAACTTCTCAAAACCTCCATTAAAGCTTGAAACCTCCATGTTTTTAAGCTTTATTGTGATGTTTGCTAGGTTTTTAACAAATGAATCTTATCAAAAAGAAGCTTTACAACACTGTTTTAAGTTGTTTCTGCTCAGAAATGTTCCAAAGTTCAGAAAAATAATTTAAAACTATAAGATTCCTAAGTTGAAAAATCTGCAGTTTGGTGGCCACGAGGCCGTGCTCAGCGAGCACGGGGCCGTGGCCGGAGTTACTGTTTCATTAATTTGAACTTTTTGACTTGTTTTCTTAGAATGTCGAGCCGGAACAGCGGAACATCCTCAGCTCACTCAAGGAACGATCGAAGGGGAAGAAGAACATCGGTGGAAGACTCCTTGCGTAACTATGTGTATGCCTTGCGAGAAGCCATTGATGAGATAACGGGAGTAGAAGAAGCCTTAATTGACTGTATTAACCATTTGTCGGTAGGGTTAGAGTGTTGCCTTCAAGAAGTCAACCTTTTGCACCAAAGGTTGAATATTCTTGCTTCTCCTCCCATGGTGCCAATCAATGCACAAAGAGGGTGGAATGTTGTACCAGAAGTCATTATTCCAGCCGAATGGCATGTCATACCTTCGGAACCTCCTCTAAACATGCTACACGGGGTTCCGGTAGCCGTCGCACCTCCTCCACAAGACACTATCTAAAATGAGCCCACCTTCTTTCTTCCTAGGGAGATACAGGAATGGCTCAATAACATTTAAAAGGCATCCCCCGGCTCCGAGTTCTACAAAACCCTTAAGTTCCAGAAAGTCATTTCCGGGTTTTTGGTCATTCTTACAATAAGGGTAGAACTCCTTAGTGATTTCCTGCATTCTTTGACCTATCTATCTTAGGATCTTTGTAGTTTTTCATTTTTAGGAACTTTATTTTCAATTTTTAGGATCTTTGTAATTGTCGTTTTAAATGAATGATGGTTTTTAATTATTTAGTGGTGTTTGGATGTTGTTGTAATGGTTGAACACACTCGAAAAGGTGGAGGTTACCAATGGAACTTTAAAACCACACCCCATGCACAAAAACAAAGCCTCCCGATAATTTTCCAGCATTACAGCAAGTTCAGCACGGGGCCGTGTTCAGCCCAACACGCCCCCGTGCCCGAGGTTCTGCAGAAAATGCCCAGTTCAGGTAACTGGACACGGGGTCGTTCTCACTGATCACGCCTCGTGCCCAGCCTTCTGTTTAATTATGATACTGGCAATCTGACCATGGCGCCGTGCCCAGACCAACACGGGCCCGTGGCTAGACGCCCAGTAACACAAAATCTTGTTTTTAAACACCTTTTTACACATTCAATCAACCTAAAAACTTGTTTTTGGGACACATTGAGGACAATGTGTAATTTAAGTGTGGTGGGGGGGTGCTAAAACCTTGAATTTTGCAAGTCCTAATAACACGCCTTACACAAAACTCTATTGGAACCGCTAATCACCCCAATTTTTTTTCAAAAACTTTTCATCTTACTTTTCTTGGTTTAATTTGGGAATAACAAGTTCTAAAAAGGTTATATTTTTACAAATTTACAACCGATATCGTCTTGATAAAAAGAACCAACATAAGAAAATTATGAAACGGCATGACAAATCTAGTTAAAATTTGATTATATATACTTGATCACATTATAAACTCATTCCCACAATAAGTGAGTTTTGAGCCTTTATTGAGCATACAAGCATACATCTTTAAACTAAATGCTCATTTTTCGTTTCTTGTGTGAATAGCCGCTTGGTGCTTACAACTCTAGAACTTGCTACAACGATACATTCCCGGTCCTTACCAACTTAAACCCAAGTAAGTAAATGATGGAGGCATTAGGACTAACCTATTTTCCTTTCAACACCATTATTTTTCATTTTGTTTATCACCTACCCAAAATCCCCCTAGTTAACCCCTTTGAGCCTAAACCTTTTCGTTTCTAAACCCACAAAACAAACACCCTTTACCCAATAAAACCTTTTTCTTTTCAACCCCTTTATTTTAGTAAAAAGCTCAGATTTCTTGTGACGTTTCTTTATAAAAAATGATACTCTAGCAATAAACAGACAAGTTCCTCAAAGAAAATTTGTTTGAAAATGCTTAGTTTGAATAAAAGTCACAAAAACAAAAAGTTTTACAATGACCGACGCTTTTTACGCTTTTAGACTTTTTTTTACTAACCACTAACAAAAACCACCTACCCTTAGCCCAAGCCTAACCCTTTCCCAAGTCCTCTTGATATTTAAAAAAGGTTTATAGTTAAAAAGGAGGAGGATTGATTGCTTGGCAAGCTTATGATAGAAGTAAGTTCCATGCCAGTCTCGAGTGTTTCACAAAAATACATCTTCGGCCGGGTGTTGAGTGATCTCCCGTGAGGTATGTGAACTTGTATATAAATGGAATTTGAAAAAGGCATGTTATGCCCAAATAAGTAATTTCTCTTATGAAACGTTTTAAATAAATCATAACGAATAGGATTGTAAATAACATAAAAATAAAACCCAATAAAGATCTTGGATTCCCGACACTCAAGACAAGCCCAAAACTTCTCTTCTACCTATTCCATTTGGGTGTGTAAGCCACATAATAAAGAGTTTTGCTTGAGGACAAGCAAAGATTCAAGTGTGGGGTCTAATGATGTGTGTAAAATGCAACATATAAATTACATCAAATGAGGCATAAAACTAACCCTATTTTAGTACTAATGTTGGAAAAAAGTGTGTTTTTGTCTTCCTTTTGTATTTTCAGGACCAAATAAGCTTAAACGAACAAAAGGAACAAATATACAGCAAAAACTAACATAAATACAAAGAAAAGGAACAAACGTGGCATGCCCGACCCCTCAGCAGCATTCCCAAAGCAAAACAAGAAACAGAAGGCTAACCACGACCCCATGCTCACTGGATACGAGGGCGTGGTCAGATGTCTGCAGAAATGGACAAAGTTGTGGAAGCTTCTATGCCCACCACGGGGGCATGCCCAGCTCAGCACGGGGCGTGGTCAACGCTAAGATTTGCAGAATCTTGCAAATTTTGGAAGTACAGATACGCTTCTGCACACGGGGTCGTGCCCAGCGAACACGGGGCCGTGTGGAGCCTTATGCAGACAATTGTAATTAATGAAAGAAAAGAAAAGGGATAGCAACGGGGGCGTGTCCGCTGGACACAGGGCCGTGGCCGGGTTTCTGTTCAGGCTATAAATAGGGGTGCTTGGCTCACTTCGAAGGCATCCCTTGGCAAACCACCTCTCTCTCACTTTGCCACCATTACAACACCCACATCCACCACCATCATCCATCATCCACCTTAGAGTATGTGTAGTAGTCTCGGGATCCAAGATTGATCGTAAGAGTTCTTGTCAATGAAATGCCATGCTTGGCTAAGTCTCTTACATCACTTGGTGAAGACAAGCATTTAACGTATTACTTTCTATTTTTAATCTTTTCGCACTTTTTATTTGGTTTTGTATTAATGACTTTAATAACTAGTTTCTTATGTTGAAGGTGAAACTTCTTTATCATTTGTCTGTGGTGTCTTGGCATTACTTTACTGTCTATATAAAGTAAAAGATTTTCACCATTCATATCTCTACGGTCTATATAGAGATATGTTGGCTACCTGGTTGGGGGTTAAGGGAATGGTTTAGTAAGGTTCTTACCATGTTCAGTGTATAGATCCTGCAAGGACCTGGGTCAAGCTTACTAGGACCTCCTCCAATACCCACTGGTATTGGATGGCGGGGGTGCGAAAGACTTGATCCCCTCATATGTAAACTACTGTTAATACATTAAACCGGCTATTTGGGATTGTATCCCTGCTGACTCAAACCACTTAGCCAAGGGTAACGTCACCTTCAAAAGAGGGGCCTACCACTTTTCGCATTAATAACTTAATTAATTATCTTTCAATATTCCGACCCTTTGGGATTGTATTCTTGCTGACTCAAACCACTGGGTTGAGGGTAACGTCACCTTCAAAAGACGGGCCTACTACTATAACTAAGATAATCTCTTAAAAAGTGGAAAAGTGTGGAAATCATCAATTGATACATTAAAGGCGAGTCGGTTCCAAGTGATTCACCTTGTCTATCTGTTTTTATTTTTATTTTTATTTCAGCATTTTTAGTTTTTATTTTTCATTTAAAACCTTTTCCAAAAATTTTAGTTTGATTAGACGTTGAGGATAAACCGGTACTAAAAGCTCTTCTGTCCTTGGACGAGCTAAGTATCTTACCAACGTTATACTACGCTCACGATGGGTGCACTTGCCCATGTGTGTTTAGTGTTAGTAGAATATCGTTTTTTATAAATTAAAAACTTGACTAATGTGTAAAATGGGCTTAAAATATCAATAAAAACACATACACCTTGCACACACCATCTACCTTGTTATGTTTCTGCTTTCTCATACTTAGGCCATGTTTGGATGAGCTTATTTTACCTCTTTACGACTTATTGACTTCTTGGAAAAAAGTTTTTGTGAAATGATGTTTGGGTAATAAGGTGAAAAGTAGCTTTTTAGGCATTGAAAAAAAGAATGAAAAAGTCACTTGGTTGTGACACAAAGCCGTCCCGGAGAACTATCAAAAAAATTTAAGCCTCGGGCAACAAAGGTTGAGGAAATGAATTAAAAAACACAAACCCTTGGTAGTGGAGTCAAGACTTGAACTTGAGACCTTTACATTAACTTAAGATGGGTTTTCCACTCCACCATCAACACTTTTTTTGCATATTATGTAGATGCATATATTAAATATATAATTAAGTATATATATAAAAGCTTATAGAAACCTTTCGGGCCTCTATCAACAACATCAAGTTACAATCTTTACACAAAACCCATCTCAGATTCAAGAAAAAGACATGAAATTTACACAATTTAAACACATTACCCTCAACTTTCTGTAGAATTTTCTTCACTTTCCTCTTACACCCATCAAAGAACAAGTCTGCATGCACAAAGAATCAACTTCGGATTCAAGAACAATTAAACAACATTGAATTCAAGTACAAAAAGGGTTGATTTTTTTTCTTTATCACGCACTTTAACATGAATTAAATTAAAGATCTTTAAGTTCACAATTGATTATACGCAAAGCATTGAAAGAAGCTATAAACACACAAATTAATACAACTTAAACCATAAATTTCAAACCTTTTTGCACACATTAATAAATAAAAATAGTGAAAGTGTGTACCTGAATCTTGACAAACTCGTCTTTACTCCTCTTCTTAAGCTAAAAGAAACAAAGAAAATAAAAAAGGAAACATGATAAATGACTGAATGAGAATGCAGGTTTTATAGATCTGAAGTTATAAGAAACATAGAACAAAAACAATTTAGAGGGTAGTGGTGGTTACGGTGAAGTGTGTGTGGGGGGGGGGGGGGGGGATGGTGGTAGTGGTGGTGGTGTGGAGTGGGGAAGATGAAGTGGGTGAGGTGGGTGGTGGATCAGATATTTTTGTTATTTCACATGCACCTAACACTAAAACTAACCCAGTTACGTGTCAGGGACTATCTGGAACGAAATTGAAAAAGTTGGGGATTATAGGTGTAATTTTAGAGAGTTAGGGGCTAAAGGTGAAAAATGAACAAACCACTAGAACTATCCGGGCACTTTTCTCTTATTAGTTTTGGTTCTTCAAAAATAAGGTTCTAAAATAATGTGCTAAGGCTGTTATAAACCAGACATTTTAGGCCCAACCCAATACTTATGGGTTTTAGGGTTTACACTTGTGTTTACCTATATATTGTAATGTTGAATAGAATGAATGTGATGAATTCAGTATTATCTCTAATTCTCTATGGTTTTTATCACGTTATCAGCACGCTTGCTCACCACTAGACATCAATCGGCAATCGGCAATCAGCATAATTCGGGTACTATATCAATTTTTCTGTAATTTTTCTTTTGAACTTTAGAACAAATTAGGATTGCCCTGCTTTTGTGCATTAGGACAGAAACGAATTCGTAAATATCACACTCCATTAACATCTTTAAGAATCGAATACAAAGTATCAAAATTACACATTTTTTTCTTCCTTAGTCTCTGTTTGTTGTTTCAATTTTTTTTAGAAAATCAAATCAAAGCCATACTTTCACCGTACAAACAAACAAACCGTTTCACCTCTGACCGGCGGCCGGTGGGCGGCTCCGCCGCCGGCAGCCACTGTGCTGCCCATACCCACCACTATCTCAGCTGCAACCCACGGTATTATCTCTGTTTTCATGGGGTAACCGGAGCTCCGCCGGAACCCTAGTTTATAGCCGGAGCTCCCCCACCATCTCTGCAACGTGACTCGAGACACAACCGCCGTCTGTGATGCCCGTCAGCCGTCACCCATCCACCCTCCTACACCACCATTCCACCGTTCACAAGGTCGCCGCCGAACGAGTTCGAAGCCACATACCACCGCCTCACCGTCACCTAATTCCGAGCACCGTCGTACGCGGCGGTTGTTAATGACCGAGAAACTCCAGGCCTCCAACTTGTCTTCCTCTCTTGCGTGGTCTCTCTCTTTCTACCAAAAAGCAGGGGTGTGTTATTTGGGGAAACTGAAGGAGGGGGCTAGGATATGAAGGTAGAATATATCTTCAAATAAATATCATATTTCATTGGAATCTTGTTAGAGTTTAACATATATTTTATTATATTCAAATACTTAATTAAATTATTCAAACACAATTTTTTTAAAGAAATCATACAAGAGTTTCTAAATTCCTACTCTATTATTAAAACGGCGTAAAGTATAGAACCTGTAGTTCCACCTGTAGAGAACCTGAAGTTCTCCTATAATATATATTTTATATTGTTGGCTCGTTTTAAATGCATGAATCTTTCCTTCCTAGATAAAAATGTCGAACTTATCAAAGCTTGAATTCACCGCACTTGACATCTCGGGTAACAACTACCTCACGTGGACTCTTGATGCTAAAATTCATTTGACGGCAAACAATTTGGGGGAGACAATTAATGTTGATAATAATACCTCACCTCAAGATAAAGCGAAAGCTATGATATTCCTCCGCCATCATCTTCACGAAGATCTAAAGCGGGAATATCTAACTGTTGAGGACCCTCTTGAATTTTGGACAAACATCAAAGAACGTTTTGACCACCAGAAGTTGGTCTTACTCCCCAAAGCCCGCTATGAATGGCTTCATTTACGACTACAGGATTTTAAGACCGTCAGTGAGTATAAGTCTGCTCTGTTCCACATTACCTCTGAACTTAAATTATGTGGTGAGAAAATTACCGATGAAGACATGCTTGAAAAAACTTTCTCAACGTTCCATGCCTCAAATATGCTCCTGTCGCAGCAATACAGGGAACGTCAATTTACTAAATATTCCGAATTGATATCATGTCTTCTGGTCGCGGAGCAAAACAACAAGCTCCTACTACAAAACCATCAATCGCCACCCGTCGGTGCAAGCCCATTCCCTGAAGCAAATGTGGCCAATTATCAAATCGGACAGGGTAGAGGTAGAGGTCGCGGCCCCAGCAGAGGTCGTGGTCGTGGTCAAGGACGAGGATATACATGGCATCGAGAGTCCCAGAACACTAAACATAGCGGTGGTGAATCGAGTCGACACAATACGGGGCGACCTTCGAAAGGGAAAAGTAGCGGGAACCAAAGCAATATTTGTTATAAATGTGGGATGTCAAATCATTGGTCCCGCACATGTCACACCCCTAAACACCTCGTTGAGGCATATCAACGCATGATGAAAGAAAAAGGAAAGAATGCAGAAACTAATCTGATTGAGAATGCACCTTCAGCGATGATATCAGACATTCATTTGGATGCATGTGATTTCAT
The DNA here is from genome assembly GCA_030545235.1 of Helianthus tuberosus. Lineage (NCBI taxonomy): Eukaryota > Viridiplantae > Streptophyta > Magnoliopsida > Asterales > Asteraceae > Helianthus > Helianthus tuberosus. Next base: position 35,233,197 of record CM060396.1, read on the forward strand.
TGAAAATATTCGTGATGTTTAAATATATTTAACGTACCTTTTATGTTTTCCTTTTCACACTGTGACCTTGGTATTTGGTTTGGTTTGAAATTTTTGCAATGTTTTATTTTTACTTCTTTGCATTAACTTTTATTTATTCTTTATTTATTTCCTGAAGAAATGTGCATGCTAGCTCCAGTAGAGCTATTATTGGTGATGAATGTCTGGTAGATAGCGGTAGTACTAACACTATTCTAAAAGATATGAAATTTTTCTCTGAGTTGTCTCCGGCAGAGACACCGATTAGTACTATATCTGGTGTTAGTAACCTTATCGAAGGCTCTGGCAGAGCACACATAACATTATCTTCGGGTACCAAATTAACTATTGATAATGCATTATATTCTAGTAAATCCAGAAGAAATTTACTTAGCTTTAAAGATATTCGAAAAAATGGTTACCACCTAAAAACAATATCTGAAAATAATATTGAATATCTTCAAATTACTTCAAACAAAAATGGCCAAGATTAGAAGCCTTATCCTCTAGATTATATTGTACTAATATCAATCCTATCGAATCATACATGGTGAGTAACCAAAAGTTGTTAGATAAAGACACATTCAATATATGGCATGACCGTCTAGGTCACCCTGGTAGCATAATGATGAGACGAATAATCAAAAGTGTAACCGGGCACCCTCTCAAAAACTTAAAAGTTTTGCTACCACAAGACTTATCATGTGCAGCATGCTCTCTGGGCAAACTTATAACTCGGCCCTCACAAACTAAATTGGTACATGAAACCCCATCATTTTTAGAAAGAATCCAAGGGGATATTTGTGGGCCTATTCATCCTCCGTGTGGACCATTCCGCTATTTCTTGGTCTTAATAGACGCATCCTCGAGGTGGTCACATGTGAGCCTTTTAGCTACTCGAAATGTAGCATTTGCCCGACTTTTAGCTCAAATCATACAATTGAGAGCCAATTTCCCCGATAATCAAATTAAAAACATTCGGATGGATAATGTGGGAGAGTTCACATCTCAAGCTTTTAATGACTATTGTATGTCAATTGGGATAAATGTTGAACATTCAGTACCTCATGTTTACACACAAAACGGTTTAGCTGAATCTCTGATTAAACGATTACAAATAATCGCTAGACCACTCTTAATGAGATGTAAATTACCATCTTCTGCATGGGGTCATGCTATTTTGCATGCCGCTGCACTAATTAGATTGAGACCAACTGCTGATCACGAATACTCCCCATTGCAACTGGTCTTCGGACGAGAGCCAAGTTTGTCCCACCTTAGAATTTTTGGTTGTGCGGTATACATACCAATACCGCCACCACAACGTACTACAATGGGACCCCAAAGAAGACTGGGTATCTATATTGGTTTTAACTCTCCGTCCGTTATTAGATACTTAGAACCAATGACGGGAGACATGTTTACAGCACGGTATGCTGACTGTCATTTTGATGAAATGATGTTCCCAGTCTTAGGGGGAGACAAGGACAAAGAAAGACTGGTAACACAAGAAATAACGTGGAATGCATCATCGCTATCAAATCTAGACCCCCGAAGTGGTCAATGTGAATATGAAGTCCAAAAGATCATACATTTGCAAAGAATAGCAAATTAATTACCAGATGCATTCACAGACACGAATAGAGTGACAAAGTCACATGTACCAGCATCAAATGTACCTGCTCGAATTGAAGTAATCCCAGAAGCGATTACTATACAACGAAAGCGTGGGAGACCAGTCGGTTCCAAAGACAAAAACCCACGGAAATGAAAAGAGCAAAGTAACGCAGTTGGTGAAAACTCACAAAAGATTATAAGTGAAACCCCGGTAGAGGTAAATGTCCCAGAAGAGACAGCTATGAATCCATAGGAAAATGAAGTTTCAGAAGAAACACCGGTACCGAACGAAAATGAGATCTCTATTAGTTATGTACAAGATAGTACAATGTGGAACCGGAATAAAACACGTGTTGATGATATATTCGCATATGCTATAGCAACGGATGTAATCAATGAAAATGATTATGTACCAAAAACTTTAGAAGAGTGCATGCACAGAAATGATTGGCCAAGATGGCAAGAAGCCATAAACGCCGAATTGAATTCGCTCGAAAAACGACATGTTTTTGGACCTGTAGTCTGAACGCCCATAGACGTCAAACCAGTAGGTTATAAATGGGTATTTGCAATAAAGAGAAATGAAAAGAATGAGATTTTACGATATAAGGCTCGACTTGTAGCACAAGGGTTTTCCCAAATCCCAGGAGTTGATTATGAGGAAACGTATTCCCCTGTAGTGGATGCGATAACCGTTAGGTTCCTGATCGGCCTCACAATCTCCGAAGGACTTCATATGAGACTAATGGATGTCGTCACCGCATACTTATACGGGACACTTGAAAATGACATCTACATGAAAATCCCTAAAGGATTAAAATTGCCTGAAACATTAAAATTAACACCTCGAGATATGTGTTCTATAAAGCTCCAGAGATCTTTTTATGGTCTCAAACAATCTGGTCGTATGTGGTACAATCGACTTAGTGAATATCTCGAAAAGGAAGGATACAAGTCTGATGTAATCAGTCCATGTGTCTTTATAAAACGACCACTCTCAAATTTCACTATAATAGCAGTCTATGTTGACGATATCAACATCATCGGATCTCCTGAAGAGATAGAGAAAGCTGCTCAATTGTTGAAGAAGGAATTTGAAATGAAAGATCTTGATATGACGAAATTATGCATCGGACTACAATTTGAGTATCTGTGCAATGGCACCATCAATCAAACTACATCCAGAAGATGTTAATATGTTTTAATATGGATAAAGCACATCCGTTTAGCGTACCTATGGTTGTCCGACCGCTAGATCCACACAAGGATCCTTTTCGCCCTCAAGAAGAAGGCGAAGAAGTACTTGGTCCAGAAGTACCGTACTTAAGCGCGATCGGTGCCCTTATGTATCTCGCAAATAACACAAGACCTGACATTGCATTTGCAGTACATGTACTAGCGAGATACAGTTCGAATCCAACACGTAGACACTGGAATGGTGTAAAACATATATTCCGGTATATTTGCGGGACACAAGACTTCGGTCTTTTCTATGAGAAAGATCAAAAGTCCCAGCTTGTTGGGTATGTTGATGCCGGATATCTATCAGATCCTCACAAAGCAAAATCTCAGACAGGTTATGTATTCACATACGGTGGTACATCAATCTCTTGGAAGTCAACTAAGCAAACACTTACAGCAACGTCATCAAATCATGCCGAATTGATAGCACTATATGACGCTGGTCGAGAATGCGTGTGGTTGAGATCAATGATTAATCACATACAAGAAGCATGCGGATTAGAACAGATCAAGAAGGAGCCGACAATTATTTATGAAAACAACGCTGCTTGCATAGCTCAGATCAGAGAAGGTTACATCAAGGGTGATCGAATAAAGCACATCTCACCAAAGTTTTTCTCAACATATGACTTGCAAAAGGAAGGGGAAATTGTTGTTCGCCAGATCAAGTCAAATGAAAATTTAGCTGACCTGTTCACGAAATCTTTACCTAGAAGCAGTTTCGAGCAGCTATCACACAAGATCGGTCTTCGTAGATTGAAAGATGTTTGTTGAATTCAGGGGAAGAATTATACACGTTGTACTCTTTTTCCCTTAACTAAGTTTTGTCTCACTGGGTTTTTTTAGTAAGGTTTTTAATGAGGCAGCATAGCTGATCCAGTAGTATCAGTTTATTTATTCAGGTCCTGAAGTACCTATTTAACATCATCCTGAAGTATGTTGTTAAACTGTGTATAATTCTAAATGTCTGAGGGGGAGTGTTATAAACCAGACATTTTAGGCCTAACCCAATACTTATGGGTTTTAGGGTTTACACTTATGTTTACCAATATATTGTAATGTTGAATAAAATGAATGTGATGAATTCAGTATTATCTCTAATTCTCTTTGGTTTTTATCAAAAACAACTATTAACGTAAGCATATTACAAATTGTAATGTCGCTGTCAAATTTTTATATTTTTAATAATATTTTGATTTTTATCTAAGTTTTGTTTGTTAACTTTTTTGAAATTTCTAGACTCACAGTTTTATTTAATTTTTTCAGTATCATATAAATTTTTATTGAAAACGGAGTTCTAACCAAGTTAAGTATTTTTTTGGTATCATAAACAACTATCACACGTACTTCGATGGGTCCTTATGCGGAATATGTAGTTTTTGGTAAAATATTAATCCTTCCTTTTAATTTTACGTTTGGTATCATAAACGGACTTTGTAGTGCTTCGACCCGCAGTAGTTATGCACTTTGTATACCCGACTACGATGAATAGCAAATACACAAATTTCCTTGGGTATTATTTGGTAAAAGATGGTTTTACATCTTTTGATTGTTTTCTCTGATTATTTTTAACCATAGAGTTATCCACTTTGAAAAAAGAAATTATTTAATTATATATTTAACGAGTTGACGTTGACCCGTGCATTGCAGCGGTGTCTTGATTAGGAATGTGTTTAGTACACTATAATATGAGATACCAAAATTCTTAACTATATGTAAAACATTCTTTTATTTTTCCTTGATCCCCAGCCCATAACACCAGACTAAAACATTATACTTTCAAAGAATATAAAGTGTTTTGGAAAATGACCTAATTTTGCAATCATAAATTTGAACCGAACATTTTCTGACCTCGGTTTGGTAGGGTGAAAGCCTAAACCGATTATATGTAGGCAATTTTTTCAGGATCCCAAATATTTCAAGCTTAAACATAATTAAGTTTAGAATAAACTTCCGTTTTGCTCCCTTTGGTTTGGTCATTTTAACGGTTTTGCTCAAATAGTTTAAAAATAGTCATTTTTCTCCCTGATTTTTCTAACTTATCTTCATTTTGCTCTCAGCCTCTAACTCCATCAGGGATGAAAGTGGAGACAAACTCGAAATATTAGAGAGCAAACTGGCGACAAACTCGAAAGATCAGGGAGGAAAATGGCTACTTTTAAACTATTGGAGCAAAACCGTTAAAATGACCAAACCACAGGAAGCAAAACGGAAGTTTACTCTTAAGTTTAAATGTAAAACGAAAAACCAACTCGTATCTAAAAACCTGAAACCAACCGGTTTCCTAAACCTATTAAAACTAAAATTTTGGTTATGGTTTTGTCGCAACCCCCTCCCCTTTATCTGTCCCGGGAACGGGCGGCCGCAAACATTCGTTTATGGTGGTATCAGTTTGTTAATTTGCCTGCGGAAATTACATTAGGACCATAGTTAGGAAATGTTTATCAGAGTAAAACCACCATATTTTATATTAATAATCGCATGGGTAAAACCCAAGTTTCTTTATTACAACATGTTGATAGGGATAAACCCTATTTTATTGAATTTAAAACATCGTATTTTAGATAACTTTTATAGCCACATTTTTCCAAGCCGTCAGTGCTCTCCAGCTGGCTTTTTACTAATTGGCTGTCACATTGTGTTACCTGAAACGCGTTTTAAAAACATTTGTCAGTGGGAAATACTGGTGAGTGAATCCCAGTTTAATCAAGAAACATTTTATCAATTAACACAGTATTGAGAGCGATCACATTGTTTATTTCTACACAATTACTCATTCAGTACTGTCAATCCTGACTGGTGGGTCATATTACACATTGGCTAACTCGTCGTCCAATGGTAACGTGTTCCACATTTTGTATACAAAACCCCAACATACCGGCAGTAATTGAAGAACTACAAAGACTCAATCACTGCTTAATTATATTGTGAAGCATTTAAGGTTTTGTAAAATAGATTACAAAAAGGTTTACAAAAAGCGGATAAACTCACATTGCTGTTTTAGACTTCTTCTAGGGTTTCCTGGTATTAATCTAAAATTTACACAAATGTACATATGTTAGTATAATAACCCTTTATTTATATTAACGATACCCTCCCCGAGACGGTATTCCAACAACTACTTCGGGCAGAACCACGACAGTTATTACGGAACCCTGGATCAATCGGGTAGCATATCTAATATGTAACTGGGGTTATAATACTTACAACGGAGCAGAACCTCGCTAATTAGGGGGATATAATACCCGTATATTAGGCCTAATACTTCAGAATTCGCTTAGAAAGAAAATAATTGAACGAGTTTGCTGAAGATCTGATGCCTGCTACTTTTAGTGCCTGGTTTTCACTTTCTCGCGGCCCGCGTATAGGTTAGACAAGGGTTTACGTGGCCCGCGTAATAGGGGGGTCTAGGTGTAGCTGATCCGGGTCATGACTAGGTTCAACACGTTGCTTAACACGTGTCAACACCGGGGTTCGCGTGACCCTTTAGCTGTCGCGGCCCGCATAAGGGTTAAGGGGTAGCTTACGCGGCCCGCCTGAACCCCATTTTTCTTGTTTTTTAATTATTTTTAATGATATTTTATATTTTGGGCTTGGTTTTCACATACGGGGTGTATTTTAAGACATATAGGGGTATTTTAAAATATATTAGGATGTCAGAAAAATATTCGGGAAGGTTGTTATATCCTCCCCACCTTGTTTTAGAGCTCGTCCTCGAGGTCTACTAGAACAGGTGTGGGTATTTCCTTTGCATTTCTGATTCAAGCTCCCATGTGTATTATGGTCCTCTTTTGTAGTCCCACTTCACTTTGACTAGAACTAGTCTTTTGTGCTTGAGATTCTTAACTTTCCTGTCTTCAATTTGTAGAGATCTTTCCACAAATGTTAACTGCTCATTTACCTCTATATCTTTAAGAGGTACTATTAGTGACTCATCAGCTAAGCATTTCTTGAGATTAGATACATTAAATACATCATGTATTCCTGCCATTTCCTCCGGCAGTTGTAGCTGATAGGGTACAAGTCCTATTCTTTTAATAATCTTGAAAGGTCCAACATACCTGGGGCTTAGCTTTCCCCTTTTTATGAATCTTACCACTCCTTTCCAAGGAGAGACTTTTAATAACACTTTATCTCCAACTTGAAATTCCAATGGTTTTCGCCTGTTGTCAGCATAACTTTTCTGTCAATCACGTGCTGCTTTCAGTCGTTCCTTGACTTGAATGAGTTTGTTTGTTGTTTCTTGTACTATCTCAGGTCCAGATAGTTGCTTTTCTCCAATTTCTGCCCAACAGACTGGGGTTCGGCACTTTCGTCCATAAAGTGCTTCGAATGGTGCAGCATTTATACTTGTGTGATAACTATTATTATAAGAAAATTCTATCAATGGTAAGTGATCGTCCCAATTACCTCTGAAATCAATTACACAAGCTCTAAGCATATCCTCCATTGTTTGGATTGTCCTTTCACTTTGCCCATCCGTTTGAGGATGATAAGTTGTGCTTAGATTCAACTTGGTTCCCATTGCTTTTTCGAAACTTGTCCAAAAATGAGAGGTAAAACGACTATCTCTGTCAGAAACAATTGATAGAGGAATTCCATGTAAAGAAACTATTTCATTTACATACAATTTAGCTAATTGTTCCATACTGAAAGTTTCTTTCATTGATAGGAAATGAGCTGACTTGGTTAGTCTATCTACAATCATCCAGATTGTATCATTGCCTTTCCTTGTTTTAGGTAATTTAGTAACAAAATCCATTGTTATCAACTCCCATTTCCAAACAGGCATTTCTAACCGTTGTAATAAACCTGAAGGTTTCTGATGTTCAGCTTTGACTTGTGATCAGGTTAAACATTTAGAAACATAGGCTGCTATATCCTTTTTCATTCCTATCCACCAGAAATTCTTTCTTAAATCTTGGTACATTTTATCGCTTCCTGGATGCATCGTATATTTAGACTTATGGGCTTCTTCTAATATGCGATGACGTAGGTTTCCTAATTTAGGTACCTATATTCTTTTCTTATGGAATTTCCAGATTCCATCTGTTACTTGTTCTAATTCCTTGATCATTCCTTTTAGTTTTTCAGTATCATCCTTGATTACTGATTCTTGTGCGTTTCTAATCTGCTCATTTAAATCTACTTGTAGATTTAATTTAAGAGAACGTACTCCTTTTGGCTGTTCGTGATATTTTCGGCTTAAAGCATCAGCAACTACATTTGCTTTTCCTGCATGATACTGAATATCACAATCATATATAATCACTAAGAAATTCCATCCAGCGTCTTTGTCTCATATTTAATTCCTTTTGCCCGAAAACATACCTTAAACTTTTATGATCAGTGAAAACAGTAAACTTACTACCGTACAGGTAATGTCTCCAAATCTTAAGGGTAAAAATTATAGCTCCAAATTCTAAATCATGAGTTGAATAATTTTCTTCATGATTCTTAAGTTGTCTAGATGCATAGGCTATAACCTTTTGACGTTGCATTAATACACATCCATAACCTAATTTAGAAGCATCACAATAGATTACAAAATCTTCAGTTCCTTCTGGTAATGCTAGTATGGGTGCATGGGTTAAGGGAATGGCTATTCTAGAAAAATTTTGAATAAATCTTCTATAATAACCGGCTAGTTCTAAGAAACTTCTAACCTCGGTTGGTGATTCAGGGGTTTTCCATTTGGTAATTGCCTCGATTTTTGTGTGATTCACATGAATTCCCTCATGATTAACTAAGTGTCCAAGAAACTGTACCTATTCTAACCAAAACTCGCACTTTGAAAACTTAGCATAAAGCTTTACTTTTCTTAATAAACTTAAAAGTGCGTGCAAATGCTTTGCATGATCCTCTTTATTCTTAGAGTAAATGAGAATATCATCTATAAAGACAATTATGAATTTATCCAAATATGGCTTACATATTCGGTTCATCATGTCCATGAATGCAGCTGGGGCATTGGTTAAACCAAATGGCATGACAGTAAATTCATAATGGCCATACCTTGTTCTGAAGGCTGTTTTTGGAATGTCCTCTTCCTGTACTTTTAAATGATGACATCCTGACCTTAAATCGATTTTTGAGAAAAATCATGATCCTTGTAATTGATCAAACAGATCATCAATTCTTGGTAATGGATACCGATTCTTAATTGTGACCTTATTCAATTCACGGTAGTCAATGCACATACGCATTGATCCGTCTTTCTTTTTAACGAATAAAATCGGCGCTCCACAGGGTGATGAACTTGGTTGTATGAATCCTTTCTCCAACAATTCGTCTAATTGTTTCTTTAATTCTTGCATTTCTGCAGGTGCCAAAATAGTAAGGTGCTTTGGCAATTGGTGCTGTCCCTGGTATTAAATGGATTCTGAATTCAACTTCTCGATCTGGAGGTTGCCCTGGTAATTCTTCTGGAAATACATCTGAAAACTGAGATACTACTGGGATATCTTTTAATTCTTTTCCTTTAGTGTTAGTGATTATAGAAATCAAATACACTAATGATCCTTTTCATATATAACTTGTTGTTTTCATCACAGAGATGAATTTAGTGGATTTAGAGGTTTTATATCCTTTAATTGTGATCTTTTCACCCTTTGGTGAATTTACTTGTATCGACTTTTGATCACACAAAATACTGGCTTTATTGGCTATTAACCAATCCATTCCTAATACTACATCAAATCATGCCAGATTAATAGGGTAAACGTTTGCAATAAATTTCTGATTTAGAATTTCTATTCTTGCTCCCTGCAAGATCTCAGAAATTTTAATGGTTTCCCCATTTGCTGTTTCTACTAGACATTCTTCTGAAAGTTTAGTTAATGATTGCTTGAGAAGTTTGCAAAATGAAGTATTAATAAAACTTTGGTTTGCACCAGAGTCAAATAATACTTTAGCAAAACTATCATTAACTAAATACGTACGAGTGATCACATCTGGGATCATCTTTGCTTCTTCTACAGTCAGAACAAAAGCTCTAGCATTTTTGGTATTCTTGTTATTCATAGCCGGAGCTAATTTTGGACAGTTAGGCTTAATATGACCTTGTTCTCCACAGTTGTAACATATCCTGTTGTTAGCTTTCTTCCTGCAGTCTTCTTCCTTGAGTCCTGATATTTTGCAAAAGTTACAGTATATGGAGCATCTTCCTGAATGCTTCCTTTTGCAATTCTTACAGTAAGGTGCAGAGGTAGAACCAGTTTTTTTCCCACGGTTAAAATTTCCATAACGAAATTCTTGTGTAAGCTTCTGGGTTAGGTTTCTCCTTTGATCCTCTTCTCGTGTACGAACTAATTCATCTGTCAAGGTATTGGTTAGTTCTACAGCTTCTTCTATGGTTTGATGTCTAGCTGCCTTGACTACATGCCTTATCTCCCCGATTAATCCCCAAATGTAACGTGAGATTAACACTGGTTCAGGTGAAGCAAGGGTTGGCACTATTCTAGAATATTCAAAGAATAACTTGGTGTACCCCTTACTATCTACACCAATCATTCTAAGGTTTAAGAACTTGTTTGCTATTTGTTCTTTTTCATTAGGAGGGCAAAATTTCCTTTCTACCATGTTTTTAAACTCCTCCCATTCCATATTGTAAGTTCTATTACTTCCTTTTGTCTGGAGAATAGTATTCCACCATTCTATTGCTGAATTTTTAAACAAATTGGAAGCAAACATTATCTTATCTTTTTCTGTGCACTTGCTTATTCTTAAGACTGCCTCAGTCTTTTCTATCCAGCGTAGGGTTGCAATGGCCCCTTCGTTGCCCGAGAATTCCATTGGTTTACAAGACCAGAATTCTTTGTAAGAACAACCGTAAGACACGGTTCTTCTCCTTTTAGGAATGGGCATTTAAGTACCGGTCTATTGTTCACGCTGTTTTCAGGTTCGGAAGCTCGCTTGCTATCATGTTTACTTTTATTTTCTGCTTCCCTAACCGTTTGAATAATATATGGCATCACATCTATTATTCCTTGTGCCACTATGTGTTGGATGGCACTGTTATCCACTTGGTTTCCATTGTTGTTGTTTGGCTTTTCGTTACCCGAGTTATTGTTACTTTGGTTATTATTATTCAGATTTCCCTGATTTACTTCATCGGCCATCTGTATTTAAACATTTTCCAATTATTAATATCACAGAATAATTAATAGTTTAAGTAACAACCACATAATACACATATTGGTAAAAAACGTCGAGCATTGCGACTTTACTCTTTTTATATAATATGCGTCAAATACACACTAAAGCAGGAATTAAAAATTACAACACTATTATGCATCACTAACCATAAAGTGGTCTATACTACAATATATTATTATTACATATATATATATTTTTTTTTTCATACAAACATATTATATATATATATATATACATATATATATCAATTCTTGGTAATGGATACCGATTCTTAATTGTGACCTTATTCAATTCACGGTAGTCAATGCACACACGCATTGATCCGTCTTTCTTTTTAACGAATAAAATCGGCGCTCCACAGGGTGATGAACTTGGTTGTATGAATTCTTTCTCCAACAATTCGTCTAATTGTTTCTTTAATTCTTGCATTTCTGCAGGTGCCAAAACAGTAAGGTGCTTTGGCAATTGGTGCTGTCCCTAGTATTAAATGGATTCTGAATTCAACTTCTCGATCTGGAGGTTGCCCTGGTAATTCTTCTGGAAATACATCTGACAACTGAGATACTACTGGGATATCTTTTAATTCTTTTCCTTTAGTGTTAGTGATTATAGAAATCAAATACACTAATGAGCCTTTTCTTATATAACTTGCTGTTTTCATCACAGAGATGAATTTAGTGGATTTAGAGGTTTTATATCCTTTAATTGTGATCTTTTCACCCTTTGGTGAATTTACTTGTATCGACTTTTGATCACACAAAATACTGGCTTTATTGGCTATTAACCAATCCATTCCTAATACTACATCAAATCATGCCAGATTCATAGGGTAAAGGTTTGCAATAAATTTCTGATTTAGAATTTCTATTCTTGCTCCCTGCAAGATCTCAGAAATTTTAATGGTTTCCCCATTTGCTGTTTCTACTAGACATTCTTGTGAAAGTTTAGTTAATGATTGCTTGAGAAGTTTGCAAAATGAAGTATTAATAAAACTTTGGTTTGCACCAGAGTCAAATAATACTTTAGCAAAACTATCATTAACTAAATACGTACCAGTGATCACATCCGGGATCATCTTTGCTTCTTCTACAGTCAGAACAAAAGCTCTAGCATTTTTGGTATTCTTGTTATTCATAGCCGGAGCTAATTTTGGACAGTTAGGCTTAATATGACCTTGTTCTCCACAGTTGTAACATATCCTGTTGTTAGCTTTCTTCCTGCAGTCTTCTTCCTTGAGTCCTGATATTTTGCAAAAGTTACAGTATATGGAGCATCTTCCTGAATGCTTCCTTTTGCAATTCTTACAGTAAGGTGCAGAGGTAGAACCAATATTTTTCCCACGGTTAAAATTTCCATAACGAAATTCTTGTGTAAGCTTCTGGGTTAGGTTTCTCCTTTGATCCTCTTCTCGTGTACGAACTAATTCATCTGTCAAGGTATTGGCTAGTTCTACAGCTTCTTCTATGGTTTGAGGTCTAGCTGCCTTGACTACATGCCTTATCTCCCCGATTAATCCCCAAATGTAACGTGAGATTAACACTGGTTCAGGTGAAGCAAGGGTTGGCACTATTCTAGAATATTCAAAGAATAACTTGGTGTACCCCTTACTATCTACACCAATCATTCTAAGGTTTAAGAACTTGTTTGCTATTTGTTCTTTTTCATTAGGAGGGCAAAATTTCCTTTCTACCATGTTTTTAAACTCCTCCCATTCCATATTGTAAGTTCTATTACTTCCTTTTGTCTGGAGAATAGTATTCCACCATTCTAGTGCTGAATTTTTAAACAAATTGGAAGCAAACATTATCTTATCTTTTTCTGCGCACTTGCTTATTCTTAAGACTGCCTCAGTCTTTTCTATCCAGCGTAGGGTTGCAATGGCCCCTTCGTTGCCCGAGAATTCCATTGGTTTACAAGACCAGAATTCTTTGTAAGAACAACCGTAAGACACGGTTCTTCTCCTTTTAGGAATGGGCATTTAAGTACCGGTCTATTGTTCACGCTGTTTTCAGGTTCGGAAGGTCGCTTGCTATCATGTTTACTTTTATTTTCTGCTTCCCTAACCGTTTGAATAATATATGGCATCGCATCTATTATTCCTTGTGCCACTATGTGTTGGATGACACTGTTATCCACTTGGTTTCCATTGTTGTTGTTTGGCTTTTCGTTACCCGAGTTATTGTTACTTTGGTTTTTATTATTCAGATTTCCCTGATTTACTTCATCGGCCATCTGTATTTAAACATTTTCCTATTATTAATATCACAGAATAATTAATAGTTTAAGTAACAACCACATAATACACATATTGGTAAAAAACGTCGAGCATTGCGACTTTACTCTTTTTATATAATATGCGTCAAATACACACTAAAGCAGGAATTAAAAATTACAACACTATTATGCATCACTAACCATAAAGTGGTCTATACTACAATATATTATTATTACATATATATAGATTTTTTTTCATACAAACATATTATATATATATATATATATTATATTATTATTATTACCAACTCCACTATCATCTTCATGGGTATGGATTTCCCCCGAAATCCATCTGACGCTTGTCATATTTCCAGACGAGTTGTTCTCCTACATACCTCATCCTCTCACTACTTTCTAAGATTTCTTCTCCGAAAGTTCAGAGTTCTCTCAAGTTCTCTGCACTCATTGGGGGTGCAGGTGCTGGTACGGGTTCTGGATATTGTGGCATGGGATTCTCCTGAGGGTATGGATTCTCTAAAATCTCCCTGATGTATTCATCGTTGTCATAATAGGGATCTAGAGGGTCCAAACCTGGATACGCTGCTATGTTTGGCAAGGTTCGTTGTTTAGATGGTAGCGTGGCACATAATCCCTAAGATCATCAAACCATGGATCATAATTTGGGTCTAAGGGATTAGGGGCTGGTATCCTAGGTATTTCCTCAAGGTTAAAATCATGCATTTCTACCTCCATCGGCTGAGTGGGAATTAAAGGTAAGGGTTGTGGGGCTACTAGTTGTTCCAGACTTGGGTCGGCAGCTGTGTATGGGCATCTGACTCTCGCTTAGCGGCTTCTAGGACTCTTTGCTGTTGCAACTTTCACATTCTTTTTCTACGCTCAAAGGCTCCCTTACTGAACCATCCTCTCTTTTTCTGAGGGAATGGCTCTTCCGACCGAGCTTTAAAGGCAAATATCCCTTCATCCTGATCAGCAGAATACCTAGAGAGGGTAGGCTGGGAAGAGGTAACTTCACTCCTAGGTGAATCAGACAACTGACGATACACGACTAAGGGTCCTTGATCACTCATACTGTAAACTAACAAATAATCAAATAACACATAACAATAAAATACAGATATTCACATATTTTAAAAATTTTATTTCCTAACAATTTAGATAATATATTGATGTCAGCAGAACACTCCCGTGGCTGAATCAGTAGCTAAGCTCTGATACCACCTTCTGTCGCAACCCCCGCCCCCTTATCTGTCCCGGGAACGGGCGGCCGCGAACATTCGTTTGTGGTGGTATCGGTTTGTTAATTTGGCAGCGGAATTACATCAGGATCGTAGTTAGGAAATGTTTATCAGAGTAAAACCACCATATTTTATATTAATAATCACATGGGTAAAACCCAAGTTTCTTTATTACAAAATGTTGATAGGGATAAACCCTATTTTATTGAATTTAAAACATCGTCTTTTAGATAACTTTTATAGCCACATTTTTCCAAGCCGTCAGTGCTCTCCAGCTGGCTTTTTACTAATTGGCTGTCACATTGTGTTACCTGAAACACGTTTTAAAAACATTTGTCAGTGGGAAATACTGGTGAGTGAATCTCAGTTTAAACAAGAAACGTTTTATCAATTAACACAGTATTGAGAGCGATCACATTGTTTATTTCTACACAATTACTCATTCAGTACTGTCAATCCTGACTGGTGGGTCATATTACACATTGGCTAACTCGTCGTCCAATGGTAACGTGTTCCACATTTTCTATACAAAACCCCAACATACCGGCAGTAATTGAAGAACTACAAAGACTCAATCACTGCTTAATCATATTGTAAAGCATTTAAGGTTTTGTAAAATAGATTACAAAAAACGGATTAACTCACATTGCTGTTTTCGACTTCTTCTAGGGTTTCCTGGTATTAATCTAAAATTTACACAAATGTACATATGTTAGTATAATAACCCTTTATTTATATTAACGATACCCTCCCCGAGATAGTATTCCAACAACTACGTCGGGCAAAACCACGACAGTTGTTACGGAACCCTGGATCAATCGGGTAGCATATCTAATATGCAACTGGGGTTATAATACTTACAACGGAGCAGAACCTCGCTAATTAGGGGTATATAATACCCGTATATAATACCCGCCTGAACCCCATTTTTCTTGTTTTTTAATTATTTTTAATGATATTTTGTATTTTGGGCTCGGTTTTTCACAAACGGTGTGTATTTTAAGACATATATGGGTATTTTAAAATATATTAGGATGTCAGAAAAATATTCAGGAGGGTTGTTATAGGTTTGGTTTTACTCAAATTTAAGTCTAACACCTTCCCAAACCAAATTTTATAATCGACTCAAGCACGCCGGGTGTAGGACCGGTTTAGACTTCCGAAACGATTGCGAATAAGACCGTGCGACGTGCGGAATCCGTGAACGATCGAGACCGAACACACGAACAGTAATATAAACGTGATTCTTTGATAAATCTGATAACGTACAAGAACCTTGAATCACCTTGGACAAGCTTTCTCTCTCTAGAATCTCTCTCTAGATCTCTAGCTCTCCAAATGCTCTAAAATGGCAAAAGTCCTAATTCTTAAGTCTAAGGCTCTATTTATAGGCACAAGGTTATAAGGAGGTTTTCCTTATTTACAATAACGCCACCTTGCCCTTTTTACTAACTATTACATCATAAAGTCTAGTATTTTTCATTTTCTGCTACGGTTCTGATTGACGGAGGCGATAGACACATATTGCACTAACGGACTCCCCCTTGGATATTGCCGCAGTCAATCTCGTAGCATTTTATCTTTTCTTTCTTCGAGTCTTCTTGAAAATGTGATATTATCAGCAACCACAGACTCCCTCTTTCTCGAACAGAATCCCCGTGGATCTGTCTACAGGATTCCGTTGCTTTCTCTCTCGATAGACTCTTCCTTCAGGCTCCCCCTTTCGTCAAGCTTCCGTGCTTTTAGGGATCGACACCTAGCTTTCCATCTACAAGCTCATCCTAACTTTCAGCTTGTCTTTAGATTCCCCCTTAGACTCAGCTCTCGGGATCGTAATCTGGACTTTTCCTGCAATCACTCATACAACTATAAGTAACAACATTTTAAACTTCCAGATATCGTAATCTGACAATTCAATCTCCTCAAAATCATTTCTCATTAATTTTGCAGTTTCATCGAATCGTATCAGAAACTAGCTCTATAACAATATAAGCATCCAAAACCTCACAGTTAATCATCCAAGTCCAAATTAATGACCTTGGAGATATCACAAACTATTTTTGATTTTAAAACTTCAAGTTTCAAATTAATGAACTTGTTTTATTCTCAGAAACACGATCAGCTTACTTAGATTTTGAAACTCAGCACTCAGACATTGGTTGTCGAAAATAAAGCAGAAATCAAAATCTTTTTGTATTTTCTAAAAATATAAAGCAGTAACGAAATATGTACAAACATATTCACAGACAATATTTTTGTTTGAGTATGCGTCAGAGGATCATATCAGTTTTTGACAAGTCACAAGTACCGTTGAGCTTAATTACACATTAAGAATTAAACAATTCACTTAGATTGTCGATATACTGATCCACTTAAATTTTCACACAAATTTCAACTGATTCAGGATATGAATTAGATGTATTAAGAACTTAAACCCATTCATGTGTCCCACTTCTTGAATATAATCCCGTATCCAGATCCCAATATTCAGTCTTACAGGTAATTATAACACAAATGATATCTATAAGGGGTTAATAAATTATGAAGAATCATGAGAGCTCAGGTCAGAACTACCGTTCAGCAGAGAGATCATGACTCAACTTGTAGGTGTGTCCCTTTTAGAGGATCTTTTTTACAACAGCATTGCTAAGCAATTTTATTGTCTTATCATATATGCTGAGGGTGATGCTGTGTTTCAAGCATTTGCAGAAAGTATTATTCAAGGACTAGGTCAGAACTTCAATTCAGCAGAAGTCCCAGAATAATACCCCAGATATCACTGAGTATAAAGACCTAGTATATCAGAAAAAGGAACCTTTCAAACGAGATTTCAGGGGTTACCTATATATCCAAGTAGTGTTCCCCACGAAATAAGCAAGTGTTTGAATTTAGATTTATATCCCGAAAAAGTTTACTAAATGTATAAAAACCTACCGACACATCCACGGTGAGATCGTTTAACACATTTAAACTTTCCATTTCTTTAGCGTACAATAACTGTCTACTGATGTACTATCATTTCCTCTTTTTACGCAAAAACTCAATTTTTAAATTTTATCATGTTTTTGACTTTTTCAAATTTTCAAATGTTTTTGGATTTTCTAACAACAATATATCTCCCCCTAAAATGCAAAACCATTTAAAGAAAATTTGACAACCAATACTGATAGCTTTGTCTCGCCATCCATTTTCTGCTTCACATGCACTAATTTGCAGAAAATATAACATAACGTACTAATTACCCCCATGATTTACAACCCATTGATCTTAACAGTTTGAAAACCGTTTTTCAATCTGATAAAAGTAATCATGTTTGTTCAGCCGTGAGGGTTTCGGCGTATTCGATCAACATACATTCAAACAAAATTAAAAACAAACATATTTATGGTTTTTCAACTTTTAACAAACTAAAACATATTTTTGGTTTTTTAATTTTTATAGTTTTTTTAAATATTGTTTATTTATATACAGAAGATCACTCAAACTAAACTCCCTGTTCAACCAAACCAGGGTCCTGCAACCTCTTCCTGTGCCAGGCTGCTCCAACTACCATTCTCACAATCTTCAGCTTCGTTGAGCACCTGCACATTCAAACTTTATCAATTATTTGAACAATTTAGCCCAGGTCTGTTGGACCTTAGGCATTTCAACACAATAATGTTCATTTAATTTCGGAAACTCTTTGTCATTTAAAACTTTTTCAGCTTTGACTTCAACTTTTTCATCTTTTTCATCTTTTACCATCGTTACTTGTTTCTTAGCACTCCACATTTGACCTTTCGGAGTACCTCTTTTGTAAAAAATTGTCTCTTTTTGAACCTTTTGATCTTGAACAACATTTTTAGGTTTCCAAAACTCTTGAGGTTTTGTCATATCAACAGATGTTCTCCAATTTTTATTTGAAGCAAACTTGTTTGTATTGTACCTCCAAGTTTGTTTCGAATCAAATCTGGTTGACCTTGGTTTCACATCCACAGATTTCTGTTTTTCAACATCAACAGGCTTTGGATTTGGACACTTTCGTGCAACATGTCCAATTTGATCACATTTAAAACACACTTTCTTTGAAACGTCCTTGGCCTGTTGTTGTTTCTTTTTCATAGCATCAAACTTCTCATTAGACTGTTGTCCAAATTTGAGTTTTTCCTCTTCTTTCAAGCTTTTCCCTTGAACAAAACTCATCTTTTGTTGCAAATTTTGTTTTTTACTTTGATTCCAATTCCGTTTCTTTTTATAACCCAAACCAGCCTTCATGTTTTTCTTCTTAAAACCAGGTTTGTTATAAAAAGATTTATGACCTTTACCAGCAAACTTTGGAATCTCAGATTTCTCAATCTCAACCATTTTAAAAACTTTATCGACCTTCTCTGAAATCACATTCTGAATCAGGAATACAACATCTAAGAATAGTTTGTCCGATCCAATCATGGTATAAACCAATCCCTTTGAATCATCATCCAAATTTTTCTCGGATTTTGTGTTTTTCAGATAACCATCATAAAGATTTCCTTCATCTTCATCCTGTGATTCAGACTTACCTTTTGTAGACTCATCTTTCAAAACGCTTTCAACAACCTTACTTACCACCTCTGAATCATTAGCATCATCAGATTTGGAGTAAGTCACATCGATACTTTCAGGTAACTGGTCAGCTTTGTTCAAACCCTTTTCCACCTTTTCCTCATCATAAAATGTATAATTGTTTCTCAATGGTGGTGGTACCTGATGAAACTCTGAACCAATACCCTTTTTGCAATTGTCAGTATCTTTGTCATTTGGTGTGATGTTGAAAATGCGTTCAAGAATCTACGAAGAGTTATGATAACTTTGAAGTTTTGTAACAATCTTTTCTTTTTCAGCCAAGACTTGTTTAAGATTAGCAATTTCATCAACACACTTGTTCAATTCAATTTGCTTTTCTTTAAACTTTCTTTCATACATTTCTTTAGTGACTAAAGTTTCTGACAATCTTTGATCAAAACTTTTGACTTGGCTCTTCAAAGTATCATAAGCTTCTTGTACTCTCTGACTCGACCACTTTAAAGAATCATACTGGTTTTGTAAATCTTGAAATTTAGATTCTTTTTCAACACAATCAACACATTTTGTAGAACACAGTTGTCTATAAACATCATTATCCTTTTCAAGACCTTGACATTTCTGTGTCAATTTTTCAACTTTTAGTTTCAAAATTTCTTCTTTTTCAATCATATCTTTACATTTTATTGTGAATCCATTTTCAAGTTTGCTTAATTCATTATCTTTTGTTTTTATCAATTCATCTTTTTCAATACAGGCTTTGCACATTTCTATGCAATTCCTGCATTTGTTTTCTTTTTCATCAACCAATTCAACATTCGATAGATCAGAAGATTTTCTAACCTCAGTTTCATTCAGCACCGATTCTTCTGTTTCAGCTTTCTGATCTTGCTCTTTGTTCTCCTCTT
Organism: Helianthus tuberosus; assembly: GCA_030545235.1. NCBI lineage: Eukaryota > Viridiplantae > Streptophyta > Magnoliopsida > Asterales > Asteraceae > Helianthus > Helianthus tuberosus. The sequence continues at coordinate 35,253,148 of CM060396.1, forward strand.
TTTCTTCTTTTTGTACTTCTTCTATCTTCTGTTCTTTTTCAGCTTTCTGATCTTCTTCAACAACAATCTTCACACCAGTCTTTACTTCTTCAATCATCTTTTTCAATTCTTCTTCTTTTCTCTTCTTCATTTCTACCACCTTCGGTAGACTTGCTTCACAAACCTCTCTTATCTTCTTCTCCAAATCAGGCAAATATGCTTTATCAGATAACCTTCGTGTGTTGAAAGTAGCCTGCCTTGGAACCAAATTTGTTACAGCTTCAAAATCCACTTTTGATGGATCAACAACTGGATTAGCCCGTGGATCCATGTAACATTCCAACTCTTCATTCCATCTTTTTGCTCTCTGGGCTTCTTTGAATGGTTTGTTTAATTTTCCAATTTCCCATCTTGCATAATCTGCTTTCCAATATCTATCAGGATCAGCATTAGCCACAAATGCATATCCAACTGCATCTTCTTCAGGGCATACTTGACTCCAGTCGTAACCTTCATCGTCATATATAACTGCAAGAGCCCTTGATCTTTCTTCTGGTTGCTTTAATCTTGGTGGTCCAGACTTATTCTGATGGTAAATCCCTTTCTTGTAATAATCTTCGTTGAACGGGTTTGCATAATCATCATCAGCATACGCATTTCTTCACTCACGCTTTAAATGACCTCTTTGTTTGCATTTGAAGCATGTCACCTTGGATTTATCAAATCCCAGTTTGGTAGATGGTCCACCAATTGACTTTCTCCCCGTGATCTCCATGAACCGCTGTGCCCGACGAACCGCACTGGCCATGCACCATCTTATATCCATCAGTTCCATCTCCTCGGGGTCTAATTGATCATAATCTTCTTTCGTCAAGTTGGTATTGCCAATCTTCCCTGCAACGAGGCTTTCATACGATTCAAGTACATATGCCAAGAAAACCATCTGTTGTTTTGCCGATTCTTCGCTGAAATTCAGCCCATTCTTCAGATCCACTGCGATATTACACTGAAACAAATTCTTTGAAGTAGATTGGTTTGAAGTATTTGAAGAAGATCCACTGTGAAAACCATTGTGAAGACTTTCATTATTCACTGAACTTGAACTTTCTGCAGAAAATGCTGTTTTTGGAGATCCAGCCTGTGGTGCATTTCCTCTGTAGTAAAGCTCCACATTTTGCTGATAAGCTGGATTATTGACTTTAGATATCTTTATCTCCAACTCATGGCTTTCAAGTCTTTCAATCAGCAAATCCACTTTCAAATCTTCAGGCTTGATTGTGTTCTTCAACCTTAAAGCGAAGTATTGCCATTCTTGATCATTTGGCAATGAATCAAACAATTTATCCACCAAATCCTCTTCAGAATATGTGATTTCATGTCTGGCTAACTCCATTTTCAGATGCCCAAATCTTTCAATCATTCTACAAACAGATTCATTTTTCATACAACTGAATAAATCAAACTCTTTACGCAACAATTTCTTTTTGTTTTTGACAATTTCATTACTTCCTACACACTTTCTCCCTAACGCTTCCCACAAACTCTTTAAAGTCTTCTCTTGTTCAAGTAATGAGATAATATCCTCTCTCACTGACTGTTTGATTAATGTGATCATTTTAGATTCAGCCACAACATTTTTTACATCTATATCTGAGAATTTTTTTGGATCTATTAACTCTCCTCCCTCTTTTACTGGTTCAGTGTATCCATCTGTCATTTTTAACCAACTTCCAGGAGCGAAAGCTTTTACCCAACCCTCAAATCTGTTTTTCCACCAATGATAATCTTCAACTTTCATTAGCTTTGGTGGCTTCTGTTGGCTTCCGTACATGTTTTCAAACTTCAAATTCTCCGAAATCTCTCTTGAATATTCTTTCAACTCAGATCTTCTATCTGACGATTCGGAAGTGAACGCGTTGTAGAATGTATTGTAAAATTCTTCACCGTCGCTTGACATCTTCAATTACAAGAATCAACAAACAAACAAACACTTATCAGTTTAAACACTATCAAATAACTGAATAAAAAAAATACTCGAACTGGTGAATTTTCTGTGCGAACTGAAAGTTGACAGACTGTGCGGACTGCTATGACCTTTTCCAATGACCTGGCTAAACCACACAACCTTGTGCGAATTAGATTGATGTGACTTGAATTTGGTGCAAACTGACCCAAAACACACAACCCGTGCAACTTGGATAACCTTGAGACCTGTTTTGACTGATTTAATATCTCGTGCTCAGAAAATCGATTTTAATCAATTGCTGATTGGTCCGAATATTCCACTAAAACTACCACCAAATATCACTTCATATAAAACGATCACGTGCAACAAACTTTGATTGGGCCGACACTTACAATGTACACTAACTGGAAACTATAGGACCTCACAATTAACCAATCATATGTGCTGACAAACACCCATCACATGCAAATGGATTGAATCGATAAAAGATGCACATGCAAAACTGCAAATCCCAACAACCCTTTAAACAACTATTGAATCGTTTAATTATAAAGTCACATAAACTTTTCACATGCAAACTATTATTAACTGACAAACTATGAAACCAACTGATGTCCAGATAAGCTAAAGCATGTAGTGACAAATGAGCGAAACTGGTTGAACAGATAAACGAAACTATCTGTTGTCTATCTGAGTGGAACTCCAATGTCTGTATAAGCGGAACTGTTTATGTCCAAATAAGCGGACCAGATGAACGAACCAGATGAGCGAACCACAAGAGCGGACCTCAACTAAATGTAAACACAAGCGGACCTCTTGAGCGAACCTACAACAAATATGTTTCTAAAAGCGGACCTCTAGAGCGAACCCTCAACAAACAAGTCCCTATGAGCGGATCTCACTTGTTCAAATGAGCGGACCGGGTATTGTTCGGATAAGCGGACCAGATAATGTCCGGATAAGCGGACCTGGTAATGTTCGGATGAGCGGACCTGAACTATTCGTTCGAGCGGATCTACTGTATTTCAAGCGGACTTTCGACTGTCCGTAAAAGCGAACCTAAGTTTCAACCCATTTTCAAGCCGAATTTTGATATGAAACTTTCAAGGCTTGTTCTATATTGAATTCCGATTGCAATGAAGTATAATTTGTTCAATATCGTCCACTAAAATGCCGTAGATCTGAGTTCAAAGTTCTGGTTCATACGTACAAACGAACTTGTCAGTTTTTGAACAAATTGATTGAGTTATACTCTGTTTTATGATTTAAAATTTTCACAGATTATTCAAAAAACAGTTTCGCACAATATTCTTCAAGTTCAAACCATTTTTAACCAGAAAATCTCCTTATATTTTGAAAAACGTGACAGAATGTGAAGAAGATGAAAAAATAGATCAATTTAGGATGAAATCGAATCTGATTTTGATGATATCTTGTGCGATTCAGTGTGTTTGATCCGTGCAATCGAGCTCCTGCTCTGATACCACTTGTAGGACCGGTTTAGACTTCCGAAACGATTGCGAATCGACCGTGCGACGTGCGGAATCCGTGAACGATCGAGACCGAACACACGGACAGTAATATAAACGTGATTCTTTGATAAATCTGATAACGTACAAGAACCTTGAATCACCTTGGACAAGCTTTCTCTCTCTAGAATCTCTCTCTAGATCTCTAGCTCTCCAAATGCTCTAAAATGGCAAAAGTCCTAATTCTTAAGTCTAAGGCTCTATTTATAGGCACAAGGTTATAAGGAGGTTTTCCTTATTTACAATAACGCCAGCTTACCCTTTTTACTAACTATTACATCATAAAGTCTAGTATTTTTCATTTTCTGCTACGGTTCTGATTGACGGAGGCGATAGACACATATTGCACTAACACCGGGGATGCAAAAATTTTGTATGGTTCACTTGACTTGTGTACTGATGTTTTACCTGGCGAAGTAAAGTCGTATTAAAATGCTAAAAAATAAAACATGTTATAATTTTATAAAATTAAGTTTAAAATATTAAAGTTAGTATTTCAGTAATTAAGTTTAAATATTAGAATTTCTATAGTTAATTTTAAAATATTAAACAAAAAACAAAGAAAAACAAACACAAAATAATTCCTAAAATCAAAGTTTATATAAGTTTTTTAATGGCATATGGGTTATGCAAAATTGGATTTTGCAAAATAAAAATTGAAGAGAAAAAAAAGCAAATACATGAAATGGTGGCCGAACACCCGAACCCAATTTTCGTGATGATTAAATATTAAGCACACCGTTTGAGTTTAGAGATATTTATTCAATTTAATTATTATTGCACAAAACGTGATTGTAACAACCCGACTTTTGAAGTCAAAGTACAAGTCAAAGTCAAAGGAAGAAAAGATTTCTAATCAGAGCTGTCATTCCTTGCTTAATTATTACTTGTACTCTCCGCCTCATTAATCGATACTTTAAGTTTACGCTACTTTAGTTGTATTATGTGGAGTAACAGTGCAATAAACGCTATTAAACGCTAATCTACTTAACGCTATCACATCGCTATCGCATCACAGCTCGAATTTCAGGTTATGGATATTGCTTTACGTGTCTGTGTGCTATTATGTGTTACTTGTGCATGTTTACATTTGTTTTGAGGTGATTATTCGCAAACGCAATCGCAACTCTATTGCAACGCAATCTCAACGTGGACTCGAATAATAAGTTCTACATTTATGTTATTTAGTGGTTATGTTATTGGTGTAACTATTGTTTAAAACTATCGCATCGCTTACTCGCAAGACATCGCAACGCTCAACGCACGAAACGAAAAGTCAGAAACCAACTCGCACAAGCCATCCGATCGAAGGACCATTCGATCGAATGGTCATCCGTCCGGATGCCCATCCGATCGGATGGCCATCCGATCGGAAGGCCCTCCGATCGAATCACTCCCACCGCCTTTCTCCTCATTCCCCTATAAATACTCACCTGTCACATCACTGTTCATGATGTGACAGCTCTCCTCCAACCCTTCGCCTTCTCAGCCACATTTCACTCGATTCCTCACGATTCTTGTAAGTTTTCATCTCAAATCTTGTACTTCCTTAATCAGTACACACTTTCTCATCAATGTCACCATCACATTTCAACTTTTTCACCATGAAATCTATGGATTTGGGCTGTTCCAGGAATATGTCATTATGGAGTTCTTATGAACGTTGAAGTGTGACCTCATTCCACACAGAACAACTCAATTCTAAGGGATTTCAGCAAGTTTAAACACTGATTTCTTCATAATCTAAACATTTTCCAACTGATTTCCACTTTTCTTCAATGTTCTTAACTTTTCACTCGAAAACCGATAGAAGCTGAGCTTGTTCAGGCCTTCCACTCGTCCTCTAGTGAAGTGCCGGTCTGAGAACGGATTCTATCAAAGAGATGACCGACTGAACGGGTTGAACATGAAGTTTCATCAAGAACAGTTACTGATCGGACGGGGTGATTCCCTTCCGATCGGATGACTTGGACTTGATGGAGTTTCCGTTGCTTGACACGTGGTCATACCGTCTCGATAAAATCTTTAAATTAGCTGATTTTACAAATGTTCCAACTCGAACAGACACTCGGACGAACGGCCATCCGATCGAACGGCTATCCGACCCATTGAGTTATATTGTTAAACACTTAAAAAATTTGAAAGATTTCATGTATATAACCTCCACTCGGATCACCATCCGAGCGGACGGCCATCCATTCGGATGACCGTCCGACCGGACGACCTGAGGGATTGAAACACTACAATGCTTTTACAATGCTACAATGAAAACTTCAAAGTTCACATCATACACAAACACCTCCATCCCAAACGGACAACCCTCCGACTGAATGGTCAGCCATCCGGAAGGTCATCCGATCAGATCACTATCTGCCCCTCATCTCACACAACGCATCGTTTTACGCACCGTTCAATGCTTATACTGTCGTACTGTGTTCAGGATAACCTCTCCAACGCTCCCTTCAATCCAAGACTGTGCTTATTTAATAAACACGATCTGTGAGTATACTCGATCCCTTTTTGCTTAACGCACTTTTGGGTGTTACATACGTTACTTATATCAAATCACATCGATCACACAACGCAAACACTTTTTATACGCTAACCGCTCTCGCATGTTATACGTGTTATTCGATGAATGCTTGTATGTTATGTTTACACAGTGATTGTTGCCTGACACCTTAGCAACGATAGTACTGTAGTTTGTACTCAGCACCCGTCATGGACATGGGTTGTTAAGGGCCTCTCTTCACATGTCATGGTGGTGATATGTGTTGCGCATTCTCCAACTCGCAATCATGTATGTGCATATTTCATTGTCGATAGCTTACTTGCTTCACATTACTACGTGTTACATGCTGGTTATGCGTAAATCGCTTTCGCTACTATTATACTATTAAACTTGTATGCTCACCTTTACACTATGTGTATTGACTTTATTTTAACGTATGTGGCAGGTGCTTAGGATACTTGTGCTATGCTTGCTGTTATGGAATCAAGCTAGGAGAGTCTAGAAACGATCTAAATAAAATCTGAGTTATTGGAACAATTTGTTTGTCTTGAGATACTATGTCTGTAATAATTATTTTACTGGATATGTTATGGTATGGGACGTAACGTTAAATATTTGGTAATATTAGTTGTTATGGATTTCTCCTAGACAATCTGTTTCGCTCAGTGCCGCGCCTCGATGATTCGGCCATCGGTTGGGGTGTGACAGATTGGTATCAGAGCCATAACTATAGGGAATTAGGCAAGACTCGACCTAGTCCAGGTCGATGTCTTAGTGTTGACCTAGTCTATAGTCTAAGCACCAACAGACCGACTTGTGCAAACCCGGTAGGAGTTTTGTACTAGCTTACCTAATATTCTCGCTCGAGTTCATTGAAAACTACACTCTTGCGTGGACATCGCATACTACCGCTTCGCGTAAGATCAGCTTTTCCTATGGATGACAACACACACGATCTTCAAAAGTTCTCGCATAAGCAAGTGATTTGGTCGAGATTAGGTGTGAAAGCCGCAAACTCTCGATTAAATTGCTCGCCCGATGCGCCTTTTACTATAAACACGAGAATTTGCGTTGAATCAGGAGTGAAATCCATACTTCGACGCAAATCTCCCTCTCTATCCCGTGATCCTATCGCATAAACAGGAATGCAGTCGTTAAGTTAGGGGTGAAACCCGCATCTTAATGACTTGTTCTGCTCCTTATTTTGATTTTTACAAAAACTCTCACCAAAGTTGCGATGGGGTCCAACGACCCGAGTTACGCGAACAACCAAAAGGAGGCGTGTCGTTCACCACATACTGGTGAGAGAACACAGTCTACTAGGCCAAAAACGTGTGCTCGAAGTCCTTGAGAGTAGCCGAATCACTTTGGGTAGTCGATGTCACACACCCAGACGCTCCAATCGCTGATTTTATGTGTTTATGTGTTTTGATTCTGAGTTCGCAACCGCTGATTCCTCGATTTTATGTGTAAATTTTATGTGTTTTAGGTGTTACGATTTTGGAGATTTAAACGCTTTTTCCGCTGTCTGCTTCGATAAACACACACAACTTGCACTACACATCTACCTCAATACGCTAACAAATCGTATGCTATGTTACTTGCTATCGCTACTCGCTACTCACACCTGCAACTCTCGATCGCTTACGCAGCTGTGAAAGATAGGTGAATACGTGCGATATATGTAGGTGTATACGTGCAAAATATAGTTGAAGATGTGCTTACGTGGACTACCTGCTTCTGTGCTTACGTGCTTATGTGGATTATGTGCCTACGTGATTATGTGTCTATGTGATTGGACGTGTTCCTATGCTTTATATAAAAGTAGCTTTTGGAGATACGCTAGACTATACTAGATTTAATTGAGATCTCGTCTAAATCCTATGACGATGTCTGATGCAGACAATGTCGTCATTTGGATCGCATACTCCCCGCACTGCATGACGAAATCACGCTGACAAACGCATCGCCTCGCTCGTCGCTAAGCAAATGGCTAAGGTCATTCCGGAAATTGTCAGCGAACTCAATGAAAATGCTAGCAAGTCCTCTGAGGAATCTAGGATGACTCGCCTAAGGCTACTTTTAGCTTCAAGCAGTTTAAGGCCTGCGACCCCAAAGACTTCACTGGTGAAGATGGGCCTACAGCCATGTTTCAATGGTTCGATTCAAATGAACTCACTCTGCGCCAAAGCGGTTGTCCTGATAACCTTCGCACTGTCAACGCAACTTGCGTTTTCCAGTCTAGGGCTTTGGACTGGTGGACTGCCGAAAGAAACAAGCGAGGGAATGACGCAGCCTATGGGCTTACTTGGGAAGAGTTGAAGGAGATCATGATGAAGGAATTCTACCCTCCCTATGAGCTTCAGAAGCTGGAGGACGAGTTTTAGAACATCAAGAAAGAGGGTGGCAAAAATGCTGGTCTTACTGCGCGCTTTAAGCAGCTTAGCATAATCTGTCCTGGCCAAGTCTCTACTCCCGACATCACCATCAATAAATACATCTGTGCTTTACCGGATTGTGTTGCTGATTTCTTGCAAGCCGCCAAGATGACAACTATTAAGGAAACCTTTCTGGTCGCTGCGGAGATTAATGACAAGCGAGTTTGGGCTGGTTACTTCGATAAAACCGCCAAAAGTCTTCATCAAATTACCGCTGCTCCCACCGCTGAAACCGCCGCACTGCAAGCTTCAAAGACTTCACGTCGCAAGCGCAAGAACAACAACAACAACAAAAAGAACTGTGCAGTCACAACCGCTCCAATCAATGTTGTCCCGGCCCAACAGCAAAACCAGAACCGCCAAGTAGCGGCACTCGTGAACAATGCACCGCCAGCTAAGCGTGCATATACTGGTCCACACCCGCTATGCCCTACTTGTACTTACCATCATCTTGTTGGAATCACATGTCGATTTTGTGTTCACTGCAACCTTTACGGCCACTTTACTGCCAACTGTCGTACTGGTCCCCGTCAAGCTCAAGTTCAAGCTCCTGCACTGCCAGCTCCTCATCCCACTCCACAGGGTCAACAAGTAGCTCCCGCTTCCTCTGTTCACACAAGAGCCTACTATGTGTGTGGTGATCCCAACCACTTCGCAAATGTCTACCCAAACAGAGTGGTGAAGCAAGAGCCGCAGCAGCCACAACATCAACAGCAGCAGCAACAACAACATCAGCAGCCAGCAGCCCGTGCCCGAACTTTCAACATCAACGTTCGCCAGGCTCAAGCTGACAACAATGTTGTCAATGGTACGTTTCTTGTCAATGGTATATATGCTTCGTGTTTGTTTGATACTGGAGCAGATAACCGTTTTGTGTCGTTTGAATTCAAGAAGCTCCTAAAATGTAAATGCGCTAACCTCCCAACGACGTTCGACGTAGAAATTTCCACTGGAAGAACCGTCACTGTTAGTTCTGTTCTACGTGATTGTACTCTTGAGCTCAACAATCACGTCTTCCCGATCGATCTTATCCCAATGCAGCTTGGTAGTTTTGATATCATAGTAGGCATGGGTTTTCTTCGTGAAAATTGTGCTGAAGTCGTTTGTTTTGATAAAATGATTTGGTTGTCGCTCGCTAATGGTGATCAACTCTGTGTCTATGGCGAAGTCTCATCGAAGGATCTCAAACTCATGTCGTGCATACAAGCAAGCAAGTATCTCCGCAAGGAATACAAAGCTTTCTTAGCACATATCGTAGTAGCGGTGGAGGAAAAGAAAGAGAAGGCAATGGAAAAGGTGCCCGTGGTTCGTGATTTTCCTAACGTCTTTCCTGATGATTTACCTGGTTTACAGCCGTCTCGTGATATCAATTTTCGAATTGACCTCATTCCTAGAGCTAATCCTGTCGCCAAAACGCCCTATCGTCTCGCTCCATCCGAAATGCGCGAACTCTCGAGTCAACTGCAGGAATTACTCGATAAAGGCTTCATTCGCCCTACCACCTCTCCATGGGGCGCACCTGTCCTTTTCGTCAAAAAGAAGGATGTATCGTTTTGGATGTGTATCGACTACAGGGAATTGAATAAGCTTACCATCAAGAATCGATATCCCAAACCTCGAATCGTTGACTTGTTCGATCAGTTACAAGGTACTACATGTTTCTCGAAGATTGATTTACGTTCAGGCTATCACCAGTTACGAATTCAAGAAGAAGATATACCCAAAAACCGTTTTTCAAACCCGATACGGTCACTACGAGTTTGTCGTTATGCCCTTTGGTTTAACCAACGCCCCCGCAGTCTTTATGGATCTAATGAATCTCGTGTGTAAACCCTTTCTCGACCGCTTCGTCATCGTGTTCATCGATGATATCCTGATCTATTCCAAGTCAAAAGCTGAACACGCGCAACATCTCCGTTTGGTTCTTGAACTACTCCAGGGAAACCGCCTCTACGCCGAGTTCTCCAAGTCTGAATTCTGGCTTGAGGAGGTTCAATTCCTCGGTTATATTGTCAATAGTCAAGGTATTCATGTCGACCCCACGAAGATCGAAGCAGTTAAGAGTTGGATTACACCAAAGAACCTGTTCGAAGTTCATTCTTTCCTCGGATTGGTGGGTTACTACCGTCGACTCATCGCGGATTTCTCAAAAATCGCGGTTCCTCTCACCACTCTTACGCATAAGGACAAACCTTTTGTCTAGGGAACCGAACAAGAGGAAGCCTTTCGAACCCTCAAACTTAAGCTTTGCAACGCTTCTGTGCTTACTTTACCCGACGGAAACAACGACTTCATAGTCTATTGTGATGCGTCTAACCTCGGACTCGGTTGTGTTCTTATGCAACGAGAAAAGGTTATCGCGTACGCCTCTCGTCAGCTCAAGATCCACGCGAAGAACTATACAACCCACGATCTCGAGCTTGGTGCAGTTGTTTTTGCGTTAAAAATTTGGCGAGACTACCTTTATGGTACCAAGGGTACGGTCTTCACCGACCATAAGAGCCTACAACACATCTTGAGCCAGAAAGAACTGAATATGCGCCAACGTCGATGAGTTGAACTTCTTAACGACTATGATTGTGAGATTTGTTACCATCCAGGCAAAGCAAATGTCGTTTTCGATGCTCTCAGTCGACGAAGCTATTTGCATAGCGTTCGCAGTACTCAAGCCCAACAAAATATCGAAGCTCTTATCTGCGACGCTCAACATGCTTGTTTTACCGAACACACTTTGAAGAAAGAAAGGATTATCGAAAACGGTGAACAACTAGTGAATAAATCGAATGGCATATTTCACTATCTAGACCGAATTTGGATTCCCAAACGCACTAATTTACGAGAGATTCTGCTAGACGAAGCCCACAAGTCTCGATACTCTATTCATCCCGGTGCCGATAAGATGTACCAGGACCTTCGCTACAGGTACTGGTGGCCGGGCATGAAGAAAGATATCGCTATCTACGTTTCGAAATGCCTGACTTGTTCAAAAGTCAAGGCTGAGCATCAACGCCTCTCTGGCTTACTCGTGCAACCGGAAATCCCTAAGTGGAAATGGGAGAGTATAGCCATGGACTTCATAACGAAACTTCCACGCACACCATCAGGTCACGATAGCATCTGGGTTATCGTTTATCGTCTTACTAAATCTGCTCATTTTCTGCCAATACGAGAAGACTTTAAGGTAGAACGATTAGCATGAATCTATACTGACGAAGTCATTTGTCGACATGGGATGCCTCGTGATATCATTTCTGACCGCGATGGACGATTTACCTCGCGCCTTTGGGTAATGTTTCAATCTGCTCTCAGTACTACCCTTAATCTAAGTACCGCTTTCCATCCCCAAACCGACGGTCAGACTGAATGAACGATTCGTACCCTCGAAGACATGCTTCGCTCGTGTGTCATAGATTTCGGTGGTAATTGGGGCGCGCACTTACCTTTAGTCGAGTTCTCGTACAATAACAGTTATCACTCTAGCATTCAAATGGCACCATTTGAGGCATTATATGGAAGAAAGTGTCGATCGCCTATCGTATGGCACGAAACATTACACTTTCTGGAAAGGCAAGTTGAGATCATGGACCGAGAGACCAAGAAACTTCTACGCTCACGCATTCCCATAGTGAAGGTTCACTGGGAAGGCAAACACGGCGCCGAATTCACCTGGGAACTCGAAAGTGATATGAAGGCTAAGTATCCACAGCTTTTCGTTACGCCTGCGCCTTAATTTCAGGACGAAATTCCCTAAAGCAGGGGAGGCTGTAACAACTCGACTTTTGAAGTCAAAGTACAAGTCAAAGGAAGAAAAGATTTCTAATCAGAGCTGTAATTCCTTGCTTAATTATTATTTGTACTCTCTGCCTCGTTAATCGATACTTTAAGTTTACGCTACTTTAGTTGTATTATGTGGAGTAACAGTGCAATAAATGCTATTAAGCGCTAATCTACTTAACGCTATCACATCGCTATCGCATCGCAACTCGAATTACAGGTTATGGATATTGCTTTACGTGTGTGTGCTATTATGTGTTACTTATGCATGTTTACATTTGTTTTGAGGTGATTATTCTCAAACACAATCGCAACTCTATCGCAACGCAATCTCATCGCGGACTCGAATAATAAGTTCTACATTTATGTTATTTAGTGGTTATGTTATATGTGTAACTATTGTTTAAAACTATCTCATCGCTTACTCGCAACACAATGCAACGCTCAACAAACGAAACGAAAAGTCAGAAACCAAATCGCACAAGCCTTCCAATCGAAGGACCATTTGATCGAATGGTCATCCGTCCGGATGACCATCCAATCGGATGGCCATTCGATCGGACGACCCTCCGATCGAATCACTCCCACTGCCTTTCTCCTCCTTCCCCTATAAATACTCACCTGTCACATCACTGTTCATGATGTGACAGCTCTTCTCCGACCCTTCGCCTTCTCAGCCATATTTCTCTCGATTGCTCGCGATTCTTGTAAGTTTTCATCTCAAATCTTGTACTTCCTTAATCAGTACACACTTTCTCATCAATGTCACCATCACATCTCAACTTTTTCACCATGAAATCTATGAATTTGGGTTGTTCAAGGATGATGTCATTATGGAGTTCTTATGAACGTTGAAGTGTGACCTCATTCCACCCAGAACAACTCAGATCTAAGGGATTTTAGCAAGTTTAAGCACTGATTTCGTAATAATCTAAACATTTTCCAACTGATTTCCACTTTTCTTCAATGTTCTTAACTTTTCACTCGAAAACCGATAGAAGCTGAGCTTGTTCAGGCCTTCCACTCGTCTTGTAGTGAAGTGCCGGTCTGTGAACGGATTTCTATCAAAGTGATGACCGACTGAACGGGTTGAACATGAAGTTTCGTCAAGAACAGTTACTGATCGGACGGGGTGATTCCCATCCGATCGGATGACTTGGACTTGATGGAGTTTCCGTTGCTTGGCACGTGGTCATACCGTCTCGATAAAATCTTTAAACTCAGTTGATTTTACAAACATTCCAACTCGAACAGTCGCTCGGACTAACGGCCATCCGATCGGACAGGTATCCGATCGAACGGCTATCAGACCCAGTGACTTATGTTGTTAAACACTTAAACAATTTCAAAGATTTCAAGTATATAACCTCCAATCGGATCACCATCCGAGCGGACGGCCATCCGTCCGGATGACCGTCCAACCGGACGACCTGAGGGATAGAAACACTTCAAAGCATTTACAATGCTACAACGAAAATTTCAAAGTTCACATCATACATAAACACATCCATCCCAAACGGACAACCCTCCGACCGAATGGTCATCCGTCCGGAAGGTCATCCGATCGGATCACTATCTGTCCCTCGTCTCACACAACACTTCGTTTTACGCACCGTTCAACGCTTATACTGTCATACTATGTTCAGGCTAACCTTTCCAGCGTTCCCTTCAATCCAAGACTGTGTTTATTTATTAAACTCGATCTGTGAGTATACTCGGTCTCTTTTTGCTTAACGCACTTTTGGGTGTTACATACGTTACTTATATCAAATCACATCGATCACACAATGCAAACACTTTTTATATGCTAACCGCTCTCACATGTTATACGTGTTATTCGATGAATGCTTGTATGTTATGTTTACACAGTGATTGTTTCCTGACACCTTAGCAACGATAGTACTATAGTTTGTACTCAGCACCCGTCATGGACATGGGTTGTTAAGGGCCTCTCTTCACATGTCATGGTGGTGATATGTGTTGCACATTCTCCAACTCGCAGTCATGTCTGTGCATATTTCATTGTCGATAGCTTACTTGCTTCGCATTACTACGTGTTACATGCTGGTTATGCGTAAATCGCTTTCGCTACTATTATACTATTAAACTTGTATGCTCACCTTTACACTATGTGTATTGACTTTATTTTAACGTATGTGGCAGGTGCTTAGGATACTTGTGCTATGCTTGATGTTATGGAATCAAGCTAGGAGAGTCTAGAAACGAACTAAATAAAATCTGAGTTGTCGGAACAATTTGTTTGTCTTGAGATACTATGTTTGTAATAATTATTTTGTTGGATATGTTATGGTATGGGACGTAACGTTAAATATTTGGTAATATTAGTTGTTATGGATTTCTCCTTGACAATCTGTTTCGCTCAGTGCCGCGCCCCGATGATTCTGCCATCAGCTGGGGTGTGACAGTGATAATATAGAATGCATAACCGTTTTAATGTATCTAATTATTTAATATTTAATAGGGTATTATATTTTGAAGCTTTAATATTTAATAGGGTATTTTATTTTTGAGGCGGTGGGGTGATTAGTTTTGAAGTGGTGGGTTTTAAAGTTGGTAATTATAATACCCGTTTGATGAGTAGTTGCGATGGTTTGAAAGAACAAGGTTACGGAATGAATCGATGCGATACTACTCATAGGGTGTGTGAATAAATTGAAGGGTCTTGAGTCATTACCATATATAATATGACTTTAAATATAATTATTCAAATAAAACATATGTTTCTTGAGGAGGAAGATATGGAAGAACTTATTATATATAATGTGATTTACGTTGGTTATATTTTGTGTGAACTTAACGCAAATATTATTTACATTGGTTTTATTGTATAGCTAATTGTAATTATAATATGACTTTAAATCTAAATATTCACCAAATTAGATTTTGTTTGAACAAAATCTACATGAAGAGATACAAACTTATATATATAATTTCTAACCAACGTGACTTTTAAACCAAGAGGTAGAAACTTTTCCATAGAATTTCTAACCAACACGACTTTTAAACGAATGGGGTACAAACCTCAAGTTGGTAAGGGGTGTGAAATATTTAAAAGTAGTTTGAATGATTATGACTTTTTGTAAGGGTGTCATATACATAAAAGCAGTTTGAAAGGTTCTGAGTTTTTGAAAAGGTGTGATGGGTTGTGACTTTTTGTAAATATATGTATGATTGTGACTTTTTGTAAAGGTGCGATATAAATGAACAAGTATGTTGAAATACTCAAGCCTCCCTTAATTTTTTTTTAAATATTTATTTAAATGAACAAGTTGCAATGCTCTTTTAGTTCTCTTTAAAATGTGGAATAAAGACACCAAAGTCAAAGAGAAAACAAATTCACAAAGGATTTATCACAGAGAAGAAAAGTACCATATGAAGAATTTTCTAATAATTTGAATTTTGAAATACATAATAATAAAATAATCTTTTATTTTACCCAACTTATCACTTTTTAATTATTTAAATTTTATTAGGTTGATGCTTGATAGAAGTAGATAGATTACATAATGGTTTAGTTTTAAAAAATATAAAGCTGTAGAAGCAATTGTATAGATAATAGATATTGTATTGAGTTAATTGCCATTTTCGGCCCTGAGGTTTGAGCACACTTGCCATTTTCGTCCAAAATGAAGGTTTTGTACCATTTTGCCCCCAACGTTTGTAACTTTTTGCCATTTTCATCCAAATACCTAACCAAGTTACTTTATATCTTATTATGGGTTATTTTTAACCTAACCAAGTTAGTTTATACCTTATTATGGGTATTTTTGAAATTTATCAATTATAAGGGGGTAATTTATAAATCATCTTCTAGTTATAATTTATAAATTATCGTACCACCAAATCCACCTCGCCATATAATCTTCCCCTTCACTCTCTGCACCAAAAATCCCCCTTTCTTCACCCATTCCTTCAAAACCAATCTTCAATTTATGCCAAATTCACTCCAAACCTTCTTTCTAATCGAGTAATCAAGATTATATGCTAGCCGCTGCAACTAGCCCGATATGTCACTGCTACAGGCGGAAAACTCACTTAAAGCTTGTGAGATTCCGAGGTATTCCTCAGTAGAATTGGTCGAAAAACTTGATTTGGAGATGTTGTTAGTTGGAGCGGTTGCAAGCTGGTGCAAGTGAACGTCGATGACAGAATCAGTTAGATTCTCGGAGGGTGTAGCCTCCTCGTCAATATTAGAAACAAATGAGTATTTAGATTGGTGGAAATTGGACCGAACGGTTCGCATGGACCGGCCGAGGTGTTTCTGGAACCTGGAAGGTGTAGAGGAGGATGAAGAATAGGGTGGGGTGTAATAGGGTTGGGCGAGTTGCAGCAACCATTTGTAATTTGATTACTCGATTAGAAAGAAGGTTTGGAGTGAATTTGGCATAAATTGAAGATTGGTTTTGAAGGAATGGGTTAAGAAAGGGGGATTTTTGGTGCAGAGAGTGAAGGGGAAGATTATATGGGGAGGTGGATTTGGTGGTACGATAATTTATAAATTATAACTAGAAGATAATTTATAAATTACCCCCTTATAATTGATAAATTTCAAAAATACCCATAATAAGGTATAAACTAACTTGGTTAGGTTAAAAATAACCCATAATAAGATATAAAGTAACTTGGTTAGGTATTTGGATGAAAATGGCAAAAAGTTACAAACGTTGGGGGCAAAATGGTACAAAACCTTCATTTTGGACGAAAATGGCAAGTGTGCCCAAACCTCAGGGGCGAAAATGGCAATTAAGATTTAGAACGATGATTGATGTACATATTTATTGTGTATTGAAAATTGAATTTGTTGTTATCTTTTTGTTATACTCCCTCCGTCCAATTAAATGTGTTTTATTTTAAATTTTCAAAGTCTTTATTTATAAAATTTGTCTTTAATTATATATTTTTTGTGTTATATAAAACTTGATGAAAATTAACCCGATAAAAACACTTGTAAAACACACTCAAATCATATAACTTTCATCAAGTATTATCTAACACAAACAAAATTATTTAAGGTCAAAGTTTATAAATAAAGACTTTGAAAATTCAAAATAGGACACTTTTAATGGGACGGAGAGAGTAACTTATATGACCCTATCAGTTTGATCCAACCCGAATCTGACCATTTTTTTTTTACCAATTCTTAAAAACTTCCGCCCCATAAATAAAATTTCTATGTCCGCCAATGGTAGAAGATTCTGCTACGCACATTACAGTAATGCATCTTGTCATGGACCCTGCACCAATTGGCGTTTGTCTCAATTGCTGAGTGTTATGTGCCTTATGTCCAAGGCTTGATGCAAAACCACAATCGAGCCGGGGGTCTCATTGGAAGCAGCCTCTCTATTCCTACGGGGTAGAGGTAAGGCTGTCTACATCCCACCCTCCTCAGACCCTACCTTAGCTTTGCTATAGGTGGGATATACTGAGTACGATGATGATCTTGTCATGGACCCATACACATTTATTCATCACATAAAATTTAAACGAAGAAGTGGTTGTTGTGGAAGATTTGTGGCTTACTTAAACAACGGACCAAGAGCATAAACTCATACCCAATATGCCTTTTCTTGTATACTTGGTCGTTCTATTTTTAGTTTTTATTCTCGTTTTCATTTTATTAACTTATCAAAAACTTAGACCTACAGTTATCCCTACAAATTGGCCAATTCTTGGTATGATACCGGGGCTTCTTGTAAACGTTCACCGAATCCATGATTACACCACCGAATTTCTGATACAAAGTCGTGGTACATTCATGTTGAAAGGCCCTTGGTTAGCCAACATGGACATGCTACTTATCACCGATCCTTTAGACATCCACCACATTCTAAGCAAAAACTTCAGCAATTATCCCAAAGGTGACAAATTTAAACAGATCTTTGATGTCCTAGGAGATGGAATACTCAGTTCCGACGGTAAGGTATGGGAAATCAGTCATAAGGTCATTTTTTCTGTTCTAAAGCATGCAGAATTTCAGAGTATGTTGGAAACAATTATCTGGAACAAAGTGGAAAATGGGCTTCTACCTATACTTGAATCTATTTGTGAACGTGGCACTGAAATGGATTTGCAGGATATATTTCAAAGGTTTTTTCTTGACACCGTATGTAAATTACTCTTTGATAAAGAGCCAGAAAGCTTGTCTCTTGATTTTCCTCACTTCCCTTATTCGAAAGCATTCATACATAGTGAAGAAACTATATTGCTTAGGCATATTACGCCCCCTTTCCTTTGGAAGCTGCAACAAATTCTTAGAGTGGGGAAAGAGAACAAGATGAGTGAAGCATGGAAGCATCTTGATCAATTTTTAGACAAATGCTTGGCTCAAAAACAAACAGACTACAACAACATGAACCATAATGCAGAGAAGTTCTCTTTTATCACAGCTATCATGAGAGAGTTTACAAATCAGAGTGACACTTCTTTGGATTTAACAAAATTTCTAAGAGACACCATTATTAATTTGATGGCAGCAGGAAAAGATACCCTCAGCAGTGCTCTATCTTGGTTCTTCTATCTTCTTGCTAGAAACCCATCCGTAGAAGAAAAGATTCTGGAAGAGATTCATACACATTTGGGGGCCAATGTGCGCAAAAGATGGAACACTGCAGAGTTGGACAAAATGGTTTACCTTCATGGAGCTTTATGTGAATCTTTAAGGTTATATCCGTCTGTCCCTTTCAACTACAAATCTCCATTACAACCAGATGTCCTTCCAAGCGGCCACCAAGTTGATCAAAACATCAACATTATTCTCTCTTTTTATTCTATGGGGAGGATGAGATCAATATGGGGGAATGATTGCATGGAGTTCAAACCTGAAAGGTGGATTTCTAATGCTGGAGGAATCAAGCATGAGCCCTCATACAAGTTCCCGGTATTTAACGCTGGACCAAGAACTTGTTTAGGTAAGAATATGGCTTTGTCTCAGCTGAAGATAGTGTCAACCGCGATCATTTACCACTACCACATTCAGTTGGTGGAAGGCCATCCTGTGCTTCCAGCAGATTCTATGATACTTCATATGAAGCATGGTCTCAAGGTCAGATTAAGTAGAAGAAGTGAACTCAACTAAAGTTTGTGTTAAGCATTTACTAAGAATAATTTTATTGTGTGCTAGTTTGGTCTTATGAAGTTAATTTTCTATTACCTCAATGTTTACTAGGTTTCTAATAAATGTATTGTGTACTATTTTGCTATTGTAAACTTAATTTTAAGACGCCAATGTATACTAGGTTTTGAAAGTCAGAAAAATAAGGTAATCTTTTAACTCTAAAAGAATTATAACATCTATGTATACAATCTTTGAAAGTCATAGACGATGGTGATTGAATTATATGTTACGCATACATACATTGATTCATATCGTAACAACTTGTTTAGAAAAATAAGGTAATGTTGTAACTGCAGAAAGAATATGATAACATCTATGTATATTGACTTGGGAGGAGCGGATTAGGCAGGACTTGTCACATTTGCATCTCTCTATGGAAATAGTCGAGGATATGAGTTTGTGGAGTCGTAGAATTATGGTTAAAGACTTTTAGGATTAGGGTATGGTATGCTTTGCTTTTTATTCTTACCTTACGAGCATAGTTTTTTAGCGTATTTTATGTGGTCTTTACATGTTATCGCTTGTTTGTGTGTCTATTTGATTTGGTACTTGTTCATGTTCAATGTTTTAGCAAACGTAGAATTTTTGACTAGCTACGTAGATCTTACGTTGACTTCTATGAGTGGTTATGACATCTATGACTTTAGAGCCTAGACTAGTCTTACTTGGAAATAACCTCTCTAAGGCTAGCTTACATCTCACCCTTTCCAAACCTACCAATAGCCTTGTTATTGTTGAGATTTTATTTGGTATGTTATTGTTTATACAAGGGTATGGATCAAATAGGAAGTTTATTTTGGCTAGAAAGGATAAGAAGCAATAGGATTATGACATGTGGCAAATTATAAAATAAAGAGAAAGGGTATTTTAGTCAATCTCATCCTTTTTTCTTCCTTCTTCTCCACAGTTACTTCAAAACCCACCTTTTTCAAAACCCACCATCTCTAACCTTTTCTTCACTTACTATCTCAATAATCACTACATTATAGTGCGATTTTCGTCATCAATCAATGATTCAAACACCCGATCAACGTGTTCTTTAGCTTTTTTTTTAAGAAAACCCAGTTTAATTTCATTCAAAATCTCTTTTTTTTCACGTGATTTTGAAGATAATCACTCGATCCGTTCGATTCAATCGCTGATAAGTGTTTCTATCATTCAAATTTCGTCAATCGATGAAGAAATCGGCTTCGATTCATGTAAGAAATTCTTTAATTTCATTTTCACGATCTGGGTTTTTTATTTAGTCATTGCGTTTTACGATCTTGGCGGGGGTCCAGGGGCGGCAGCCCCTGGTAGCAGTATCCCAGGGGCGGCAGCCCCTGGCGGGGTCCAAGGGGCAGAGCCCCTGGCTCGGGTTGAATTGCTTTAATAAAAATGCATGAGAAAAATTAATTTTCTATAAATTTGCCTCTGAAAAACTGCATTCGTAGACAGTTTTATGCCATTGCGTTTTAGAACTGCGTTCCTGGTTCAGACAATTCACAGACAACTATTGTCCTGGTTCAATGCGTTTTAGAGAGAACACTTTCTTTGGTGTTTTTATGGCATTGCGTTTTAAAACTAAGACATTTTTATGCGTTTTCTGGTCATTGTGTTTTAGAAAAACACATTTTTGAAGTGTTTTTAGTCATTGCGTTTTAGGTAAAACACATTTTTAGGTGTTTTCAGTCCACTGCGTTTTACAGAGAACACTTTCTTTTGTTTTTTTAGGCCATTGCGTTTTATAAATGAGACATTTTTAAGTGTTTTCTGGCCATTGCGTTTTATAAATAAGACATTTCTTTGTGTTTTTGTTGCATTGCGTTTTAGGTAAAACACATTTTTATGTGTTTTAAGTCCATTGTGTTTTAGAAAACAGACATTTTAAGTGTTTTCTGGCCATTGCGTTTTAGAAATAAGACATTTGTTTGTGTTTTTGGTGCATTGCGTTTTAGGTAAAACACATTTTTATGTGTTTTCAGTCCATTGCGTTTTAGAAACTACACTTTCTTTCGAGTTTTTAGGCTATTGCGTTTTAGAAATAACTCATTTCTTTGTGTTTTCTGGCCATTGCGTTTTACAAATAAGACATTTCTTTGTGTTTTTTGTGCATTGTGTTTTAGAAAAATGTCATTTTTTAGGTTTTTTTTTCCATTGCGTTTTACGCAACTGGGTTTTCAAAAAAAAATTTCAAAAATTTAGCAATAGTATACTCGTTTTAAAGATAAAAAACACTAGTTTTTTTGGTGCAATTTTTATAAAAAAAATAATGTCGTATGAAAGAGTTATTAACATTTAAAAAAGGCCAATTGGATTTTAACACCTTTAACTTTGAAGAATTGGCCGATAACACCCGCAACTAACACTTTGATCTGTGACACCGCAAACTTTTAATTTTGTTTGTCATTTCACCACTCAATTAAAAAATCAGTAACTTAGTTAGTTTTCAATCCTAGGTGGCATCATTAATCCTACATGGCACGAGTGACGTGGCTAACACATGTTATAAGAAGCATAATCCTGAAACCTGGCATTGTTGTTCTGTTCGTTTTTGTGACAACCCTCACCAAATCAGGTATCCGTACGACTTAATTAATGATTGATACTGCTTAATTACTGTGCTTGTTTGAACTAGCTGATGAACTGCTACTTGATATCTGATACATGTACTTACTTGCATCATACCTTACTTATCGTCACTACATTATTTACATGACTGAACCTTAGTGACAAACATGATGCACAAAAAGCACAGTAGCACTATAACGGATAACCTATTGAACATGCTGATAAAGCCAGCATCAGGCAAACACTGCCTCCAAGGCCTATAAGAGCCTAAGATATTTTGCTACACTAGTGGTGAGTGTAGGGATACAAGGGTTGTGGAACTGCGTCTCTAGGAATAAGTTACAATGACTGGATGTGCCTAAAACGTACTCTAAGTACAAAACTCAGCACTTTACAAAATAATTCAGCTTTTAGCTAACTAATAAAGTGCCAAAACATGAGAAAAATATTACTAGACACTTTCCAAAGTGTCAGGAATGAGTAGTGTCACTAAAGAGAGTAATAACGACACTTTAAAGCTTTGTTAACGCTTTAACGGATTACAATCCAACCGAACAACCGGACTATACCCGGAACATGAAAATATTGTTATTTTCATTATTTATCTTTTTCTGGGCCAGTTAGGGTCCCCGTACACCCTAACACCCCCTTTAACATACTATACACAAGCAACCGAGTTAATTACTTAACTTAACCTAACTAATACTTACTATCTAGTTGGAAGTGGACTAGATACCCCCCCCCCCTAACCGAAACCTTCCCCAAGGGGACATACATTGTCCTTGCAAGATTTGCTTAATCCCCCTTGCTAAATATCTAGCCTACACAAGAACCATTGGATAATAACTCTATAACTTTGCCTATAAGTTCATCTAATTACACACATAATCTTTCACTAAACACAACACTTCACACCTCTCTCTCTTGCTCCCTAGAGCTCTCGGCCGGACACCCCCCTCCCCTATCCATCATTTTCGGTTTTGATCTTCAAGTTCCAACATCATACAAGTGTCGAGGGTCGTATACAAGGAGTCTTGGAGCAAGCGGAACGCGAAGGACCTCTTTCTCTAGCTTTTATCCACGCCATTTTCGTCAAGATCCTTCTCTAGCCTTGAGCTAGAGGTATAATGCTTAAAACTCGTATTTGAACTAATCTAAAGTGGTTAAAAGGATTTGTATTGGTTAAATCTCGTTAGAATGCAAAATGATGCACAAAAGTCTACTAAAACACTTAAAATGGTGGTTAATAGCTTATGTGTTGTGTAAATGTTGTAGTAATTGAAAGTTGTGATTATTTAGACCCGATCTATGTTGTGGTAGCTCGAATCATCGTTTAACCCGGTTTGGTAAGATCATGGATCTTAACATAAGCTTGTTTTGAATGATACAAGGGTTAAAAGGTGAAACTCTACCACACATGAAACATGAACTTGTGTAAAAATGTTTTACTTGTGTAAAAGTGTTATAACTTGTACAATAGTGTTTAAAACTAGCAGATCTACGCATCTGCAAGTGGTATTTTCAAAGAACCACGTATCAAAGAAATCATGTATTTTAAAAGATGGATCTTACAATAACAAATATGATTTTTATGAACCACAAGTGTGTAAACACTTGTGAAATAAAAAGATCCGACAAAATAATAGTTTTTGTAAAAGAAGACGGGAAGTTGTAAAGATGGATTTTCTCTAAAAACGAGGTTTTTACAAGATCAAATTATCTTATATGAGGATCTACTAAATTTAAGGAGATTTACACCACAGTTTTGGGAAAAACTACAAGTTCATGTAATTTTTGGCAAGTTACACATATGTTGATTAATTGTTGTGAGAAAAGTTGTTCTGATCAAATAAAGAAAATTGTTGAGTTGATTTGTTAAAGAAAATGATACGCTTGAAAGCGTGGCCACCTCCAGTTACAGAGGAAACTCTGGCGAAATTTTTCTAAAAACCTAACACTTAGAACTATTTACACTACAAGTGTTAGAATTATTTTTGACATGTTTTCGAGATATGAATTTCGCCATGACTTTATTTACTAAATATTCGGAGGTGGGATTTTCACAAAATTTAACGTGATAAATATATATTTTCACACACTGTTTTTGATTATTTTGTGAAAATACATATATATTATTTTTAGAGTAAAAATAATATTTACGAACGCTAACGATTCCAAAATAATACGAACGCTTTCACCATAAATATATAAGTTACACCGGTAAGTATATTACCACTCAATTGTTAAAACGTAACTTACGCACTTACGGAAATATTTATGAACGCGTATTTTAACAACGTATTATTGGAGAAAAATTATGTGAAATGAAAATATAATATTTTTGAGAAAAATACTTATATTTTGGAATTGGATATATATTAAGTGAGACTTAATGATATAATTTGAACGCACATGTATTGAATCCCCCATCCTTGGGAAGGAGATTAACTACCAAGTATATACAGAATGTAAACACGAAATAGTTGTCTAACTATTTCCTAAAGATTTAACCATAAAGCTAAGGCACGGCCGTCCGTCTAATAGAATTAGCACTTGTAGGTCGTCGCACAGCTTTCTGATTTGGAGTACTTGGTAGAGACGCACCGACTGTGAGTTCATGTCCCCCTTTTCTCTAACTGTTTTCAGTTTTCTTAACTGCGGGGGTG
Organism: Helianthus tuberosus; assembly: GCA_030545235.1. NCBI lineage: Eukaryota > Viridiplantae > Streptophyta > Magnoliopsida > Asterales > Asteraceae > Helianthus > Helianthus tuberosus. Next base: position 35,277,697 of record CM060396.1, read on the forward strand.
AAATACATGTTACTTTGTTTACAAGTACTTTATACGCGGTATGGTTAGCGTAAGAAGGTTTACTACTTAGATCATGTGAATGGGTAGGCAGAAACACCGAGGGACGTAAGCAGTAGATCTATCTGGGTGTAGCGAGCCCAACTCTAGGCCCAACAGAACGGACCTCTAAGAGGACCAACAGAACGGACCTTGAGTGACTTTGTACCCGATGCAAAAATCTGCTAGGTTGAGTCTTCCTACTTGCATTTCACACATGCTAATGGCCTTGCAAACCATTGGTGATCTCTTTTCCTTACACTGCTACATACCAGGGAACTTTTATACTTACAAGTGTTTTACATACTCACTTACACATGAACTCGCTCAACATTATTGTTGATTTTTCAACTCACATGTATTTCAGGAAATTAACAGGATCTGGCACGGTATGTCGTGTTTTCCCGCTGCATAAGGGTTCCAAGGTCATCCCAGTTTAGGAAATGTGACTCTTTCCTGGACAAGTCACAAATCTTAGACTGCGTTTACTTCATGTTACTGTTTATGTTGTTCAAGACAATGTTTTATGTTACGGTGTTGTAAGCCTTTAAGACAATGGTATGTTACTCTGGTTTTAAAACTTAAATCAACGGATGATCTTGCATGATTTTATTTCATATAGCTTTGTTATGGTTAAGCTATGGTATTAAGAAGTCACACCAAAATTAACCACGCTTCCGCAAAGCCAGGGTGTGACAGCTTGGTATCAGAGCTCTGATCATAGCGAACTAGGATTCTTTCTCGAGTCTAGACTATGATCACTAGGGCTCTCACGAAAACATTTTACTGCATACCACTTAAGTCCAGATCCAAAACTTTTTACAAACAAATGTTGAGCACATTTTATTATTTATAGGCTCAGCCTGGAGGGCTGAGGCTCGGTCTGGAGGATCGAGGCTCGGTCTAGGTGACCGAGGTAGTTGAGCACGTTGATTTATTATAGGCTCAGCCTGGAGGGCTGAGGCTCGGTCTGGAGGATCGAGGCTCGGTCTAGGTGACCGAGGTAGTTGGCCAGTGAGGCTAGGAAGAGTAGGCTCAGTCATGAAGGCTGAGGCTCGGTCAAGGGGACCGAGGCTCGATCTAAGAGGTCGAGGTGGAGGATAGAGCAGTCTTCGAGACTGGGAGGAATTTGGCTAGTGGACTAGGAGAATGATTTGAATGCTTACTTGGTGACTTATGTGATTATATGATTATATAATTGATTATTATACGCATATGCGTTTGTGTTACAAACATCATGCTTTCATCATATACTAGAAAGATGGACACTACGAATCCCATGGCCATAGTGTCAGACGACATAGTTTCATCGAAGCACGAGGTGTACATTTCCGATACTGCTGGCACAGACAATGACGACTTTCAGCCCTTTTGCGCTACCTGAAGTCGTAGCAGAGCCTACTGATGGCCATATTGTTGGGAGTTTGCCACTCGCGGTGATCCTTACTCCTGTGCCCCCTTGCCGCTCATCCTGTTGATGATATTCCCCCCCCAACGTGGCCTCTAACGACGATAACGACCTACTAGAGGAGGACCCATTCGAGGGCAGGACCCTATTGCTGCTGGTATTAGACTACTGCATGCGGACGCTTCTGCAGGGGAAACTCATGCCAATTCCCCTATCCCAGACTCATTTGAGTTTCTGACATCCGCATCTTTGCACATACAGGGGGTGCAGCACCACTCACACGACGCCGACCCTGATATGGCGTCATCAGCTGCCCCAGTTCTCGCACACAGACTTGAGTTTGATCGCGATATTGAGGACGATTCTGTTTTTCCACCTGGTTTTGATCCAGACCATGACATTGAGTTCATGCACTTAGACCAGCCTTTGGAGGATCCTGTAACCCCTGTGTTTGATGATCCAGCTGATCTTGAGATGGAGTTTTTTATCCGGAGCCAGCCGTGGCCCCTGAGCCAGGCGCTGCTCCTGACCCCGCATTGGAGCATGACCCTGTTCATGCCGATGCACCTACTGCTGCTCCTTGATTGATCATCTGCTTGGACGAGAGAAAATTTGGGGTAACTGTGCAAGACAATTTATTATTACGGGGGCCCACGTAATAACGATTTGTAGTGCACAGGAATCCTGGTGGACTCTGCGGGTCAAGCTAATGATAACCAATGTAGCAGGAAATAACTTAAACACGAATGACCAAGGCGATGTAGTCTCGAGTTCATTCTATTACGAGCAACAAGCCAAATTGGCAAGCCTATGTGAAGGCTCAGAAATTTATTTCCCCACTCATACAGTGAGTATATTTGCGTGTGAAATTGGGTGATTACATGATGGCTTATGTTACTATATACACCTCATAGACAATTGGAACGCTGTCTAACCCGCTTCACACCACTTCGACAAAAGGGAATGTCACCCAGACGTGACACAAACACCAGTACGTTGCCAAGGACAGAAGCCGAGCTGCAAGAACGCGTCTCACAGATAAATGCACGACATGAAGCCCTCCGCTCTAAGTACAACGATGGCATTACTGGAAATAACCCTCCAACTGGCTGCACCTATAAACAGTTCCTGAACTGCAAGCCTTTGAACTTTGACAGAACAGGAGGCGCCGTTGCATTTGTTCGTTGGTCCGAAAAGACCAACTCCATTCTAAGAATGAGTAACTGTTCGCCCCAACAGAGTGTTACCTATATCTCGGGGATATTTCTGGATGGCACACTCTCTTAATGGAACCTCCAGGTTCAGACCCTTGGCACAGACGCTGCTTATGCACGGAGCTGGGACGAGCTCAAGGAAATGATGAAGAAGAAATACTATTCTAAGGCTGGAATCCAGAAGCTTGAGGTGAAATTCTGGGATTTGAAGATGGACAAACCAAGGATTCCTGAATAAGTCCAGCAATCTCACGGCTCGTCTAGGGACGTCCCCTACTAAGTCATTGAGGTTGTATGATACAGTTGTGTACTTGTAAGCTTTACATTGTGGTCCCAAATTGTGGCAATGCAATCGCAGTATTCTCATCACTTGTGATGTTCAATCTATTGTTTATGCCCTATGACATAAGATGTTATGTGATTGATTTATTGATAGCATGAGATGTTATGTGTTGGTATTGATGAATGCATACGTACACTTCACTTGCTATGACCTAACCTACGTGAAACATCTTTTAGAAGATGCCGCCAAGACGCGAAATGCGCATGCCCACCTCTGAGGCAGAACTTCAAGAGATAATTGCTGCAGCTATAGCACAACACGAGGCCCTACGCTCCGAACCCAGCAGAGGCACCTCAGAAAATAACGGTTGTTCCTACTGGCACTTCCTCAACTACAAGCCTCCGAAGTTCGACGGCACTGGGGGTGCCATAACTTTTGTAAAATGGACTGAAAGTATGGAATCCATCCTTCGAATGAGTGGCTGTACGCCAGAACAACAAGTCCCATACGTTTCTGAGTTGTTTCAAGATGGAGCTCGATTATGGTGGAATCTTCAGGTTCGAATAATGGGCCTAACTACAGCATACGCGTTAACTTGGGATGAACTAAAAGGAATAATGCATAAGAAGTATTGCCCCCAAACGGAAACCCAGAAGTGGGAAGATGAATTTCGGAGCCTGATGATGGAAGGGTCCGAAGGTGTTGAAGTACGTGCAAAGACTTCATGATTTGTCACGAGTTGTTCCGTACCTGGTGAAACCAGAATTAAAGAAATCGGAACAATTCATTTGGGAACTGGCACCTCAAGTCTTGAGCTTGATGACAACATCAACGCCACCAACAACTGATGTCGCAAGTAAGATGGGTCTGGCACTCGTTACAGAAGCAATTAGACTAGAAAAACTTGCAAATCCTGACAAGGAAACTCAGGTAGAGTCGTCTGGAAAGAACAAAAGGAAGCTTACCAAAGATACCCAAACGAATAACGATGAACAAAGATCTATTCGAGGTTGTTTTGATTGCGGGAACAAAGGGCATTTCAAGAAAGATTGCCCTAACAACAAACAGGCCAATGATAAGATTTACTTAGAAACTGAACCAAGACGTGCTGAGTGCAAGTGTCACTACAATTATGGATGTCGGAAGCCTAGGTACGGAAGGAAAGGACACAACAAGGAAGGTTGTGGGATGAAGAGTCCCATACAAGGAGAAAACAGTAACAACGCTCAAGGTGGAAATGGGAAAGGAAATGGCCGAGTGCTAGGATGCTTCCATTGTGGGGACGTTGGACATTTTAAGAGGGAATGCCCGAGGTTGAAACAAGACCGTGAAAGAACATCCAACATCGGAGCTTGTGAGGCATGCCAGGATCCAGGTGTGATTTCTGGTACGTTCTCTAACAACCAAAACTTTTGCATCTATTTTGTTTGATGCTGGTACCGATTATAGCTTCGTATCATTAGAGTTTAAGAATATGCTTGGTTTAGCCGCTAGTAAGTTAGATATTCCGTACTCAATCAAATCGGCTAATGGAAAGTTAGTAGAAGCCAAAGAAGTGATCAGAGGTTGTGTGATCGAATTAGGAGAGCGTGAGTTTGCTCTGGATCTACTACCAATCCAGATGGGAAGCTTCGACGTAGTGGTAGGAATGGATTGGTTATCAAGCAACAAGGCTGAGATAGTATGTCACGAAAAGGTTGTTCGTATCCCAACCGATGATGGTGAGACCATTGTTGTTCATGGAGAGAAGCGTGAGACGCCGTTGAGGATTATCAGCTGCTTGAAAGCAAGGAAGTGTTTGCAGAAAGTATGTGTTACTTTTCTGGCACACATTGTGGATAAGAAGGCTGCTGAGCCAAGAATCGAAGACATCCCTGTCGTAAGGGAGTATCCAGAAGTCTTCCCAGAAGACTTGCCTGGACTGCCACCTCAGAGGCAAGTAGAGTTTCGCATCGACTTAGTTCCGGGCGCCGCACCTGTGGCTAAGGCACCTTATAGACTTGCTCCGTCTGAGATGCAGGAACTGTCAACACAACTTCAAGAGTTGTTAGACAAGGGTTTTATCCGACCAAGCTTCTCGCCTTGGGGAGCTCCGGTCCTGTTTGTCAAGAAGAAGGACGGTAGTTTCCGTATGTGTATCGACTACAGAGAATTGAACAAGCTGACGATCAAGAATAGGTATCCTCTGCCAAGAATTGATGATCTGTTCGACCAACTTCAAGGTTCAAGATTTTATTCAAAGATCGATCTTCGATCTGGATACCATCAGTTAAGGATACAAGAGGAAAGCATTCCAAAGACAGCCTTCAGAACTCGTTATGGACACTACGAGTTCCTCGTTATGCCATTCGGTTTGACAAACGCACCTGCAGTCTTTATGGACTTGATGAATAGAGTTTGCAAGCCGTACTTGGATAAGTTCGTGATTGTATTCATCGATGACATTTTAATTTATTCAAAGACGAAGGCTGAACACGAGCAGCATCTTAGAGCCATTCTAGAGCTGCTGAAGAAAGAACAGCTGTATGCCAAATTCTCTAAGTGCGAGTTTTGGCTACGAGAGGTGCAATTCCTTGGGCACGTGGTAAATGGAGATGGAATCCACGTGGATCCAACAAAGATCGAAGCGATCAAGGATTGGGAAACGCCAAAGACGCCAACCGAGATTCGGCAATTCTTGGGTTTGGCTGGCTATTATCGAAGATTCATTGAGAATTTTTCAAAGATCGCTCAACCATTGACGCTCCTCACACAGAAAGATAAGAAGTTTGATTGGGGAATCAAACAGGATGAAGCGTTCCAGATACTGAAGGATAAGCTTTGTAACGCGCCAATCTTAGCTCTACCAGAAGGTACAGATGATTTTGTGGTATACTGCGACGCATCGCGTCAAGGACTGGGATGCGTGTTGATGCAACGCCAAAAGGTTATTGCTTACGCATCGCGTCAGTTGAAAGTGCATGAAAAGAACTATACCACACACGATTTGGAGCTTGGCGCTGTGGTTTTTGCTTTAAAGATCTGGAGACACTACCTTTATGGTACGAAGTGTACAATCTTCACAGATCACAAGAGCCTACAGCACATATTCAACCAGAAGGAGCTGAATATGAGGCAAAGACGATGGGTTGAATTGTTGAATGACTACGACTGCGAGATAAAGTATCATCCAGGGAAGGCGAATGTGGTCGCCGATGCCCTAAGTCGAAAGGAAAGGATCAAGCCCATAAGGGTTAGGGCTTTAGAAATGATTGTCCGAACCAACCTTTCCTTGCGCATTCGTACCGTGCAGAAAGAAGCTCTCAAGGAAGGAAACCTTGAAGAAGAATATCTCCGTGGGAAGGAGAAGCCTTTGGTACCAAACGGGGAAGGAACGTTATGTTTTGAGAATAGGATTTGGGTTCCCCTGTTTGGTGATTTAAGGAAGGTTATTTTTGATGAAGCTCACAAGACGCGGTACTCTATCCATCCAGGAGCGGATAAGATGTACCAGGATCTCAAAGATTATTATTGGTGGCCTAGGATGAAAGGCGATGTTGCTGTTTACGTGAGAAAATGTTTAACGTGCGCTAAGGTTAAAGCAGAATACCAGAAGCCTTCAGGACTTCTGCAACAACCTGAGATTCCCAAGTGGAAATGGGAACAAATCTCAATGGATTTTGTTACAAAATTGCCAAGAACGCCAAGAGGCAATGACACTATCTGGGTGATAGTGGATCGATTAACAAAGTCAGCACACTTCTTACCCATCAGGGAGAAGGATAACACTAGCAAATTGGCTGAAATTTACATGAGAGAGATCGTTACGCGCCATGGAGTACCTCTCTCAATCATCTCTGATAGAGACGGAAGGTTTGTGTCAAGGATATGGCAATCCTTCCAAAAAGCCTTTGGCTCATAATTGAATCTGAGCACTGCGTTTCATCCGTAAACTGACGGCCAGAGCGAGCGAACGATACAGACTTTGGAAGACATGCTAAGAGCATGTGTTATGGATTTGGGCGGTAGCTGGGATAAACACTTGCCTTTGGTCGAATTTTCATACAACAACAGCTACCACACCAGTATTGGTGTCGCGCCATTTGAAGCCCTTTACGGACGCAAGTGCCGATCACCTCTATGTTGGGCTGACGCAGGTGATAGGCAGCTTGCTGGTCCCGAAATCGTCCAAGAGACAACAGACAAGATCGCGCAGATTCTTAAAAGCATCGAAGCAGCTCGCCACAGACAAAAGGCCTATGCGGATCCAAACCGAAAACATGTGGATTTCCAAGTTGGAGAAATGGTGTTATTGAAAGTCTCACCCTGGAAGGGTGTGGCACGCTTCGGGAAGCGTGGGAAGTTAAATCCGCGCTACATTGGTCCTTTCAGAATTCTGGAAAGAATAGGACTAGTAGCATACAAGTTGGACCTACCTGCTGAACTGAATAGTGTTCACGATACATTTCATGTATCCAATCTAAATAAAAGTCCAACTCAAGTCACCGTTGCCATTCCCACTGACGAGATTCATGTTGACGACACGCTCCACTTCGTTGAAGAACCTATTAAGGTCACGGATTGGAAAGTTAACAAGACCCGCCGGAGCAGTGTCAAGCTCGTCAGAGTTCGTTGGAATGCCAGACACGGTCCTGAATACACCTGAGAACGTGAGGACCGGATGAAAGAGAAATACCCCCACCTTTTTCCTAAGAACCCTGCATCTACAAGCAGAACTTAAATTTCGGGACGAAATTTATTTAACGGGGGGAGAATGTGACAACCCTCACCAAATCAGGTATCCGTACGACTTAATTAATGATTGATACTGCTTAATTACTGTGCTTGTTTGAACTAGCTGATGAACTGCTACTTGATATCTAATACATGTACTTACTTGCATCATACCTTACTTATCGTCACTACATTATTTACATGACTGAACCTTAGTGACAAACATGATGCACAAAAAGCACAGTAGCACTATAACGGATAACCTATTGAACATGCTGATAAAGCCAGCATCAGGCAAACACTGCCTCCAAGGCCTATAAGAGCCTAAGATATTTTGCTACACTAGTGGTGAGTGTAGGGATACAAGGGTTGTGGAACTGCGTCTCTAGGAATAAGTTACAATGACTGGATGTGCCTAAAACGTACTCTAAGTACAAAACTCAGCACTTTACAAAATAATTCAGCTTTTAGCTAACTAATAAAGTGCCAAAACATGAGAAAAATATTACTAGACACTTTCCAAAGTGTCAGGAATGAGTAGTGTCACTAAAGAGAGTAATAACGACACTTTAAAGCTTTGTTAACGCTTTAACGGATTACAATCCAACCGAACAACCGGACTATACCCGGAACATGAAAATATTGTTATTTTCATTATTTATCTTTTTCTGAGCCAGTTAGGGTCCCCGTACACCCTAACACCCGCTTTAACATACTATACACAAGCAACCGAGTTAATTACTTAACTTAACCTAACTAATACTTACTATCTAGTTGGAAGTGGACTAGATACCCCCCCCCCCCTAACCGAAACCGTCCCCAAGGGGACATACATTGTCCTTGCAAGATTTGCTTAATCCCCCTTGCTAAATATCTAGCCTACACAAGAACCATTGGATAATAACTCTATAACTTTGCCTATAAGTTCATCTAATTACACACATAATCTTTCACTAAACACAACACTTCACACCTCTCTCTCTTGCTCCCTAGAGCTCTCGGCCGGACACCCCCTACCCTATCCATCATTTTCGGTTTTGATCTTCAAGTTCCAACATCATACAAGTGTCGAGGGTCGTATACAAGGAGTCTTGGAGCAAGCGGAACGCGAAGGACCTCTTTCTCTAGCTTTTATCCACGCCATTTTCGTCAAGATCCTTCCCTAGCCTTGAGCTAGAGGTATAATGCTTAAAACTCGTATTTGAACTAATCTAAAGTGGTTAAAAGGATTTGTATCGGTTAAATCTCGTTAAAATGCAAAATGATGCACAAAAGTCTACTAAAACACTTAAAATGGTGGTTAATAGCTTATGTGTTGTGTAAATGTTGTAGTAATTGAAAGTTGTGATTATTTAGACCCGATCTATGTTGTGGTAGCTCGAATCATCGTTTAACCCGGTTTGGTAAGATCATGGATCTTAACATAAGCTTGTTTTGAATGATACAAGGGTTAAAAGGTGAAACTCTACCACACATGAAACATGAACTTGTGTAAAAATGTTTTACTTGTGTAAAAGTGTTATAACTTGTACAATAGTGTTTAAAACTAGCAGATCTACGCATCTGCAAGTGGTATTTTCAAAGAACCACGTATCAAAGAAATCATGTATTTTAAAAGATGGATCTTACAATAACAAATATGATTTTTATGAACCACAAGTGTGTAAACACTTGTGAAATAAAAAGATCCGACAAAATAATAGTTTTTGTAAAAGAAGACGGGAAGTTGTAAAGATGGATTTTCTCTAAAAACGAGGTTTTTACAAGATCAAATTATCTTATATGAGGATCTACTAAATTTAAGGAGATTTACACCACAGTTTTGGGAAAAACTACAAGTTCATGTAATTTTTGGCAAGTTACACATATGTTGATTAATTGTTGTGAGAAAAGTTGTTCTGATCAAATAAAGAAAATTGTTGAGTTGATTTGTTAAAGAAAATGATACGCTTGAAAGCGTGGCCACCTCCAGTTACAGAGGAAACTCTGGCGAAATTTTTCTAAAAACCTAACACTTAGAACTATTTACACTACAAGTGTTAGAATTATTTTTGACATGTTTTCGAGATATGAATTTCGCCATGACTTTATTTACTAAATATTCGGAGGTGGGATTTTCACAAAATTTAACGTGATAAATATATATTTTCACACACTGTTTATGATTATTTTGTGAAAATACATAGATATTATTTTTAGAGTAAAAATAATATTTACGAACGCTAACGATTCCAAAATAATACGAACGCTTTCACCATAAATATATAAGTTACACCGGTAAGTATATTACCACTCAATTGTTAAAACGTAACTTACGCACTTACGGAAATATTTATGAACGCGTATTTTAACAACGTATTATTGGAGAAAAATTATGTGAAATGAAAATATAATATTTTTGAGAAAAATACTTATATTTTGGAATTGGATATATATTAAGTGAGACTTAATGATATAATTTGAACGCACATGTATTGAATCCCCCATCCTTGGGAAGGAGATTAACTACCAAGTATATACAGAATGTAAACACGAAATAGTTGTCTAACTATTTCCCAAAGATTTAACCATAAAGCTAAGGCACGGCCGTCCGTCTAATAGAATTAGCACTTGTAGGTCGTCGCACAGCTTTCTGATTTGGAGTACTTGGTAGAGACGCACCGACTGTGAGTTCATGTCCCCCTTTTCTCTAACTGTTTTCAGTTTTCTTAACTGCGGGGGTGAAATACATGTTACTTTGTTTACAAGTACTTTATACACGGTATGGTTAGCGTAAGGAGGTTTACTACTTAGATCATGTGAATGGGTAGGCAGAAACACCGAGGGACGTAAGCGGTAGATCTATCTGGGTGTAGCGAGCCCAACTCTAGGCCCAACAGAACGGACCTCTAAGAGGACCAACAGAACGGACCTTGAGTGACTTTGTACCCGACGCAAAAATCTGCTAGGTTGAGTCTTCCTACTTGCATTTCACACATGCTAATGGCCTTGCAAACCATTGGTGATCTCTTTTCCTTACACTGCTACATACCAGGGAACTTTTATACTTACAAGTGTTTTACATACTCACTTACACATGAACTCGCTCAACATTATTGTTGATTTTTCAACTCACATGTATTTCAGGAAATTAACAGGATCTGGCACGGTATGTCGTGTTTTCCCGCTGCATAAGGGTTCCAAGGTCATCCCAGTTTAGGAAATGTGACTCTTTCCTGGACAAGTCACAAATCTTAGACTGCGTTTACTTCATGTTACTGTTTATGTTGTTCAAGACAATGTTTTATGTTACGGTGTTGTAAGCCTTTAAGACAATGGTATGTTACTCTGGTTTTAAAACTTAAATCAACGGATGATCTTGCATGATTTTATTTCATATAGCTTTGTTATGGTTAAGCTATGGTATTAAGAAGTCACACCAAAATTAACCACGCTTCCGCAAAGCCAGGGTGTGACAGTTTTGGAGGGAACGATCAAGGGTGACGTGACCTAGCTTCTCATTCCATCAAGTTTAAACTCCGATCAAGGTACGATTTCACACATGAACTAGTAGATTATGCAATGGGGGAAACGATTGATGTCATGCTTTGGTATGGTGGTTACATTGAGTTAGGTTTTGGTGTTCCATAGTATGTTGGGGGTGCATCTAGGTTAATTAAAGTTGATATATACCACATTTCATACTTTGAGCTAGCAGATTATGCATTGGAAACGAAATGCTATAAATCAAGGAACTTTCATATGTATGGGTTGGATGCGGATGATGGTGAAATTAAGCATTTTCGTGATGATAGAGATGTGTTGGAGTTGGTTAAGAAGGTTTTTAGTTGGAGTGAAACATTTATGGAAGTATTTGTTCAAGAACGTCAATTGAGTGCACCTGAAGCCCCTCATCTTATCAGGTTTTTCAAGTTAGAGATGTTGATGATGTTACAGTTGACTTGGAAAATAAGACCTGCACATGTAGAAAGTAGCAATTAAGGGGGTATCCTTGTAAGCATGTGTGTGTTGTGGCTGGATTTTTGCATAAGAATGCTGAGGATTATGTTGACCCATGTTACCACAAAGAAACATACATGAGAACTCATGAGTACTCAATCCCACCATTGCATTGTGAAAAGTTTTGGCCCAAGGTTGATTATCCATTGGATCTACCTCCAATCAAAAAGGCACCTGGTAGGCCTAAGAAAAACAGAAAGAGGGACCCTCATGAGGATCCAAAGAAACCAGGCAAACTGACTAAGCATGGGGTCGTAATGACATGTGGGATTTGTGGAGAAAGAGGTCACAACAAGAGAAAATGCACAGTTAAAGGTGAACTCAATAGATTCAGTTGGTTTATTGATTATATTATTGTTTCCTAAATTTGTTTACTTTTAACAGATTCTCAAAATGCGACAGAAATTGGAAGGAAAAAAGTAAGTAAAAGGGGAAGGCCAACTAAAAGGGGAAGGCCAACTAAAAGGGGAAGGCCATCGGAGAAGGCTGCAGTTAGTTAATCTGTTATGAATGGTTAATCTTTTGTTGGTTTTGTAATGACTGTGTAAACTTAAGACTATGTAAACTTATGACTGCTGTGCTGAATCTTTTGAATGGTTGTGTAATGACTATGTAAACTTATGACTATATATGATCACAAGGGTAGAATGGTCATTCTGCATATGTATGGTCACAGGGGTAGAATGGTCATTTTGCATATGTATGGTAAACAGTTCTGCACATGTATGGTCACAGGGGTAGAATGGTCATTTTGCATATGTATGGTAAACAGTTCTGCACATGTATGGTCACAGGGGTAGAATGGTCATTCTGCACATTTGTATGGTAAACAGGTCTGCATATATGGTCACAGTCTAAACACAGGTCTTCACATGTTTTGGTCTTGGTCTGCATATAGTAGTTGTTCCAAACTGTGGTCTTGGTTTGCATATATGGTCACAGTCTAAACACAGGTCTGCACATGTTTTGGTCTTGGTCTGCATATAGTAGTTGTTTCAAACTGTGGCTGTATTGTTTTGGTCTGCACATGTGGTTTCAAATGATGTGCACAATGGTAGTTATTTACTTGTTTTCAAAGTCAAAGTCTCTTGTGGTTTTGGTCTGCAAATAGTCTAATGGTCTGCACATATGGTACATTCATTCATGTGTTTCAACTAAAGACTACATTCATTCATTCATGTGTTCAAAGAACGTACAATCAAAAACAAGTTAAATTCGATACACTACGTAAAACAACATGCCAATGATAACAAACAAACTTAACACAAACTGCTGCTTCAACATGAATTCTTTCGCACAAATTTGCCGTTTCAACATATTGTTCTCTTGAAATAGCAAGTTGTTCCGCAATTGCAAATTATATTCATTGCCGGTCATAACATCACTTCTTGTAATTGCACTTGAGCTGCAAGTTGAATGAACTTCGAATAATTTGTCGAAATCTTTTTTCCACATAAAGAACTTGCAGTCGTCTCGCTACAAACCAACATCATGTCGTCAGTTCAAAAACAAGTTAAATTCAATACACATGGATACACAGGACTTACCGGCCATTGTGAGCAACCGTAAAATTCAGCACCACATCGAACACTTCTCCTTCCCGCTACGCGAATAACAGCTCTGATCTCGTGATGACAATACAACTTCCCATCCATGTCCACCTTGAATATTTTAGGGATTCGGTTCGTATTACATGAAGAGTTGGAAGAAGTAGACATGTCGATCGGCCAATAAGTTGAAGAACACCTCTGATCACGTGATGAGCAAATTAGGGTTTGGATTTGGGTCGATTCATGCGTTTGAGCAAATTAGGGCATCCTAATTGTTTGTGCAGGTGTTAATCGAAGAAGAAGATGACTTTTATACCCATGAATGTGCCACATCTGCAAAAATAGTCCACGTAGGATGCCACCTAGGATTGAAAACTAACTAAGTTACTGATTTTTTAACTGAGTGGTGAAATGACAAACAAAGTTAAAAGTTTGGGGTGTCACAGATCAAAGTGTTAGTTGCGGGTGTTATCGGCCAATTCTTCAAAGTTAAAGGTGTTAAAATCCAATTGGCCTTTAAAAAATGGGGGGAATTGGAGGAGAGATAAACTATTGCCTTGGATTGACTAGAATGCCCCTAAACAAACTCACGCGCCTCTTTTCTTCCCTTTAATTTCCATCATTTAATCTTAGCACTTGATTAACTAAATGGATGGTCAAGATCACTTCCTAATATTCTTAGTCAAATAAACTTTCTATTGTATCCCCACCCTATATATATAAACAAAACATTAACCAACAAGAATATCTTGTGTTTAATAGGGAATACCATATGGATTTAACTAGCGTATTAAAAAAAAAAAAAAACTTCACAAAAGATATTTGCACACTAGCAAGTAGTGTGATAACCTTATTTTCAAAACTCTATAATATATGTTATTAAGAGTTAAGTTATTCTATAAGTTTCCTAATGGTAAGAAGTGTAAAAAGGTTTTACAGTGACAAATCTCCAATAACCTAAAAACTAAATCCACTACATCACCACCCAAAACCTAAACACCCACCCCTACCCCACCCCACCGCCACCCAAAAACGTACCCCCCCCCCCACGAACCCCACGAAAAAAAAAACTATTCCTCACCAAAAAACCTAACCCTCCCCCCCCCCACCCCAAAAAACCTAAAAAAAAATCTAAAAAAAAACTAATCACCCTCCCCCACCCCACCACCACCCAAAAACCTAACCCCCAACCCCCCGCAATTTTTTTTTTTTTTTGGGGGGGGGGGGGGTGATGGGAGGAGGGGTGGAGGTTTAGGTTTTTGGGTGGTGGTGGGTGTTTAGGAATTCAATGGAATTTAAAGGAATTGGAATTTGAATTCCATATTTTAAGATTTTTGGTTCACAGAATTTGATGGAATTAGAATCTAAATTCCAGTATTCATGTGTTTGGTTGACAATGGAATTGGAATTGAACATGAAATCCTTCAAATTCCATGAACTAAAGGAATTCAAAATACTTCCTATATGTGAAGAAATTAAAGTAAATTCATTGTAATCTTTGACCGTTTCGACCCGCACCATTTCAACTCGTACTGTTTCGATCTGAACCGTTTCGATCAAACCGTTTTGACCCGTAGTAGTCTCGATATGAACTGTTTCGACCCGCACCGATTCGAAATGAACCGTTTCGACGCGACCGTTTCGACACGAACCGTTTCGACGCGAACCGTTTCGACGCGAATTGTTTCGACCCGCACTACGAATCGAACCGTTTCGACGTGAACCATTTTGGCCCGTACCTTTTCGACCCGAACCGGGGGTTGTGGGTGCTGGGGTGATGGATTCCAATTCATTTGACAACCAAACACAACAAAAATGTAATTGGGATTCCAATTCCAACAATTTCCAATTCCAATTGGAATGTTTAAATTCCAAATCCAATTCCTTCAAATTCTAATTGCTATACAAATTCAAATTCCAAAACATTCCGTGAACCAAACGCCCCATTACATTCTAATAGATGGCCTGAAATCATGGGAGTTTCCAATGTTTTAACACACGAGTAGTACCTGATAAATACTAAGGTAGCATTTGGTATGCAGGAATGAGAGGTGGAATGAAATGGACCATTGTGTGGGAATGAAAAAAAGAGTGTTTGGTTGGTCGATGGAATGAGATCGCTCATTCCAAAATGCATTCCATTCCCCGCAAATCATTTCATCCGCCCCCCATTTTGTTTCATTCCATTCCCTCTTCACCCTTCATTTACAACATCACAACCCACCACCGTTGCCACCACCCTTTACCACCGTCATTCGCCGCCATCACACACCTCTGTCGCCACAGCCGCTGCCGCAACCTACTGCCGTCAGCCACCTCCGTCGCCGTTGCCACCTCCGATCACCGCCACCACCCACCTTCGATCACAGCCGCCACCGCCGCCACCATCGCCACTGCCACCTGCGATCATCGCCGCCATCGCCACCCACCTCCGCCACCACCCACTGTCACTACCACCTACCACCGTCACCGCCGCTACCACCTCTGACCACTGTTGCTACGCACCCCTGTCGTCACCCACCACCACCACCACCGTCACCGTTGTCACCACCCGCCGCTGTCTCCACCCACCACCACCGCCAACCACCATCGCCGCTACAACTGCCATCTATCACCACCCACCATCACCGCCCACCACTGACCATCTCCATCTGATTTTATTCCTTCGTTTTTTCTCTCATACCAAACAACAAAAAGTAATGGTTCATTTCATTCTCACATGGTAGCCAAACAAGATATGGAATGGTAATGATCAATTCCATTACCTCATCCATTCCATTGCCTCGTCTATTCCATTACTTCATACCAAACAGACTCTAATAACATCCGCTTTCGAACGCACCCTGTTTGAACAACTTTCTCTTTTGAATCGGTCCTATCTATTAGTTTAATTCACCATCGCCGCAACAAGTCCTTCAACAAGCTCCTACCGATTGTCTGTGTGTCATCTCTCTATGCAAATAAGGTACCTATCGAATCAACTTCAATGTTATGTTATGTTATGTTATTGAATTATTGTTCGGGCCCTCGTAACATTTTTACTACAAATTATGTGAAGTTCGGCGATGGGTACATGATTCTTTGGGATAGAGATATGATTACACAATTTTTTTAAGACATTTGTTAATGCTCTATGCAATAGCACGTTAAAAAACGGAAACTTTCAATAAAAAACATTTTGTAAGGAACGCAATGTTTATGTTCCTCAAAAGAGTTAAACCAAGACCTCACACATCAATAGGCGAAGTTATATTAGACCAACTAACCTAATTAATTTTTTGGTTATCTTCATTTCCACCCAGAAAAACCGTCTTCTTTTTGCTTCGAGTTGATCTATAATTTTGCATGGGGCCTTGAATAGAGAGAAATAATATATCGATAATGTTTCCATTACCGACTTTAAAAGTGTTAATCACCCCCTATTGATAATGTTGGTGCTTTCCAAAGTGTGAGTCTCTTATCAAAAGTATCAAGAATCAACTTCCAATAATTGATCCTATTCATATTAACACAGATAATAAGACATAGATATTGACAAGGAAGCAATCCCGTCTTGCAATAGTTAGCGAGCTTTATAACCTCATCAAGATTTAACCCCATTCCAATAAGATTAGATTTAGCATAATTAATTTGATGTCCTGAGACCAAATGAAAGCATCTGAGAATTTTTGCCATAGTAAAAATGTTATCTTTAGACCACTCACCAACTAATAAAACAGCATTTGTATAAAGTAGATGCGACACCATTGAACCGAAGTTCAGGGTATGGAATCCTTTAAAAATACCCAGATCCCCTCCTTAGAAATTATAAAAGATAGCGCCTCCATGCCAATTATAAATATAAAAGGTGATAGAGGTCACCTTGTCTAACCCTTTTTGAAATTAAAACTCGAACAATAGAGAGCCATTAACCAATACCGAAGATCTCACCAAACACAATACCCCCATAACCCACTTACGCCGTTTTTCATGAAAGTTCTTTTGACCCATAATCGAGTCTATGAAACTCCAACTGATATGATCAAATGCTTTCACAGAATCTATTTTAAAAAGCAAAGTTTTCGTCTTTTTTCTCTTTTCCCATGAAATTAATTTGATCAGAGGCCCATCAATAATATTTCTTCGTTTCAAAAACACGGTTTGTGTATCTGAGATGACCAAATTCAACACCTTCGTGATTCTATTAGCAAGGACTTTAGAAATTACCTTTCTAATAGATTCAATAAGATTGATCCGTCTAAAGTCTTTAAAGCGAGTTGGATCCAAGACTTTAGGAAAAAGGGAAATAAAAGAAGCACCACACCCTTTTGAAATTGTATATGTCGTGTGGTTTGATACTCCCAATATCGTTTGATAAAACGAAAACTAAAACCATCCGAACCCGGCACCCGATCCCCGCTACATTCCCAAACAACATCTTTGATTTCCACTCATGAAAATGGCAAAATAATCATGTCAACTTCTACCTCAACTTCTTTCAATTTGGACAACTCAAAGTCGGTCTAATAGGCATTGGTTCTTTAAACCGAGTTGAAAAAAATTAAGAGCTTCCCTTTTAAGGATCTTTGGATTATTACACCACTACCCATTAATTTCTATACCATGCATTCTCCTTTTAATTTCCTTACTTTTAATAACCCCATGAAAAAGGAGACGGTCCGGTTCAGTAGCAACGACCAAAGGAGAATGATCTGATAAGTACTGTGGCAATGCCGTTAAAAATGCATCTGACCAAAGCTCAATGAACTTATTACAAACAAGGACTTCGCTTTACAGCCCTTACCTTTACAAAATGTAAAATTCTTTCCTTTCATGGCAAATTCCAAGAGACTTGCTAAAAGATTTAAATCATTAAAGTCTTTGCGCTAGTCGCATTGAAATTAGAATTCCTCCTTTCCTCATCCGGACAACATTAAAGTCCCCCAAAAATTACCCAACATTATTGATAATAGCCTGTATATCATCCCATGGAACAAAGTATCATGAGTACCTTTAACCGTCCCAGAAATCAACAAAAAGAATTTGTTCTTTATTACATTAGTCCTTGTGATAACGATTGGATCCGAAAAACTTATAGTTCCACCCGATCTACCTTGAGCTTCAACAAAATCAAATTGAAAATTCAGTTACCTCGATTTGCTTGAAGATTTATTTAAACCTGAAATGTCCCTGAACTGCGTTTCTTGCAATCCCAAATAAGTAATTTTATGATTCCTTTTAATTTCACGAACCCAACCGGCTTCGTTGGATCCCCCAAAACCATAAATATTACGAATCCTTGATAATTGAACTCCAAGTTTTTCACTGTATACTCTACCTCTTTCTCCACCAAATGACCTGAAGAGGTTTCCTCTGTCTCAACGGAACCTTCCATTCTTCTGCTTCTTCATTTAATCCATTACCACTGTCTTGGACATGTTCTCCCTCTTGCAAATCCTGACTGTGCTCTTTGCGTCTTTTCTTTTTTGAAGCCTCTGTATTGCTTTTTTGGACTCCTGAGCATCTGATATGGGCCTGCGCACCAGGTCCATCTTATCTAAAGATTTTGGTGGCCTTTTTCTAGGAGTAGGCCCAATAGTAGTTGATGGCCCATGATTTTAATGGTCTGTAATATTCATGCCCTCCTCTAATTGGTCAACCGAAATAAAATGGTATTTTCAAATTTCCCAGAATGATAAGATACGTTATCACCATCATTACTAATAGTTTCCATCTTCTCCTCATCCATTAAAACTTCCGTAGTGGAAGGTTATATCGCACCACACCCCTTCATAGCGCCACATAGCACCTGCTAAGGCCAGCCTTAAGGGTGTGCGGGGAGTACCACCGGTCAGAGCCCGATATTTCGAAGGGCACATTATTTTTTTTTTTTAAAAACCCGATAAATATATGTAAAAGAAATTTTTTTAATAGGGTATACGCATACAAACACCACATAGGTCCACTTATAAAACTATTCTTATGGTTTATATTAATTATTAGCCCATTGGCATTAGTTTTAGACCTTTAGTGAGCCCAATACCCAATTTCGTTAAGGTCTAAGTGCACGTTTTTTTGAGCTCGAACAGGGTACACGAATTCTCAGGGCCGTCTCAGGGCCGGCCCTGGCACCTACAAAGACCGCCCCAAGGGGCGTTATACCCCTCCAACTCGGTTGCCTTGCGAAAAATATAACGTCACAATTTTGATACTTTCGATATACATGACCGTCGGAACAGTCAAAAGAATACTTTTTTTTAATTTCCTATATATATATGGTTAGTTTCATTTGTAAACAACCCATTTGATAGTGAACTGTGTGACTTAATCCTAGCCATTGATTATCAATACACAAGAGTAAATCAATGGACATGATTTGATGATGAAAATACACTAGTGTATTTTACGATTTGATGATGTAAATCAATGGTCATTATTTGTTCACTCAGCTCACAAATACACTATTGTTCACTCTAGGACCCCACCCTATATATATATAAAAATACAAACTCTTCATCAATTTAAACAAACAAACCTCACATAAAATCCATCATACATCCGGGGAATTACATAACGCGTTAAAGACGGATTTGGTCGAGCGTGTTTGGGCGATTCGCCAAATTCGACACGATGGCGACAACGAAGAAGACTCCGAAAGAGATTTCGAAGTTGGAGGCTTCGAAGAAGAAGATTTGGATGGCAGAGAACACGAAGAAGAAGAAGGAGACAACGGCGATGAAGACGAGTAGTATTAAATATATTTTATTTTAATGTTTTTTAATTATTGTAATGTTTTTTAAATGTAATGTAATGTTATTTGTTTTAAAATTTTATAAATTTAGAGATGAAATGAAAAATAAAAAAAATAATAATTAAGTAATGATGGATATGTAGTGTTACCACTATGTAGGACCGAGTTTCTTGACCGAAACCGTGATTATCATGTTTATGTTCAGAGATGGGAAGATTAGAAACGGATAAAACAACTTACTTGTATTGATTTGATAACATAAGATAACAAGCCGGCCTGATTAACAAGCTAACCGAACCTTTACCAGAGCCGTTTACATCCGGGGAGAGACCAAGTGGTGATCTCTCCCTGTGAGGTCTCACACCTCCTAAAACTTCCAAGTGTTTTAAATGACAAAGGGTTGCTATTTATAGCTACACCTCTTTGTCTTTCAAACACACACACGGTACCGTTTCACTAACTATTATAAATTCAGCATAAAATAAATCTAATCTATTTGACAAGCATCGGACACAAAATCTGCATCAACACACTATATACTCTAGAGATATAACACCCCATAATCCTTCTTTTGCACTTTTTTGTCATTTGTCACATAACCCCAACCAAAGGAGATTATGTGATGTTACCACTACACATGGCCTTAGTGACACATCCATATTTATATTTATATTTATCTGGTGACATTTCCGGCAATGAGATTCACTGAGTATCCTTTTCCAATGGCTCGACTACCGGATTCTCCTAGAGCACTTCATCTTGAGTCTTGACAAAGAAAATTAGGTGTCCATGGTTGTGTATCCTCATTCACTTGAACCACATAAGAGCTTGATTTCCATTTCATTAATATTGTTTTTTTTTTCTTTAGTGAGAATCGCAAGCCTGTCAAAAGTTAGATTTCAGTGGGTAGTCAAAGCCACGGAGGGATGAATTATAAAACCCAAATTGTTGCCTATAACCCCCGACCAGGGATGAATTATAAGCCATAGCAACCGATCCGATTGAACATAGTGTTCCGACCAATGCTTAAAACATCTGAAACTATCCTTCCATTCATCATTCTTATTTTCCATAACTCCAAACTTTTAAAAGTAACCATAATACTCATTCTACCCATATAACGAATGCTACAATCCCCGTGATGATATTCCTTTTTCAACATTGGCTAGGATCGATAACGTTCTCGCTTCCCCCACCAACGAGGAGTTATTTCAAACCTTTTCCTGCCAACTATCGTACTTCGCCAGATTTTGTATATGTCACCATTGAATTAACCAACATATCCTTGTCTTGCATGTTGAGGATAACAGATGAATCCCAAGTTATTTCCTTGCTGCTTGTCTTTCTTTCTAGCTATATACACAGAAGCTAGACCTCCAAAGTTCATGATTCATAGACCCCATCTGGTATGTTTGAAATGAAGATGGTCATTGTGGCCAACTTTGGCCTCCAAACCTTCCTAGCGGCTGCTTCCTTCTTCAATACATTTTATTAAGGGGTCTTAAAATTTAAGTTAAATTACATGTCCATCCTAAAGATATATATTAAGAGGGTGTTTGGGATTACGTTTTGAAGTGATTATTTGATTATTGCGTTTGTAAAACATAAATAATCTAAAAAAGTGTTTGGATAAAAAAGTGATTATCTGCCTCCAAAACGCAGTTTTAGAGAAGCATGTACCTACATGCTTTTTCAAAACGCATTTTTGAAAACGTAAAATCTATTTTGAAAACGCATAATCTATTTTGAAAACGCAACACCAAACACCCCCTAAAAACATTTAGTTGTAAAAAATATTAATAGTAAATGTACCTCCTTTGAAGAATCTAACTTCACTTGTCTTAAATATTGTGTTGACCCGAACCCGTTTTGACTCGAACCAAAATAAGCCTTTTTATGTGACTTGTTGAGACGCTACGTGTTCCCTGACCCGGCCAATACGTATTATTAGAAAACTGAATAAAAGATCTTTAAAACTAAAATATTAAATGAAACTAATTAATAAATATAGTGAATTTCAAGGATTGTCCTTTATCTTTATACCCATTTTCAAGCGTGGTCCTTTATGTTCAAAATTGATAAGTTTTGTACTTTATGTTTTAAAATCCATCACGGTTTGTCCTTTAGGCATAACCCAGTTTGTTTTTTCAGTTAAATGTGACCATGTGTAAGTCACGTGAGGGTAGATATGTCATTGAATGTCACTCCCTAAACATTTCCCTCAATATTAAATAAACCCAACCCTAATTTACAGACTTCCCCCAAATTGAGATCAGACTTCCCCCAATTGAAGATGGTGCAGGTTCAGAAAATATAGACAAAAGCAGAAGCAGCTAACTCTGATAAATACCCGTTCGATCTACTCAAGATTTCTTGTCCTCCAATGGCGAAACCTTGTTCACTTGATGTCACACCCTAACCGATGGCGGAAACATCAGGGCGTCGCACTGAGCGAAACAGATGGTCCAGAAGTTTCCACAACAACTATAATTACCAAATATTTAAAGCAACGTGTCCCATACCATGTCATATATGATAACATAATTATTACAGAAAAAATCTAGTCAAGTAGTTCTGTTCCGACAACTCAGATTTACAAAATAGAAATATTGTTTATTGGTTTCTAGGACTCATCCCTAGCCTCAATTTCATCACCAGTAAATAGGGCGTCCTAGTCCTTTCCTTGCCTCAATTTCACAGCAAGCTAAGCATAAAAACAACTTAAGCACCTGCCACATACGTTAAAGTAAAAGTCAATACACATAGTGTAAAGGTGAACATACAAGTTTGATAGATATAATAAAGTTCAAATTCGTTTACGCATAACCAGCACCTACGCATAATGAAATGAAGCACGTTAGTTATCGACATAGACCTATCGATTCCAATGACTGCGGGTTGACTGCCCGAGGCAGTTCGCAATACATGATTACCACCGTAATCCATGCAAGTAATTGTCCTTAACAACCCCTGCGAACAGGTGCTGAGTCCAAACTATAGTACTATCGTCGTTAAGGCAGGTAGACAACATTCCATGTATAAACATAACAAACAAGCATTCATTAAGCCACGTATAACATGCAGTAACGGTTAGCGTCTAAATAGTATTGAGTAGTGTGTTCGATGTGATTTGAATAGTTGTAACGTATGTAACACCCAAAATTGCATAAAGCCAAAAGGGATCGAGTATACTCACAGCGTTGATGGATTGAAGGGAGCGCGTAAAGCGAGGTTAGCCTGAATAGATTGGTAGTATAACGATAAGCGATACGTAAACGATACAGGGTGTAGTGGGTAGGACAGCAGTTCGATCTGATGGTAGTCCGATCGGACAGCTGGTCGTTCGAGTGACAGTCCGTTCGGACGGTCGTCCGGTCGGATGACCGTTCGAGTGCATTGTTACTTCCTTTGGGAAGGATGTGTTTGTGTATGATGGCTTGACTTTTGAAGTTTTTTTTGTAGCATTTAGAAAACATAGAAGTATCTCTACCTTTCAGGTCGGTCGATCGAACGACCGTTCGACCGGGCGACAATCCGATAGGTTGGGTACTTCAGTGGGAACAAGTTCTCAGTAGGTTGTCTCTCGATCGGACGGTTGTTCGATCGGGTGGCATCCCTTGTGTATTGAACATGTTGAAAATTGTTTTAAGGTTGAAGTCAGAACATCACATGGTCGAGTGGTAGCCCGTTCGAATGATCCGTCAGCCCTTCGTTCAATGTTCATCCTTCAAGGTTTCAAAAGCAAAAGTTAAGTGTGGGACCAAGGTGTTGATGGAACGGGTAACAACCCGTTCGGATTGCAGTCTGATCGGTCGGTAGTCCGATCAGACTGCATTCCATCCTGGTCGTTCCGTTCGTCTGACACTTGGTTGTTTGATAGTTTATCGTTTTATCAAGACAGAGTGACAACGTGTTAATCAACAGGAACCTCGTCATTACTTAGCACACCTAACCGGACAGGAATCACCCAAATCCAACCAGTAGCTATTCGAGATAGTGTTCCATGTTTAATCCGAAATCGGTAGTCTCGTGGATGGAATCCCGATCTTAGACCAACACAACCACAAGATTGAGTAGGAAATTGGTACAAGCTCCGATTCTATCGGTTTCTGAGTGCATTGAGTGTAAAACAGTTGAAAGAGAGTGTAAAACCATCCTTCAATCCTTTTTCATTGTGAATATGTTTAGATCCATGATAGATCTTTGTTTGTTTATGTGGAAATCGGTTAGATCTAAGTTGTTCTTGGTGGATTGAGGCCAAAACATGAAGTTCTCACGAACGCATGATGATGTCATCCTAAAACACCTTGAATCTTGATGATTTCATGGTTAAAAGTTAAGATCCAAAATATAGAAAGGTGTAGAATCATGTGTAGATCAAAGATGTACAAGTTTTACGTTGAGATCTTACCGGAATTGAGAGAAATCGGAGAAAAGTGAGGTTGAAATGCTGGTCGGACGTCAGAGAGCAAAAGTGGAAAGTTTGATGGTGATAGGGGGTATTTATAGGGTTACCCAAAGTGGAAAGGAGCTGGTCGATCGGGTGGCAGCCCGGTCGACTGGCTGACCGATCAGTCGCTTGGTTCGAGTGTTCGGTGCGACGAGTTTTGCTGTTTCGATTACGATTGCGAGCGTTGCGATGCGATTGAGTTTCTAGTCAAATTACTTTTAATCCCAACTACTATAGCTAACATACAATCATCCTACTTTTCCTGTGTTTAGCGTTTGCGATTCGATTGCGATTGAGTTTCAATTGCGTTTCGATCGATTACCATATACAACATAAATAAACATGCACAAGTAACACATAATTAACACACACACACGTAAAACAATATCCAGAACACATATTTCGAGTTGCGATTCGTATTACTATTCGATGTCGATTCGATTAGCACAGTTTGAGTATCGTTTAGTTAACTTTATCGCATTGTTACTCCCTATAGTTCACAGTTGTAAGTCGATTAAATAGCGAACAACACACGTCGATTACTGCGATTATTGACAATTACTCCACATAATACAGCTAAAATAAACACATACAAGAAATTCACTACAAGTCAAGTCGCGCGATCGGTCGTTGACTTTGACCTTGACTTTGACTTTGACTTCAGAAACACGGGGTGTTACAGCCTCCCCTTGTTAAGGGAATTTCGTCCCGAAATTAGGCTGAAGCCGTAACAAACAACTGCGGGTACTTCATCTTCATGTCATTTTCGAGTTCCCAAGTGAACTATGCACCTCGTTTGCCTTCCCAGCGAACTTTCACAATGGGAATGCGTGAGCGTCTGAGCTGCTTGGTTTGTCGGTCCATGATTTCGACAGGCTTTTCCACAAAGTGTAATGTTTCGTTCACTTGCAGATCCTCTAAGGGAACATGTAAATCGTGCTCATCTAGGCACTTTATGAGGTTTGAGACGTGGAAAGTCGGGTGAACGTTGCTAAGTTCCTCCGGTAGCTCGAGTCTGTAGGCCACCTTGCCGATCCTTTCCAGAATCTTAAAGGGTCCAACGTATCGACGCGCGAGTTTTTCTTTCTTGCCGAATCTGACCACGCCCTTCCAAGGTGATACCTTTAGGAGTACATGGTCGCCAACGTCAAATTCAAGGGGCTTGCGTCGTCTATCGGCGTAACTTTTCTGACGATTCCGAGCTTTCGTTAGATTATCTCGAATTTGGAAGATTTTGTCTATCGTTTCATGCAATAGCTCGGGATCGGTTAATTGCGAGTGCCTGATCTTGTGCCACACAATAGGCGATCTGCATCTTCTTCCATATAGTGCCTCAAATGGTGCCATCTGAATGTTGGCATGATAACTGTTATTGTACGAGAATTCGACCAAGGGTAAGTGTGTGTCCCAATTACCACCGAAATCTATGACACACGAACGGAGCATGTCTTCAAGGGTACGGATCTTCCTCTCAGTCTGACCGTCGGTTTGGGGATGGAAAACGGTACTTAGATTAAGCGTAGTACCGAGAGCCGTTTGAAACATCCCCAAAGACGCGAGGTAAACCGAGCATCGCGGTCAGAGATGATGTCGCGAGGCGTCCCATGTCGACAAATAACCTCATCGGTGTAGATTCGGGTTAATCTTTCTACATTGTAGTCTTCCCGTATCGGCAAAAAGTGAGCAGATTTAGTCTAACGGTCAACGACACCCCAGATGCTGTCGTGACCTGATGGCGTGCGTGGGAGTTTTGTTATGAAGTCCATAGCTATGCTTTCCCACTTCCACACGGGGATTGGGGGTAGTTCAAGCAAGCCAGAGGGCCTTTGATGTTCAGCCTTGACTCTCGAGCAGGTCAGGCACTTCCCAACGTATAGAGCGATATCCCTTTTCATACCCGGCCACCAGTACTTGTAGCGAAGGTCCTGGTACATCTTATCGGCACCGGGATGAATAGAGTATTGCGATTTGTGGGCTTCGTCCATTAGTATCTTTCTCAAGTCGGTCTGTTTAGGGATCCAGATTCGATCCAGATAATGAAACATCCCATTAGACTTATTCACTAGCCGGGCTCCATCGTGGTAGATTCTCTCCTTCTGTAGTGTGCGTTCAGTAAAGCATGCATGTTGGGCTTCGCGGATAAGGGCTTCGAGATCATACTGGGCTTGGGCATTACGGATGCTGAGCAAATAACTCCGTCTACTGAGAGCGTCGACAACGACATTTGCTTTGCCAGGGTGATAACGAATCTCACAGTCATGATCGTTGAGAAGTTCTACCCATCGGCGTTGACGCATATTAAGTTCTTTTTGGTCAAAGATATGTTGTAAGGTCCTATGATCGGTGAAGATCGTACACTTTGTACCATACAGGTAGTGTCGCCAAATCTTTAACGCAAAAACAACCGCGCCTAGCTCGAGATCATGGGTTGTATAGTTCTTTTCGTGGATTTTGAGATGACGAGATGCGTAGGCAATGACCTTGTCCCGTTGCATGAGAACGCAGCCAAGACCAAGGTTCGAGGCATCACAATAGACAATAAAGTCGTTGTTCCCTTCGGGCAATGTGAGAACAGGAGCATTGCAAAGCATATGCTTGAGAGTTTGAAAGGCAGTCTCTTGTTTGGTTCCCTAAACAAAAGGTTTGTCTTTATGCGTAAGGGTGGTAAGCGGCACAGCAATCTTCGAGAATCCTTCAATAAATCATCGATAATAGCCCGCTAGTCCGAGAAAAGAACGGACTTCAGACAGGTTTTTGGGTGTAACCCAACTCTTGACAGCTTCGATCTTCACAGGGTCGACGTGAATACCTTGACTATTGACAATGTGACCGAGGAATTGAACCTCTTCCAGCCAAAATTCACATTTAGAGAACTTGGCCTAGAGTCGATTCCCTTGGAGTAGCTCGAGAACCAAACGTAGATGTTGCGCGTGTTCGGCTTTCGACTTAGAATAAATCAGGATATCGTCGATGAACACGATGACGAAACGATCGAGAAAAGGTTTACACACCCGATTCATAAGATCCATGAAAACCGCGGGTGCGTTGGTTAAACCAAAAGGCATAACAACGAACTCATAGTGGCCGTATCGAGTGCGAAAAGCGGTTTTGGTTATATCCTCCTATTGAATGCGTAGCTGATGGTAGCCTGAACGTTGATCGATCTTAGAAAAACACGTAGCACCTTGTAGCTGGTCAAATATATCATCGATGCGGGGTAGAGAGTATCGATTCTTGATTGTTAGCTTATTCAACTCCCTATAGTCGATACACATCCGGAACGACCCATCCTTCTTTTTGACGAAAAGGACCGGTGCGCCCCAAGGAGAGGTGCTAGGGCGAATGAAGCCTTTGTCAAGTAATTCCTGAAGTTGACTCGATAATTCGCGCATCTCGGATGGTGCGAGTCGATAAGGAGTTCTAGCAACGGGGTTTGCTCCAGGAATGAGGTCGATCCGAAAGTTGATATCACGACTCGGGGGTAACCCTGGAAGATCATCAGGAAAAACGTTTGGAAATTCATGGATAACAGGGACATCTTTCACTTCCTTAACTTCCTTTTTCTCTGCTACTAGAATGTGGGCCAAGTAAGCTTGGTATTCCTTGCGGAGATACTTGCTAGCCTGGACACTTGTAACACCTCGAAAATTCACGTCCTATAATGTGTAGACACGTGTCATATGTTTAAACGTGTGAAAGAATATTATGAAAGGACTAAAGTTGACAAACATGGAAAGTATGTGAATATACGTATTCTAAGTGTCAACAGTGAATAAATATATTGTACATTAACCCTACATGATGTTTATAACGTCAAACGAATAAATCCTGGATCATGCGAAGCTAAAAGTGAGAGATTACAAACTACAGGGGTTAAATGTGTCAACATGTTTAAGTTTTACCTCTGAGTGACCTTTTGACAAACCCGAAGCTTTGTAACTGTAAATTATGTTCACTAGAATGCACGATATGAATTTCATAAAGTTTTGTTATCGTATGAGAAAGTTATGATCAAATTCGTATGCGAGGGGTTAAAGCATTAACGTTGAAAGTTAAGACTTTTCGGGTTAACCGGAAGTGACCAGGGACTTGGCAAAGTGGGTACAAGCCTTAAGGCCCTTGTAGGTAAATATTAAGGGGTCAAAATGCAAGTATTAAACTTAGTTGACCTTTCGTGAAGCCAAGGGACTAGATGCAAAAACTAGAAAATGTTAAATCTGTTTTCAAGGCCCATGCGGCCCGCATAAAGGTCGGTTAAAACTCAGGCGGGCCGCGTCAGACGCCCAGTATCAGAAAGTGAAGACAGCCTCCTGAATACGCGCAAACTCGACCCAAAACGGATGGTTCACTTCATGTGCGACCCCTAGGCAACCCCTAGGACACTAGGGACACATGTTGGTGGGTTGTGGTCAGTGATAGAGTTGCGTGTCAACTTCTTGTGGTGAAAAATTCACTATATAAAGGCCATAAGTTGCAACTCATTGATCACACCTTCATCTGCACATTTGGAGCATTTCTGGAGCTAAGGATCTCTCTCTAAGCTTCACATTTCGTGCATAGGACTTCAGTAAGTTTGCTAATCCTTCTTTAATTGAGTTTAGCTTAGTTATTTAGCTAAAAGTCAACCCGTCGTAATTACGGTTTGACTTCGAGATTAATTAATAATGGCTCAGTCAAATATCGAATTAAAAGTATTTATAAGTTGGTAATTATGTGGGTAATAAAACCTCAAAAGGGTTCCCCCTGATTCCCACTCTAACGAGGTCAAAAGTCGGGTCAAACTTGCTAAGAAAAAGTCAACAGAATACTTAAATTTCAATTTATGCATAATTAGCAATGTAGAACATATACAACATGTTTGATCATTAATATAACTTGGTAATGAGTGTAAGAACATGTCTAAACATGTTCAACCCGACAATTTCCTGTTTAGACCTGGTTCGGAACCGAAAGTCGCATAGTTTGACTTATACTTTGACTTTCAGTTCTGACCCGTTATGGCATGTTTTAGAAATGCCTTAGAGCTTTATTTGGACCAGGTTACATGCTAGTATAACCCTCTGTGATTATACACCTCGGATCATTAGTTATCCAATTAATTCGCATGATTCCGTTAATTGCTCGTATGTTGACCATTATGCCCTTATTACCTTAAAACGTGATTTTTGGAAATGTAAAAGAGTAGAAACTTTAATTACTGATATTTAAACTTGAATACAAAATTTGACATCAGTTTGAGGTGTAGGTCAAGAGTTATGCTCGTTAGCGTAAAATTAAAGCTTTGTGTTAATTAAACGGCGTATTTAGCGTATAGCCTACTTAAACATACTTTTTGATATCAATCTCTTTACCCACTGATGTAATCTATTATTTTGGGATTTTTAAAGATTTTTAATTAATTTTAGGCTGAGCATAACTCATAGTCGTAGGCTTAATCCGGTAATTGTCGGTTTTGCCCTTACGGGCCATAAAATGAGTTTTACAAATCTAAACGACTCCAAACCTTTTGCTACTGATCACATATGATAAATAAATTATTTTAAGCCTTCTGGAATAATAAAAATATCAGCTTTATGTATCAAACCCGGAAATGGCTTCTAATCGTCTTTTAAGCGTTTTTAACGCATAGTATGTGCTATAACCATATTAAACATACAAGGGTTGATACCTACTGATATTTGAGGCAAATTATAATATTCTAACAGTAAGCAAAGGTTGTTAAACTCAGACTTTAGTTTTGAGCTTTTCGGCTTATGTGAAATTACCAAAATACCCATACGGGGCATAGTTTGGTTAAAATTGATAAATTTCACATACCTACAATACCTTACTGTTATAATTCCGTAAACTAAGTATTTTTGATGATTACATCAGACCTGTAACACAGGATACTACTTAAACTCTTTTACAACCTTTAAAATGACCAAACTACCCCTACGGGGCATAGTTGTGTTTAAATTCGTTTCGGGCATAATAAAAGACACCGTACTGATGTCACAACATATATGAAGCATATTAACTTAAGAAACCTGTAAATAGCTCCCATGGATACCCGTTACGCTTATTTCGCGTTTGGTTCGGTTTATGTAACTAGTTTACATAAATTAGCCTAAATGGGTCAAACCTCATCGGTTTTATCTCAAAATCCGGAATGTGAATGAAATACCCATATTAAGCAAGTCTCTGAACTTGTCGGGTCTAAATCACATTCTATCCGGTCTTCGATTAATCGTGCGTACGAACCGTATCTTCGAAACTAACCGGTCTAAGCTTAAGCTTAACTAAAGACCCGTTAGGATTCTAATAGGTTATTATAAACCTTCGTTCCAGATTAGGAGAACCAGTAAAAGCTACTTGCAATTTTCTTATTGTGATTTATACATTGCTCAGGTAAATACTTTTAACTTATTTTCCCTATACGGGCTTGGGTTACGGTATATAGCATACCGCTTGATCGGGCATCAAATCTTCCATCATTGGGTGGTTAATTAAATAATTTGATCGACTTGTTTAAACAGTCTTGTTACTTAAAGCCTTTGGGGGGTTAATGACCATGTCCCAGATATCATTGGCATCATTTTACGAAATGGCCACGACTTAAGCGCGGGGTGTAGGCGTACACCCGTCAGTGCACAAAAGTATATTGTGGTGTGTCTATTAATCTTTAACCCGGACAAGATCCGAGCTACTGAACGCACAAGGAACATGTAATTCGTTCACAAGATTATAATATTAAATAATTCTCCCAAGTTAAATAAAATGTTTATGCCATGTGCATCCAACCCAATTTTCAATCATTTTCCAAAATGAGTCAGTTGATTGTATTTACCATTGTAAACTGACGTATTTTCCCAAAAAGATTAAATGCAGGTACTAAGCGTAATTGGCTGGGATTTCTCCTTAGCATCACTAGAAGTCTCGCAAGCTTAAGATGCCTGAAGTCTGTTGGACTATTAATACTATTTTATTTTCGATCCATCTGTGGATAAACTTCCGAATATTGTGACATTTGATATTACAATATTAAATTCGGTTGTATCATATTTTTAAATTTGCTTCCGCTATGCATATTGATTATTGTGTTGTTTGACTATTATGTTGCCAACCACGTCACGATACTCCCCCACCGAGCCCACCGGTGACACGTGGAAATCGGGGTGTAACAGGTTGGTATCAGAGCCAACACTAAGTGAATTAAACACTAGCCTTTTGTGTTTAATCTCAGTTACACAATTGCACAATTCTAAACTTTCGAGTCTAGACATATAACATAGGACAAATTCCACTTTGTTTGTGTTGTCCTTTATTTTGCATATATTTTTTGTTTTGTTATCTCATGCCATATTGACAGGATTAACAAAATGCCACCAAGATTCTTCAGGAGAAGAGGAAGAGGCAAGGGGCCAATCACCGCCCCCAATGATAATGAAGTTGGACCTTCAAATGTGCGAGCTCCATCTACCACGGAGAGTGATGATCCCCGGCAGAACCGGAGGAACCTCTTTGAGCCGGCTAGACGGTCGGTCTCACATAGTTCAACACCTCCTAACCCTTATGGACCACAGCCGGAGTACGAGCCCAACAACCCTCAACCCTCATACATACCGTTACAGCGATCCTTATCGCAACCCGGCAAACTTTTTACAAGAACCAGTGGGTTTTAACCCATTGGGTCCAGAAGATCATTTCTCTGGAGATCATGCGGACGACATGGACGAGCATACGGACCCCGTCGAGCCAGCCAGTGGTACACCAAACCACCCGATAGAGATCTCCGACGGATCTTCTTTCCACGGATCACCCTATGTTGGTCTAGATAGCTTCCAAGCTATGTTTACAAGGCACGGATGGTACTATACACCTCCTCGCCATTCACCGCCTCAGCAGCAGCAACATGATCCCTCAGTGGATTCAAGATTTGTGGTAGTCACGCCACCACCTCCACCGCCACCAGTTCAACCGGCACCTCCACAACCGCCAAGGCGTAGGAGATCCGGAGCGCGTATGTCCTCACGAGCAGGAGACTTTCATTTCAGCTCTCCTCGTCAATCCAGTGGCAGCCACTATCCGCCACTTCAGGAGGACCCACAAATGGGTGGACCTTCTAACCCAGCTGTACCACAGCCACCGCCAATGGGTTTTGACAACCCAATTCCAGCATATACGGGTTCCATGGCGTATAACCCGTTTGAACCGCCGACTCACCACAATTATGGTTACGCTGAGGCCGACCCCTACATGGTAGCGGCGAACTACAACACCCAAGGACCCTATGGAGATCCATGGGGAGTAGGGTACCCAACACATGGGTACCAAATACCTTCAAGACCTATTATCAGGAAACAATCGCAACCACCAAGGTTCTCCCCACCTGAGCGTGAAGAAATTCTGCAAAGGTTGGACCATGTAGAGAGAGAGTTTCACAGGGAACGAAGGGAGCGACAAACTTTCTTCCAAGGATTAACGAGCCTAATTAAAGGGAAGAACAAGAAGGACCGCTGAATCCTTCCACTTGTTGTATAAACCCCTGCGTGGGTATGCTTGGTTGTTTTGACCCTTGCGTGGGTATGCTATTTGTTTAAGCCCCTGCGAGGGTATGTATGTTATTAAGCCCCTGCGTGGGTATGTTATTTGTTTAAGCCCTACGAGGGTATGTATGTTATTAAGCCCCTGCGTGGGTATGTTATTTGTTTAAGCCCTGCGAGGGTATGTATGTTATTAAGCCCCTGCATGGGTATGTGTGTTATTAAGCCCCTGCGTGGGTAAGTACTTGTTTAAACCCCTGCGTGGGTAAGTTGTTTGTTGAAAAGACCCGTTTAGGGCAGCGTGTAATATTTTAATAAATTAATGGAATGTTTGTTTTATAAATTTCATGATTGCCATTATGCGCATAGATAAATTATATATGAAATAAATAAATTAAAATCATTCCTTTTAAAATAATCTGCCTATGTAAATTTTTAAATAAGAATCTTAAAGAGTGAAACCTAGCCATTGGGTCATTATAAGGCCGGGCCAAGATGGTAAGACCTGTTCAAAAGATTCAAATCCCTGTTAACATCTGTATACATGTTAACGCTCCTGGCAGACGTGATTCATTAAAATCACACACGTCATTATTATAAAGGATCTTTTTAAAGATTCCTAACCCAACTTAATGATCTCTGAATCATGGGTTTAGATCATCAATTAAGATGATCATATTTTTACCATACGTGGTAATATAGTGCCTACGGGCCCTGCTCATTTCCATATGAGCCAAAAGACAGTGGTAGCGATGACTCCCTGTCAGATAAAGGTAATGAACTAGGTTCAAACCTTCATGCTTTGATTCTCTGAAATCATAGCTTATAATTTATAAACGTCCTTGTGACTAGGCCTATTGTGCCAGTATACCTTAAAAAGCCTTGATTCTCTGAAATCATAGCTTATAATTTAAAATGTCCTTGTGACTAGGCCTGTTGAGCCAGTATACCTTAAAAGCCTTGATTCTCTGAAATCATAGCTTATAATTTAAATTGTCCATGTGACTAAGCCTTAGGTGCTAATATATATTGTTATTGTTTATAATTAGGATAAAATTTTAATTGAAATCTAATTGAATACGATTAATAAATTAACCAAATATGGTCTCTGTTTACCATGGTTAATGAATTACCCTATGGGGCAATTCTATAATAAACTCCCAAATAAACTATTGTTCTTGTTTTCTGTAACAGTTCAATTAAAATGGCTAACTCAGACGAGATAAATAGTCATCCAGTGGAGAACATTGATAACGCCCGGATAAATTTAACGGGTGCTGAATTAAAAGCGTTGGTAGACGACGCAGTTACTAAGGCATTGGAACGGCAGTACGAAGAGTATAGTGGGACCCGTAGTAGGACCCTATCTACACAGCCTTCAAAGCCACCGTCCAAGAAGGACGAACCGAAGAAAGATGATGATCGGCACTCCTCGAACCACCACAGTGCTCCATCTCAGCAGGTTGTACTAAACCAAGGACCCCGTGACAAGGGTTGCTCATATAAATATTTTGTTTCCTGCAAACCCCGGGATTTCACTGGGGAGAAAGGAGCCATCGACTGTATGACGTGGCTGGACGAGATGGACACAGTTGTGGATATCAGCGGATGCGCTGAGAGGGATATAGTCAAGTATGTGTCGCAGTCTTTTAAGGGTGAAGCTTTAGCATGGTGGAGATCGCTAATTCAATCCACCGGGAAAATCCCATTGTACAACATGTCGTGAGATCAATTTGTTACCCTTATTAGGGAAAATTACTGCCCTCAGCATGAGGTGGAGAAGATAGAGTCTGCTTTTCTATCATTGGTGATGACAAACCTTGACTGTCAAGCTTACCTAACGAGCTTCAACACAATGTCCCGGTTGGTTCCTTATCTGGTGACCCCGGAACCAAAAAGAATAGCTCGTTTTATCGGTGGTTTAGCCCCAGAAATCAAGGCAAGCGTGAAGGCTTCTCGGCCAGCTACTTTTAGATCTGTAGCTGACATATCCTTGTCCCTCACTTTGGATGCGGTCAGGCAGAGATCGCTGAGGAATAAGGAGGCTGAGAAGAGAAAATGTGAAGATGATGGTTCACGGAGATCGAACAAGAAACACCGTGGGAACGGTGACAACAAGAAAGGATCGGAGTCAAGGAAAGATGGGCATCACTCTGGTGAGAAGACCAAATGCAAAATTTACAAGAAAAAGCACTATGGAAAGTGCAGACTCGAGTCGAACTCACAGACTCAGTCAAAAACCTATGCATGTGGAATATGCAAGTCCATGGATCACAAAACCCTGGATTGCAAGAAGATGAAAGACGCAACGTGCTACCGTTGCAATGAAAAGGGGCACATTAAAACCAACTGCCCTAAATACACCAAGAAGCCTGAAGAGGCCAAGAAGACTAATGCTAGAGTCTTCAGAATGGACGCAAAGGAAGCGATCCTTGACGACAACGTTATTACAAGTACTTTCCTTGTAAATGATGTCTATGCAAGAGTACTATTTGATTCAGGCGCTGATAAGTCGTTTGTAGATCATAAATTTTGCAAATTGCTGAAATTACCTGTCAAAACCTTAAATGTGAATTATGAGGTGGAGTTAGCGGATGGCACCCTAGAAACCGTCTCAACTGTGTTAGATGGATGTGTTATATCCATTAAGAATCATTCTTTTCCTCTGTCTCTACTTCTATTTAAATTAGCCGGTTTTGACATAGTCTTGGGCATGGACTGGTTATCTCATAACCAGGCCCAAATTGTCTGCAACAGAAAGCAAGTGGTGATAAAGACTCCGTCTAGTGAATCACTTACCATTCGGGGAGATACCCAGTATGGATTGCCTGAGCAAGTAACAATGCTCAAGGCTTCCAAGTGTTTAAAGAAGGGTTGTGTCATTTACATGGCACAAGTGATCATTGATGAGCCTAAACCAAAGATAGAAGACATCCCTGTCATTTCTGAATACCCAGAAGTTTTTCCGGAAGAACTACCTGGTTTGCCACCAGATAGGCAAGTGGAATTCAGGATTGATATCATCCCTGGAGCAGCACCAGTTGCTAGAGCACCTTATAGGTTGGCGCCCACATAAATGAAGGAATTGAAGACACAACTGGACGAACTGATAGCTAAAGGTTTCATTAAACCTAGTTCGTCTCCATGGGGAGCGCCATTCCTATTTGTGAAGAAGAAGGATGGATCGATGCGTCTGTGCATCGATTATCGTGAGCTTAATAAGGTCACGATAAAGAATAGGTATCCTTTTTCCGGAATCGACGACTTGTTCGATCAATTGCAAGGGGCAAGTTATTTATCGAAGATTGATTTGAGGTCAGGCTACCATCAACTGAAGGTCAGAGATGAAGACATGCTCAAAACTGCATTTAGGACTCGTTACGGTCATTACGAGTTCCTAGTGATGCCTTTTGGGCTTACTAATGCACCGGCCGCGTTCATGGATCTCATGAATTGCGTTTGCAAGCCGTACTTAGATAAATTCGTCATCGTTTTCATCGACGACATTCTCATTTATTCTAAGAATCAAGCTGACCATGAGAAACACCTTCGTTGTATTCTCAAACTTCTACATCAGGAGAAACTTTATGCCAAATTCTCTAAGTGTGAATTTTGGCTACGAGAAGTCTAATTTCTTGGACATGTGGTGAGTGAGCGTGGTATCCAAGTGGATCTCGCTAAGGTTGAAGCAGTTATGAACTGGCAAGAGCCAAAGACGCCTACAGAGATTCGTAGCTTCCTAGGATTGGCAGGATATTACAGGCCTTTCATTGAAAATTTTTCAAGGATTGCTGCACCCCTAACTTCACTGACAAAGAAGAAAGTAAAGTTCATTTGGGGCCCTAAGCAGCAAGAGTCCTTTGATATTCTGAAGCAAAAGTTGAGCAACACCCCAGTTCTGACATTGCCAGATGGAATAGAAGAGTTCGTGGTTTACTGCGATGCATCGCACACTGGCATGGGGTGTGTGCTTATGCAGAAGGGCAAGGTTATTGCCTATGCTTCAAGACAGTTAAAGGTGCATGAAAAGAATTATACCACCCACGACTTGGAATTGGGTGCCGTTGTATTCGCACTAAAACTGTGGAGGCATTATCTATATGGGATTAAATGTGTGATCTATTCTGATCACAAAAGCCTTCAACATCTGTTTAATCAGAAGGAATTAAACATGAGGCAACGCCGTTGGATGGAAACTTTAAATGATTATGATTGTGAAATCAGATACCATCCCGGCAAGGCGAATGTAGTCGCCGATGCCTTGAGTCGAAAGGAGAGGGTGAAACCCATCCGAATCAATGCCAAGCGCATGGAGATAAAGAACAGTTTGACTGAAAGGTTGTTAGCTGCACAGAAGGAAGCTGTTTTGGAAGCTAACTATCCTAATGAAAAGCTAGGGGTAACTGAGAAGCAGTTAACTCTTAGCAAGGACGGAATTCTAAGATTAAATGGACGCATATGGGTTCCAATTTATAGAGGACTTCGAGATGTTATCCTCCAGGAAGCCCATAGTTCCAAATACTCCATTCATCCTGGAGCTGATAAGATGTACCAGGATCTAAGGGCAAATTATTGGTGGATAGGCTTGAAAAAGTCCGTAGCCTCCTATGTAGCTAAATGCTTGACATGTGCGCAAGTCAAAGCCGAGCATCAAAAGCCGTCAGGTTTGCTACAACAGCCTGAACTTCCTACGTGGAAGTGGGAAATGGTAACTATGGATTTTATCACCAAGTTACCTAAGACCAGGAAAGGAAATGATACAATATGGGTTATAGTTGATAAACTGACTAAGTCAGCACATTTCTTACCCATCAAGGAGACTTATAGCTCCGACATGTTAGCCCAGTTATACGTGGATAAGATTGTAGCCTTACATGGCATACCTGTGTCTATTATCTCTAACAGAGATACTAGATACACGTCGCATTTTTGGAAGAGTTTCCAGCAATCTTTGGGCACGTGTTTGAATTTTAGTACGGCTTACCATTGATGCGTGCGAAGTGTTACTTATTTTAGGTGTATATTTTAAGCCCTTTTTAACACTTATTTTAGCCAAGTTTTAAATTTATAAAACACGATATTTCACTAACACTAAACACACATATGGGCAAGTGCACCCATCGTTGAGTGTAGTATAGCGTTGGTAAGATACCGAGGTCATCCAAGGACACAAGAGCTTTTAGTACCGGTTTATCCTCAACGTCTAACCAAAATAAAAGTTTAGAAAAATGTTTTAAACTAAGAAAATTAAAAACTAACTAAAATGCTGAAAATAAAAATAAAAGAAAAAAAACAGATAGACAAGATGAATCACTTGGTTCCGACTCGTATCTAGTATAACCTTTGATTATTTCCGCACTTTTGCACATAATTAAGAGATTATCTTAGTTATTGTAGTAGGCCCCTCTTTTGAAGGTGACGTTACCCTCACCCCAGTAGTTTGAGTCAGCAGGGATACAATCCTAAAAGGGTGGATTATTGGAAGATAATGAATTAAGTTATTAATGCAGTATTGTGGTAGGCCCCGCTTTTGGCGGTAACGTTACCCTCGGCTAAGTAGTCTGAGTCAGCAGGGATACAGTCCTAAATAGCCGGGTTATAGTATTAATAGTAGTTAACTTATGAGGGGATCAAAGAGTTTGGACCCCCGCCATCCAATACCGTGAAGTATTGAAGGAGGTCCTACTAAATTTGACCCAGGTCCATTGCAGGACCTCTAAACGCTGAACAATGGCAAGACCTTTACCAAACCGTTCCCTTAACCCCCGACCAGGTAGCCAACATATCTCCATATAGACCGTGGAGATATGAATGGTGAAAATCCTTTATTTTATATAGACAGTAAAATAATGCCAAGACACCACGGACAAACGATAAGGAAAGATCACCTTCAACATAAGTAACTAGTTATTAAAGTCATTAATACAAAACCAAATAAAAAGTGCAAAAGATTAGAAATAAAAAGTATTATACTAGAAACTTTGTCTTCACCAAGTGATGTAAGAGACTTAGGCAAACATGGCCTTGATTGTCAAGAACTCTTACGATCAATCTTGGATCCCGAGACGACTCACACACTCTACGATGGACAATGGATGATGGTGGTGGATGATGGTGTTGTGATGGTGGTGGGTGGTGGATGAAGTGTGAGAGGGGTGGTGTGCCAAGGGATGAGATGAAATGAATCCAAGCACTCCTATTTATAGGCTGAACAGAGAGCTGGGCACGGCCCCGTGTCCGCTGGGCACGGCCCCGTGTCCGCTGGGCACGGCCCCGTGTCCGTCTGACAATCTCTCTCCTCATTAATTGTAATTCGCAATTACAATAAATGCGCCTGCTGTACTTTCGACACGCCCCCGTGTCCGCTGAGCACGGCCCGTGGTGGGCAATAGAAGCTTCTATAGGTTTGTCTGTTCTGCTGCTTCTTGGGCACGGCCCCGTGCTGGCTGAGCACGGGGCGTGTTCAGTCTTCTGATTTCTCTACTTTGCTTTGGAAGGTGCCGTTGAGGGGTCGGGCAGTCCACTAATATTCCTTTTCTTGTATTTATGTTGGATTTAGCTGTCTTTTTGCTTCGTTTGCGTTTTTGAGCTCATTTAATCCTGAAAATACAAAAGGAAGACAAAAACACTCTTTTTCCAATATTAGTACTTAAAAAGGGTTAGTTTTATGCCTCATTTGATGTAATTTATATGTTGCATTTTACACACATCAAATACCCCCACACTTGAACTTTTGCTTGTCCTCAAGCAAAACTCTTTAATATGTAGCTTACACTCCCAAATGGAATAGGTAGAAGAGAAGGTTTTGGGCTTGTCGTAGAATGTCGGGATTTCCAAGATCTTTTTGGGTTTTATTTTTATTTATTTACACTCCTATTCGTAATGATTTATTTAGAACTTTTCATAAAAGAAATTACTTATTTGGGCATAACATGCCTTTTTTAAAATTTTATTTATATACAAGTTCACATACCTCACGGGGAAATCACTCACACTCGGCCGAAAGTGTATTTTTAGTGAATCACTCGAGAGCGGCATGGAACTTATTCCTACCATAGGCTTGCCAAGAAATCAATCCTCCTCCTTTTTAACTTTTATACCTTTGTAGATATCAAGAGGACTTTGTGGGTTAAGGGTTAGGCTAGGGTTAAAGGTAGGTGGTTGGGTTAGTGGTTAGTAGAAAAAGGGCTAAAAGCGTAACAAGTGTCGGTTTTCGTATTTTTGCAACTTTTTATTTTGATGAAGCTTTTATTCAAACTAAGTTATTTTTGATTAACTTGTTTGTTTATTTTCTTTTTGCTTCATCATTATCACACATTTTTTTTTTTTTTACGAAGAACCGAACTTGTTACTAAAATAAAGGGTTAAAAATGAAAAAGGTTTCGGTGGGTAAAAGGGTTTTTGTTTGGGTGATGAAACGAAAAGGTTTAGGCTCAAAGGGGCTAACTAGGGGGATTTTTGGGTAGGTGGTAAAAGAAAAAGAAAAATAATGGTGTAGAAATAAAAAGGGTTAGTCCTAATGCCTCCATCATTTACTTACTCGGGTTTAAGTTGATAAGGACCGGGAATGTATTGTCATGGCAAGTTCTAGAGTCGTAAGAACCAAGCGGCTATTCACACAAGAAACGAAAAATGAGCATTTAGTCAAATGATATGTAATTGTGTGCTCAATAAAGGCTTAAAACTCACTTTTGTGGTAATGGGTTTTTATGTGATCAAGTATATATAATCAAATTTTAAATAAGTTTGCTATGCCTTTTCATAATTTTCTTATGTTGGTTCTTTTTATCACTACGCTATCGGTTGTAAATTTAAAAATATAACCTTTTTGAGAACTTGAATTTTCCGAGTTAAACCTAGACAAGTAAAAAAAATGAAATTTTTGAAAAAATTTGGGGTGATTAGCGGTTCCAATAGAGTTTTGTGTAAGGCTTGTATTTAGGACTTGCAAAATTCAAGGTTTTAGCATCCCCCCCCCCCCCCACACTTAAATTACACATTGTCCTCAATGTGTCCCAAAAATAAATTTTTAGGTTGATTAGATGTGTAAAATAGTGTTTAAAAAGCAAAAATTTGTGTTACTGGGCACTGAACACGGCCCCGTGTTGTCCGGGCACGGCCCCGTGTTCAAGTGCCAGTAACAGAATTAAAACAAGAGAAACAGAAGCCTGGACACGGGGGCGTGTTGGGTGAACACGGCCCGTGTCCAGTTACCTGAACTGGGCGTTTTCTGCAGGGTGCTCAGCACGGGGCCGTGTTGGTTGGGCACGGCCCGTGTTGAACCTTCTGAAATGGTGAGAATTGTCGGGTTGCCTTGTTCTTGTGCATGGGTTCATTTTTCTCGTTCCCCTTTTCATCCTTTACCACCATGAGTGTGTTTTATTCATGAAAGTTAAACTAACTAAAAAAAACATAAAAATTAATCTAAATAAAACTAAGGATAGTTCCGTGGAATGCCTCCATGGTGCGCCACGTTTATAAGGGTCCTTGGCTAGACCCAAAGCCTGGTCATATATTACCCAAGTGGGATGTGTTGCATCCCATGTTACACCGTCGGAGAGCGTCATCCAAGCTTGAGTCTATGACCTTCATGTAGTTGACCGGATCTTCTTCCTCTACTCGCTTTCCACATTCAAACTTCACTTCCTCATCCCCAAACTTCAATGTAAGAGTTCCGTCATTCATATCTACCAACGCTTGGGCGGTGGCTAGAAATGGCCTCCCGAGGATGAGAGGGACATCGGTGTCTTCCTCCATGTCTAGGATGACAAAGTCGGTTGGAAAGACGAATTTGTCAACCTTAACGAGCAGATTTTCGACGACACCTTGTGGGAATTTGACGGACCTGTCGGCGAGTTGTATGCTCATCTTTGTAGGGCTTGTTGTTCCTAGGCCGAGTCGCTTGAACATTGATGTGGGCATGAGGTTGATGTTAGCCCCAAGATCGGCTAAAGCATTTCTGACGGGGGACTTTTCAATCGAACAAGGGATTGTGAAGCTCCCGGGGTCGATTTTCTTTTGTGGAAGTTTGTTGAGTACTAGAGCTGAGCATTCTTCGCCTAAGTTAACTAATTGCAATGATTCAATTTTCCTTTTGTGAGTGAGGAAATCCCTCATGAATTTTGCATATTTAGGCATTTGGGTTAGGATCTCAATAAAAGGAATATTAACATGCAATTGTTTTAGTAAACTTTCGAACTTCGCGAATTGCTCATCAGTCTTTTGACGATTTAACCTACCGGGGTATGGAATTTGAGGAGTCTTGGTGGCCTCTTGATTTGTTGTAGAAGCTTTTTCTGGCGCAGGAGGAATCATAGGCTGGTCAGAATGGCTTCTTTCAGTTGGTGGTAATGGAGCATCCTCGGGTCCCACGGTTCGACTTCTTAATGTGATGAGATGTACTTGTGCCTTCGGGTTCGTTTCGGTATTACTAGGTAACGCGCCTTGTGTTCTCTCGGAGAAATTTTGAGCTAGTTGATTTAATTGTTTTTCAACGTTTTGAATGCTAGCTTGTTGATTTCTGAAATTCGATTCCAATTGTTGAAATCGATCCGAGTTTTTCTTTTCAGTGTCAGAGATGAGGCGAGATACAGTATCTTCAAGCCTTTCTCTTCCACCTTGTTGTTGAGAAAAATTTTGCGGTTGTTGAAAATTAGTTCGTTGGTTTTGTTGGTTACTACTATTGCCGGGATCTCTCCAACCAAGATTTGGGTGGTTACGCCATCCTTGGTTGTAGGTACCCCGTTGGAGGACCCGACGGCCTAGGTCTATTATCCATGTAGTTTACCGTTTCAGTTTGTTCATCTAATTCTTTCATACAACTCCAATTTTCATGTGACCCACCACACCCTTCACAAGCCATAACCGAGGCCGTTTTTGTCATTTCTAGCTTTTTGATTTTTGAAGAGAGGGCCTCGATTTGGGCTTGTAAAGAGGTGCTTTCATTAACCTTATGGGCGCCCGGGGCAATGGATTTATTACCTCGGGGAGTGTGCCATTGAAAATTGGTTTGAGCAATTTCCTCAATTTGGTTATATATTTCATTTGGACGACGATTACCTAAAAGTCCCCCGGAGCTTGAATCAAGTGTTTGTCTTGTGTGTGGCAACAATCCATTGTAGAAAGTGGATACTTGTTGCCATACCGCTAGACCGTGGTGAGGACACTTTCTTAGAAGCTCCTTGAACCTTTCCCAAGTTTCATATAAGGATTCCCCATCCTCTTGTGAGTATGTATTAATTTCAGTCATTAATTTAGCCGTTTTAGCAGGTGGGAAATACTTATACAAAAAATTTTGGGCGAGTTCATCCCAGGTGTTTACCGATCCAACTGGGAGGGTGTTAAGCCAAGCCTTAGCTCGGTCTTTTAGTAAAAAAGGAAACATTCGAAGGCGGATGGCGTCATTTGATGCTCCATTGATCCGAAAGGTATCACATATTTCTAAGAAGTTAGTAATATGTAGATGGGGATCCTCGTCCGCAAGCCCGTGGAAGGTTGCGGAGTTTTGGAGCATTTGTATCAAATGCGGCCGAAGTTCGAAGTTGTTGGCCTCGACATTTGGTGCATTGATAGCGGCGCCGAGATTGCCTACGGTAGGCCGTAGGTAATCCATGAGGGTACGTTGGTCCGCCATTGGAATTGGGTCCCCCGAAGCTTTCTCTTGATTTTTAGCTTTAAGCCTTTTTCTGAGAAAGCGTTCGGGTTCTTCTAAGGGTTCTTTTATGTCTCTACTAGAACTGGAGCTCATGCACTACGTAGGAGGGTCAAATGTGGCACCTGGGTTCCAAGTCCTGCAATAAAAACAGAAAAGAATGTTGGTCAGAAAGTTCACCACGGTCCCGTGCTCAGTGAACACGGCCCGTGGTCAGAGATACAGTAATTGTTTTCTGGATTCCCAGTTACTGGGAGTTGGACACGACCCC
Organism: Helianthus tuberosus; assembly: GCA_030545235.1. NCBI lineage: Eukaryota > Viridiplantae > Streptophyta > Magnoliopsida > Asterales > Asteraceae > Helianthus > Helianthus tuberosus. The sequence goes on from CM060396.1 coordinate 35,321,527, forward strand.
GTGTTGCACCGACACGGCCCCGTGTTCGGCTCTCTGTAACTCAGAAAATAAAAACTGCCAGTGATGAAGCTGGGCACGGCCCGTGTCTGACCGGGCACGGCCCGTGCTGAGCTCTGCAGAAGCTGAAAAACTAAAAAAAAATAAATAAATAAAAAAAATGATTAGGCCGTTGATTCCTAACTTTCTTAAAATCCTTGTGTTCCCCGGCAGCGGCGCCAAAAACTTGATGCGTGCGAAGTGTTACTTATTTTAGGTGTATATTTTAAGCCCTTTTTAACACTTATTTTAGCCAAGTTTTAAATTTATAAAACACGATATTTCACTAACACTAAACACACATATGGGCAAGTGCACCCATCGTTGAGTGTAGTATAGCGTTGGTAAGATACCGAGGTCGTCCAAGGACACAAGAGCTTTTAGTACCGGTTTATCCTCAACGTCTAACCAAAATAAAAGTTTAGAAAAATGTTTTAAACTAAGAAAATTAAAAACTAACTAAAATGCTGAAAATAAAAATAAAAGAAAAAAAAACAGATAGACAAGATGAATCACTTGGTTCCGACTCGTATCTAGTATAACCTTTGATTATTTCCGCACTTTTGCACATAATTAAGAGATTATCTTAGTTATTGTAGTAGGCCCCTCTTTTAAAGGTGACGTTACCCTCACCCCAGTAGTTTGAGTCAGCAGGGATACAATCCTAAAAGGGTGGATTATTGGAAGATAATGAATTAAGTTATTAATGCAGTATTGTGGTAGGCCCCGCTTTTGGCGGTGACGTTACCCTCGGCTAAGTAGTCTGAGTCAGCAGGGATACAGTCCTAAATAGCCGGGTTATAGTATTAATAGTAGTTAACTTATGAGGGGATCAAAGAGTTTGGACCCCCGCCATCCAATACCGTGAAGTATTGAAGGAGGTCCTACTAAATTTGACCCAGGTCCATTGCAGGACCTCTAAACGCTGAACAATGGCAAGACCTTTACCAAACCGTTCCCTTAACCCCCGACCAGGTAGCCAACATATCTCCATATAGACCGTGGAGATATGAATGGTGAAAATCCTTTATTTTATATAGACAGTAAAATAATGCCAAGACACCACGGACAAACGATAAGGAAAGATCACCTTCAACATAAGTAACTAGTTATTAAAGTCATTAATTCAAAACCAAATAAAAAGTGCAAAAGATTAGAAATAAAAAGTATTATACTAGACACTTTGTCTTCACCAAGTGATGTAAGAGACTTAGGCAAACATGGCCTTGATTGTCAAGAACTCTTACGATCAATCTTGGATCCCGAGACGACTCACACACTCTACGATGGACAATGGATGATGGTGGTGGATGATGGTGTTGTGATGGTGGTGGGTGGTGGATGAAGTGTGAGAGAGGTGGTGTGCCAAGGGATGAGATGAAATGAATCCAAGCACTCCTATTTATAGGCTGAACAGAGAGCTGGGCACGGCCCCGTGTCCGCTGGGCACGGCCCCGTGTCCGTCTGACAATCTCTCTCCTCATTAATTGTAATTCGCAATTACAATAAATGCGCCTGCTGTACTTTCGACACGCCCCCGTGTCCGCTGAGCACGGCCCGTGGTGGGCAATAGAAGCTTCTATAGGTTTGTCTTTTCTGCTGCTTCTTGGGCACGGCCCCGTGCTGGCTGAGCACGGGGCGTGTTCAGTCTTCTGATTTCTCTACTTTGCTTTGGAAGGTGCCGTTGAGGGGTCGGGCAGTCCACTAATATTCCTTTTCTTGTATTTATGTTGGATTTAGCTGTCTTTTTGCTTCTTTTGCGTTTTTTAGCTCATTTAATCCTGAAAATACAAAAGGAAGACAAAAGCACTCTTTTTCCAATATTAGTACTTAAAAAGGGTTAGTTTTATGCCTCATTTGATGTAATTTATATGTTGCATTTTACACACATCACCATCCTCAGACAGACGGTCAGAGTGAGCGTACTATTCAAACGTTGGAAGACATGCTACGTGCATGTGCGATCGATTTGGGTGGTAGTTGGGATAAGCACCTACCACTAATTGAGTTCTCCTACAACAATAGCTACCACACCAGTATAAAGGTTGCGCCTTTTGAGGCATTATACGGTAGAAAGTGTAGATCGCCCGTTTGTTGGGCAGAAGTTCGAGACATCCAATTATCAGGACCAGAGATAGTGTTCGAAACGACAGACAAGATTGTCCAGATTCGTGACCGTCTCAAAGCTGCCCGAGATAGGCAGAAGAGTTACGCAGATCCAAAGCGTAAAGCTTTTCACTTCGAAGTAGGTGATAAAGTGTTACTTAAGGTATCACCCTGGAAAGGGGTGATGCGATTTGGTAAGAAAGGCAAGCTAAGCCCGAGATACATAGGACCTTTCGAGGTTATCGAACGTATCGGGTCAGTTGCCTATAAGTTAAACTTACCAGAAGAGCTCAGTGGAATTCACAATGTGTTCCACATCTGCAATCTGAAAAAGTGCTTCGCTGATGAATCACTGGTTATACCCCATACAGATGTGCATATAGATGAGAGCTTAAAATTTGTGGAAAAACCATTGTCGATTGAAGATCGACAGGTTAAGAAGCTTCGAAGGAAGCATGTACCTATTGTAAAGGTCAAATGGGATGCCCGTAGAGGTCCCGAATACACGTGGGAAGTTGAATCCACGATGAAAGAAAAGTACCCTTACTTATTTCAGTAAATCTCGGGTCGAGATTTATTTTAAGGGGGTGAGGATGTAACACCTTGAAAATTCACGTCCTATAATGTGTAGACACGTGTCATATGTTTAAACGTGTGAAAGAATATTATGAAAGGACTAAAGTTGACAAACATGGAAAGTATGTGAATATACGTATTCTAAGTGTCAACAGTGAATAAATATATTGTACATTAACCCTACATGATGTTTATAATGTCAAACGAATAAATCATGGATCATGCGAAGCTAAAAGTGAGAGATTACAAACTACAGGGGTTAAATGTGTCAACATGTTTAAGTTTTACCTCTGAGTGACCTTTTGACAAACCCAAAGCTTTGTAACTGTAAATTATGCTCACTAGAATGCACGATATGAATTTCATAAAGTTTCGTTATCGTATGAGAAAGTTATGATCAAATTAGTATGCGAGGGGTTAAAGCATTAACGTTGAAAGTAAAGACTTTTCGGGTTAACCGGAAGTGACCAGGGACTTGGCAAAGTGGGTACAAGCCTTAACCCTTGTAGGTAAATATTAAGGGGTCAAAATGCAAGTATTAAACTTAGTTGACCTTTCGTGAAGCCAAGGGACAAGATGCAAAAACTAGATAATGTTAAATCTGTTTTCAAGGCCCATGCGGCCCGCGTAAAGGTCGGTTAAAACTCAGGCGGGCCGCGTCAGACGCCCAATATCAGAAAGTGAAGACAGCCTCCTGAATACGCGCAAACTCGACCCAAAACGGATGGTTCACTTCATGTGCAAACCCTGGGCAACCCCTAGGACACTAGGGACACATGTTGGTGGGTTGTGGTCAGTGATAGAGTTGTGTCAACTTCTTGTGGTGAAAAATTCACTATATAAAGGCCATAAGTTGCAACTCATTGATCACACCTTCATCTGCACATTTGGAGCATTTCTGGAGCTAAGGATCTCTCTCTAAGCTTCACATTTCGTGCATAGGACTTTAGTAAGTTTGCTAATCCTTCTTTAATTGAGTTTAGCTTAGTTATTTAGCTAAAAGTCAAACCGTCGTAATTACGGTTTGACTTCGAGATTAATTAATAATGGCTCAGTCAAATCTCGAATTAAAAGTAGTTATAAGTTGGTAATTATGTGGGTAATAAAACCTCAAAAGGGTTCCCCCTGATTCCCACTCTAACCAGGTCAAAAGTCGGGTCAAACTTGCTAAGAAAAAGTCAACAGAATACTTAAATTTCAATTTATGCATAATTAGCAATGTTGAACATATACAACATGTTTGATCATTAAGATAACTTGGTAATGAGTGTAAGAACATGTCTAAACATGTTCAACCCGACAATTTCCTGTTTAGACCCGGTTTGGAACCGAAAGTCGCATAGTTTGACTTATACTTTGACTTTCAGTTCTGACCCGTTATGGCATGTTTTAGAAATTCCTTAGAGCTTTATTTGGATCAGGTTACATGCTAGTATAACCGTCTGTGATTATACACCTCGGATCATTAGTTATCCAATTAATTCGCATGATTCCGTTAATTGCTCGTATGTTGACCATTATGCCCTTATTACCTTAAAACATGATTTTTGGAAATGTAAAAGAGTAGAAACTTTAATTACTGATATTTAAACTTGCATACAAAATTTGACATTAGTTTGAGGTGTAGGTTAAGAGTTATGCTCGTTAGCGTAAAATTAAAGCTTAATGTTAATTAAACGGCGTATTTAGCGTATAGCCTACTTAAACATACTTTTTGATATCAATCTCTTTACCCACTGATGTAATCTATTATTTTGGGATTTTTAAATATTTTTAATTAATTTTAGGCTGAGCATAACTCATAGTCGTAGGCTTAATCCGATAATTGTCGGTTTTGCCCTTACGGGCCATAAAATGAGTTTTACATATCTAAACGACTCCAAACCTTTTGCTACTGATCACATATGATAAATAAATTATTTTAGTCCTTCTGGAATAATAAAAATATCAGCTTTATGTATCAAACCCGGAAATGGCTTCTAATCGCCTTTTAAGCGTTTTTAACGCATAGTATGTGCTATAACCATATTAAACATACAAGGGTTGATACCTACTGATATTTGAGGCAAATTATAATATTCTAACAGTAAGCAAAGGTTGTTAAACTCAGAAATTAGTTTTGAGCTTTTCGGCTTATGTGAAATTACCAAAATACCCCTACGGGGCATAGTTTGGTTAAAATTGATAAATTTCACATACCTACAATACCTTACTGTTATAAATCAGTAAACTAAGTATTTTTGATGATTACATCAGACCTGTAACACAGGATACTACTTAAACTCTTTTACAACCTTTAAAATGACCAAACTACCCCTACGGGGCATAGTTGTGTTTAAATTCGTTTCGGGCATAATAAAAGACACCGTACTGATGTCACAACATATATGAAGCATATTAACTTAGGAAACCTGTAAATAGCTCTCATGGATACCCGTTACGCTTATTTCGCGTTCGGTTCGGTTTATGTAACTAGTTTACATAAATTAGCCTAAACGGGTCAAACCTCATCGGTTTTATCTCAAAATCCGGAATGTGAATGAAATACCCATATTAAGCAAGTCTCTGAACTTGTTGGGTCTAAATCACATTCTATCCGGTCTTCGCTTAATCGTGCGTACGAACCGTATCTTCGAAACTAACCGGTCTAAGCTTAAGCTTAACCAAAGACCCGTTAGGATTCTAATAGGTTATTATAAACATTCGTTCCAGATTAGGAGAACCAGTAAAAGCTACTTGCAATTTGCTTATTGTGATTTATACATTGCTCAGGTAAATACTTTTAACTTATTTTCCCTATACGGGCTTGGGTTACGGTATATAGCATACCGCTTGATCGGGCATCAAATCTTCCATCGTTGGGTGGTTAATTGAATAATTTGATCGGCTCGTTTAAACTGTCTTGTTACTTAAAGCCTTTGGGGGGTTAATGACCATGTCCCGGATATCCTTGGCATCATTTTACGAAATGGCCACGACTTAAGCGCGGGGTGTAGGCGTACACCCGTTAGTGCACAAAAGTATATTGTGGTGTGCCTGTTGATCTTTAACCCGGACAAGATCCGGGCTACTGAACGCACAAGGAACATGTAATTCGTTCACAAGATTATAATATTAAATAATTCTCCCAAGTTAAATAAAATGTTTATGCCATGTGCATTCAAACCAATTTTCAATCATTTTCTAAAATGAGTCAGTTGATTGTATTTACCAGTGTAAACTGACGTGTTTTCCCAAAAGATTAAATGCAGGTACTAAGCGTAATTGGCTGTGATTTCTCCTTAGCATCACTAGAAGTCTCGCAAGCTTAAGATGCCTGAAGTCTGTTGAACTATTAATACTATTTTATTTTCGATCCATCTGTGGATAAACTTCCGAATATTGTGACATTTGATATTACAATATTAAATTCGGTTGTATCATATTTTTAAATTTGCTTCCGCTGTGCATATTGATTATTGTGTTGTTTGACTGTTATGTTGCCAACCACGTCACGATACTCCCCCACCGGGCCCACTGGTGACACGTGGAAATCGGGGTGTGACAACACTCGACATGAGTTGGATCTTCTTCGATGCGACTTCACCGTAAACACACAGCTGATCACCATTAGCGAGCGAGAATCGAATCATCTTGTCAAAACAAACAACTTCAGCATGGTTTTCGCGAAGAAAGTCCATACCTACTATGACATTAAAGCTTCCGAGTTGCATTGGGATAAGGTCGATGGGAAAGATGTGATTGTTGAGTTTAAGAGTACAATCACGAAGAACTAAGTTGACAGTGATGGTTCTTCCGGTGGCAACTTCGACATCGAATGTCGAGGGGACATGGGCGCGCTTACGATTAAGGAGCTTTTCGAACTCAAACGATACAAAACAGTTAATGGCACCAGTATCAAACAGACATGAAGCATAAATACCATTCAAAAGGAACGTACCATTGACCACGTTGTTGTCAGCTTGGGCCTGGTGCACGTTAATGTTGAAAGTTCAAGCATGTGCTGCTTGTTGCTGCTGCTGCTGCTGTTGTTGTTGAGGCTGCTGTTGCTGGGGCTCTTGTTTCACAACCCTGTTCGGGTACATGTTAGCGAAATGGTTAGGATCGTCACATGCGAAGCAAACTCTGGCGTTGACCGCGGGTGCCTGAGCCGCTTGTTGGCCTTGAGGAGCGGTGAGAAGAGCTTGATGAGCAGGAGCTTGTCGAGCACGGCAATTGGTAGTGAAATGGGCGTACATATTGCAATGAGCACAGAATCGGCAGGCGATACCAGTCGGGTGGTGGTAGGTGCAAGTAGGGCAGAGCGGGTATGGCCTAGTATATGCATGCTTAGCAAGCGGTGCATTTGCCACAGGCACCGCCACTTGACGCTGTTGCTGTTGAGCTGGTACAGCTTGAATAGATGCAGCAGTGATCGCACAGTTCTTGTTGCTGGAGTTGCTCTTTCTCTTGTTCTTCCTCTTGTTGTCGATGTGGTGGTGGTTTCAGCTGTTGGTGCGGCGGTGGTAGGTTGATCTAGGTTCTTCGAAGCTTTATCCCAGACACCAGCCGTGACCCGCTTGTCGTTGATTTCAGCGGCCAGTAGGTAAGTCTCTTCGATCGTCGTCGTCTTGGCCGCTTGCACAAAATCGGCAACATAGTCGGGCAAAGCTCGGATGTACTTCTTGATTGCGATTTCAGGAGTCTTGACCTGGTCAGGACAGATAATACTGAGCTGCTTGAAGCGAGCAGTGAGAGCAGCGTTTTCACCACCCTTCTGCTTTATGTGCCAGAATTCGTCTTCTAACTTTTGGCGCTCATGAGGAGGGCAAAATTCCTCCAGCATGACTTCTTTGAGCTCGTCCCACGACAAACCGTAGGCTGCATCATTCCCACTTTTGTTTCTCTCAGCCGTCCACCAGTCTAAAGCGCGGGACTGGAAGACGCCAGTCGCGTTGAGAGTGCGGAGATCGTCGGGGCAACCGCTCTGTCGTAGAGTGACCTCGATGGAGTCAAACCATTGAAACAATGTCGTAGGGCCTTCTTCGCCAGTGAACTCTTTCGGTCCGCATGCCTTAAACTGTTTGAAACTGAAGGTAGCTTTGTGTGTAGCTTTAGGAGCTTCGGTTCTGGACTCTTCAGACGAATTGTTCACATTCTCGTATACTTCACCCACGGATTTTGCTACTTGCTTAGCGATGATAGCAGCAAGACGTTTGTCTCTCTGCTCCTGGCAAGTGAGTCATGGGTGACGGGGTCCAGATGAGGGTCCAGTTGACATTGTCTGCAACAGACATCTTCTTGGGTCTCAGGTATAGTATAATCCAATCTTACCTCACACTTAATACTACTAAAGCTTAGGAACACATTAATTCGTAAGAAATCACGTAGGCACATAAGCACCTATTTCACGTAAGCACGTAAGCACATAAGTCATAGAATCACAGAAGCACATAAGCATGTAATCCACTTAGAAGCACATGGGAGCACATAGAGCATTCTGACTGCCTCAAAATCCTATTATTTAAAGTCTACGCTCGCGGACTCTTCGTTGTAAGGGATTGCGTACAGCGGTTGTCATCGCAAGTAGCTTAGTATAAGCGTATAACATAGCATATGGTCGTCCACAATTGAACGATTTGTCAGTGTTTTGAGGTAGATGTGCAGTGCGAGTCGTGTGTGTCGAGCAAGGCAAATATCGAAGATCGAATAAGTCACCAAAATTAGATCATATAAACAGGTAATTATACACATAAACACATAAAATTGATGATTCATCAGAGTCAGCAGTTGCGGGCTCAGAATTGAAACATATAGAAATAGAGAATTAGATTGTCTGCGGCTATTAGACATTGACTATCACAAAGTGATTCGACTATTCTCAAGAACTTCTTGTACATACTCTGACATTCATGATTGTGCCTTTGCCTCGATTCTTGGGCGTTCGGCATGCATTCCTTTAGTCATATCATGACTTCAAGTCGTTGGAGTCCGTCGGGACTTTGGTGAGAATTTTGTAAAACTAAGTAAAGGTCGGAACAAGTCGTCAAGGTTAGGGTTTCACCCCTGGCTTAACAACGTTTTTCCTGTTTTGATAAAATAAAAGAGGATTATGCGTCAAAGTGTGGATTTCACTCCTGGTTCAACGCAAATTCTCGTGTTTATAGATGAAAATGCGGGTCGAACAAGCGATTTAGTCGAGAGTTTGCGGCTCTCACACCTAATATCGACCCAATTACATGTTTATTTTCAAAATTCGGATGTAGTGATAGTGTAGTGTAAGCGAGAATGTCGTGAAATAGTAGGCAACTTCGTACAAAACCCCTGCTGGGTGGGCACAAGTTGGTCTGTTGGTTCCTAACTATAGCCTAGGTCGTTTCTAAGATATCGACCCGGACTAAGTCGAGTCTTGCCTAATTCCCTATAGTTATGGCTCTGATACCAATCTGTCACACCCCAACCGATAGCGGAAACATCGGGGCGTGGCATTGAGCGAAACAGATTGTCCAGAAGTTTCCACAACAACTATAATTACCAAGTATTTAAAGCAACATGTCCCATATCATGTCATCTATGATAACATAATTATTACAGACAAAATCTAGTCAAGTAGTTCTGTTCCGACAACTCAGATTTACAATATAGAAATATTGTTTATTGGTTTCTAGGACTCATCCCTAGCCTCAATTTTATCACCAGTAAACAGGGCGTCCTAGACCTTTCCTTGCCTCCATTTCACAGCAAGCTAAGCATAAAAACAACTTAAGCACCTGCCACATACGTTAAAGTAAAAGTCAATACACATAGTGTAAAGGTGAGCATACAAGTTTGATAGATATAATAAAGCTCAAATTCGTTTACGCATAACCAGCACGTATGCATAGTGAAATGAAGTACGTTAGTTATCGACATAGACCTATCGATACCAATGCCTGCGGGTTGACTGCCCGAGGCAGTTCGTAATACATGATTACCACCGTAATCCATGCAAGTAATTGTCCTTAACAACCCCTGCGAACAGGTGCTGAGTCCAAACTATAGTACTATCGTCGTTAAGGTAGGTAGACAACATTCCATGTGTAAACATAACAAAGAAGCATTCATTAAGCCACGTATAACATGCAGTAACGGTTAGCGTCTAAATAGTATTGAGTAGTGTGTCCGATGTGATTTGAATAGTTGTAACGTATGTAACACCCAAAAGTGCATAAAGCAAAAAGGAATCGAGTATACTCACAACGTTGATGGATTGAATGGAGCGCGTAGAGCGAGGTTAGCCTGAATAGATTGGTAGTATAACGATAAGCGATACGTAAACGATACAGGGTGCAGTGGGTAGGACAGCAGTTCGATCGGATGGTAGTCCGATCGGACAGCTGGTCGTTAGAATGACAGTCCGTTCGGACGATCTTCCGGTCGGATGACCATTCGAGTGGATTGTTACTTCCTTTCGGAAGGATGTGTTTGTGTATGATGGCTTGACTTTTGAATTTTTTGTTGTAGCATTTTGAAAACATAGAAGTATCTCTACCTTTCAGGTCGGTCGATCGAACGACCGTTCGACCGGGCGACAATCCGATCGGTTGGGCACTTCAGTGGGAACAAGTTCTCAGCAGGTTGTCTCTCGATCGGACGGTTGTTCGATCAGGTGGCATCCCTTGTGTATTGAACATGCTGAAAATTGTTTTAAGGTTGAAGTCAGAACATCACATGGTCGAGTGGTAGCCCGTTCGAATGATCGGTCAACCCTTCGTTCAATGTTCATCCTTCAAGGTTTCGAAAGAAAAAGTTAAGTGTGGGACCAAGGGGTTGATCGAACGGGTAACAACCCGTTCGGATTGCAGTCCGATCGGTCGGTAGTCCGATCGGACGACATTCCGTCCTGGTCGTTCCGTTCGTCTGACACTTGGTTGTTTGGTAGTTTGTCGTTTTATCGAGACGGAGTGACAACGTGTTAATCAACAGGAACCTCGTCATTACTTAGCACCCCTAACCGGACGGGAATCACCCAAATCCAACAGTAGCTGTTCGAGACGGTGTTCCATGTTTAATCCGAAATCGGTAGTCTCGGGGATGGAATCCCGATCTTGGACCAACACAACCACAAGATTGAGTAGGAAATTGGTACAAGCTCCGATTCTATCGGTTTCTGAGTGCATTGAGTGTAAAAGAGTTGAAAGAGAGTTGGAAAACCATCCTTCAATCCTTTTTCATTGTGAATATGTTTAGATCCATGATAGATCTTTGTTTGTTTATGTTGAAATCGGTTAGATCTAAGTTGTTCTTGGTGGATTGAGGCCAAAACATGAAGTTCTCACGAACGCATGATGACCTCATCCTAGAACACCTTGAATCTTGATGATTTCACGGTTAAAAGTTAATATTCAAAAGATAGAAAGGTGTAGAATCATGTGTAGATCAAAGATGTACAAGTTTTAGGTTGAGATCTTACCGGAATTGAGAGAAATCGGAGAAAAAGTGAGGTTGAAATGCTGGTCGGACGTCAGAGAGCAAAAGTGGAACGTTTGATGGTGATAGGGGGTATTTATAGGGTTACCCGAAGTGGAAAGGAGCTGGTCGATTGGGTGGCAGCCCGGTCGACTGGCTGATTGATCAGTCGCTTGGTTCGAGTGTTCGGTGCGACGAGTTTTGCTGTTTCGATTACGATTACGATTGCGAGCGTTGCGAGGCGATTGAGTTTCTAGTCAAATTACTTTTAATCCCAACCACTATATCTAACATACAATCATCCTACTTTTCATGCATTTAGCGTTTGCGATTCGATTGCGATTGAGTTTCGATTGATTACCACATACAACGTAAATAAACATGCACAAGTAACACATAATTAACACACACACGTAAAACAATATCCAGAACGCATATTTCGAGTTGCGATTCGTATTACTATTCGATGTCGATTCGATTAGCATAGTTTAAGTATCGTTTAGTTAACTTTATCGCATTGTTACTCCCTATAGTTCACAGTCGTCAGTCGATTAAATAGCGAACAACACACGTCGATTACTGCGATTATTGACAATTACTCCACATAATACAACTAAAATAAACACATACAAGAAATTCACTACAAGTCAAGTCGCGCGACCTTGACTTTGACTTCAGAAACACAGGGTGTTACACTTGACCACAACCCATTTCCGTTATCATACCATTCTGCTGTGCAAGTTGTCGGCAAAAAAAAGGCTTTGCAGTCCTATAGAAGATTTTTTTTCTCGATAAAATCTGCAAGTTTGCAGCCATGATTAATTAGTACCAATTTGCAACACTCAAATTCTGAGGTAAAAGCTGAGACCACTCGTATGCATAGCACGTTATTTTCCATTTTTGAACAAGGAATTGGATCAACCAACTTAACGTGTATGCAAAAAGAAGTGAATAATAATACCGAGTAATTTGTCTCCTTGTTCTTGTCCTCGACAATCAGGAGAAACAACAATACCTGCAACCTCTCTGTTCGATCTTTAATTACTTACGGGTATTGAAGATGTTGCAGGGTTCAATTGGGGAATTAGTTGCGAAGAACTAGGGTTTTGGATGGAAAGTCTGATCTCAATTTGGGGGAAGTCTGTAAATTAGGGTTGGGTTTATTTAATATTGAGGGAAATGTTTATGGAGAGAGATTAAATGACATATCTACCCTCACGTTACCTACACATGATCACATTTAACTCAAAAAACAAACTGGATTATGCCTAAAGGACAAAACGTGATGGATTTTAAAACATAAAGTACAAACTCATCAATTTTTAACATAAAGGACATCGTCTGAAAATGTGTATAAAGATAAAGGACAATCCTTGAAATTCACTCTTAATAAATATTAAATATTACATTATAAATAAATATTAAATTTATAGACTTTATTAGCATTTAAATTTACATTTACTATTTATATTTTTCTAACTAAATACTATATAATTTAACTATTATCTTATTAAATACTTAAATATATAATAGTTACTAAATATTTACAATGTGATGACGACGACGACAACGACAACCACCAAATAAAATAAGTGTTTAAGGTATATTTGGTAAGATTACGCTCTCCGAAAGAGCTACGTTTACAATTTATATTTTACAACTAAATAAATAGTATTTCAATTAAATATTATCTTATTAAAAAATTTCAGTATATAATCACTAAATATTTAAAAAATAATAATAATAATAATAATAATGTCCAAATATAACAAGTGTTTAAGGTATGTCAGGTTAGATTGTACTTTTTAAAAGAGTCTAGTGACACACATCATATTGCGCGGACCAACTCACTAGTAAATTTATATAAGTTTTGAACCTGAAACCACTAAAAAAGACCATTTATTAGCATACAATATTAGTTGCATTTAAATTTGTGTCACTAATTTAGGCTTTAGTGATACTTTACGCATGCTGTAATTGATTAACACACTTTGAGTGCCATTTGGCTTTTATGCCACATATTTAAACTTTTAATGACGCTTTACATATGCCACTAAATTTCCAATTGATTTTAATAACACTTCTCATACGCCACTAAAATTTTCATGCATTCTTCTCTAATATTCGCTCATTCCCTCCTAATAAAATTTCTAAAATTTTCCCACTCCCTCCTAATAAAATTTCCCTCCCAATGTATTCGTTTTCCCTTTACGTCATTGAATATCTCCCCCCAAATCAAAATTCCCATTCACCAAAATCATTTTCCCTTTGCTAGGACAAATCCACCTCTGGTTTTTTATTAACGATTTGTGATTCATTAGTTTCCTAAAACTAAGGTCTGGATGGGTACTGAAAGTAAAAGGAACGTGAGTTAGTTAGGGGTCATGGAAGAATCAACGACGTTCAAAATCAAGAGAGTGAACAGCGGAGTCTACTCCTTTACTCGTAGCAACCTTTTTACGGTATGTTGGAGAAGAGGAAAACCCTAAAGGTTTAGCATTATGAACAAGAGTTTCTTAAAGCGCGGAAATAGAATCAAACCTTAATTTTGGTTAGGCTGACAGGTAGAGGTAAAACCACTCAGCTTAGTCCATAGCTTTGATTCTAACTCTAGTTTTATCATGAGTGTTGCTTCAATTAGAGAGTTGTATATTAAATCTAGGTGTAAATTTGTTGATCATGATAAATGTATCAGTTTTTAGGGTTTTTTTGTTTATCACTATCTTGTAAAATAATTGTTGTAGATTTGTTTTCCCTTATTTCTAATTTTTATCATTGCTGAAACATGATCTAGTTATATGTTTGCTAAAATTTTGTTCTTATTATATGTCTTTTGGTTTTAGGCTTTTAGGTATTTGTTGCACAGTTCCGTTCTTGTGAATTTCATCATGCGATGTTGTTTTGCTTTACATTTCTAATAACCTTGTTGTGAGGTTCTTTTGGTTTGTGCATATCACTCTTGTAGGTCCAGATTTCGATCTTGAACAATAATAACATCTTGGTTAGAATGCAATAACGAGTGCGGAATCAAATTAGAGCTCCAAACCAAGCAACACACAATTAATACACAAAGATATACCCAATAAGTTTCTGTATACTGATTTCAGCAGATTTTTGGTATAGAATACAAATGATAAGCTAACTAAACCCTTTGTTCAAGTCTTAACTTTTCCAAATGACAAGTGTTGTGTATTTCTACACAAATACTACATTCCATACAACAGAACATTGGTGCAGGTCCAAACGACAAGGCATGTCGTTTGGACCAAAACCACATATCTTTTACCAAATGATAAGCTTATGCCAAACAACATCTAATGTTGTTTGTATATCTCAATGTCGTTTGCATTATGTTGGCCAGGTCAAACGACATGAGGATATCGTTTGACTTTGGTCAACTTAGACAAAATCAAACATAAAACAATCTTTAACGTTTAAACAAGGCTGGAGATATTTGGACACCCATCGCGCCTATTTTCACACCTTTTGTGCCCTAGACGCCTCGTACAGGTCTATACGAGGCGTCTAAACACTGAATTCAATGGGGTCTGAGAGAGTGTCAGGCACAAAGTTTAAGGATTCTAGACGCCTCGTACAGAGCTATACGAGGCGTCTAGACTTGGGAATTTTTTTTGGCTGAAATGAGGGGTGTTTTGGAGGGTTTTGGTATGGTTTTTTGGATAGTTTTTGAAGATGTGTTTTTTGGTTGAAAATTTTTTTG